>JANAVB010018199.1:5386165-5556165 GCA_029216955.1 Iris pallida
CTCATACGAAGGGAAGGGCATCATGGACTTTTATTCAAAATGCAGAGTGGACTGAACTCTAAATGACCCTCAAGCCATTACCTTTCCCCTCATCTGCTTATTGCTTGAACAATAGGCAATATGAATGATCCTAAGTGGTCTGAGCAAAAAAAGTGGGACTGAAACATAAGGTAAGGCAATCAAATGGGACTGCTACCATGTAAGGGGATGAACATAAAAACAAAATAGGGAACTGATATAATATATAGTATGGACTGAAACTATAGTTCAAAGAGACTGAACTATTATGTTCAAGACTGAACAAATAACCAGTTTAGGACTGCCCATAGGGACTGGACTGAACGGTAGAGACTGATACCTTAAGTAAGAATGTATGCAAATAGAAGGGGGACTGATACATAGATGAGTCAAAATTGAACAAAAGAAAATTAAGGACTGAACTACAAATGCAGGACAAAACTCTAAATGGCAATGCCCAAGTGACTGGACAGTGCACAAAATAGGACTGAACACATGTTATGGGGAGTGAAATATATAAAATGAATATCTAAACTGATACATAGAGTTAATATGGACTGAAACATTTAAGGCAGTGTAAACATTACACTTAAATATCAAAACAGGGCTCAAATTATCTAACCTTTATTAATACACTCCGAATTTAATGATCAAAACAGAAATTAGAGCTTTGGATGCTCTTTTGGCCATTTTGTCAAACACTTGGCATGCGTATTCTATACGTTGCGATACGCTCGTGATACGCACTCCAAATGGATCCAAACTTGACCCAAAGCACACTCACATGTTTTAAATCACTAGCATGACCTAAGTAATCAATTTCACAAATCCTAGAATCGTATTCTCGGATTTTCTCCAATTTGAATCAAAATATAAAGGGGAAATCCCTCAAATAGGAAGAGGAGAGTCTAAACTCCTCTCTAATAGCAACCCTAATGTACGGGGGTCCCTAGTTTGTGTATCTACACAATTTTAATGGAAATTAGTGGGTTAGAATGCTCATACCAATCGAAAGTTAGATTTCTAAAAAAATCCATTAGATCTAAAATCCCTTGAAGCTCCTGTTGGGAACGAAGCACGAAAACCGTTCCCCCAAACCAGAAAGTTCGGCGAGAGAACTGAGCAAAAGCACACAAACCAAAAAATGCCAAACACAATCGCAGACACAAAGATTTTTGACGTGGAAAACTCTTACGGGAAAACCACGGGACGTTCGGAGTCCAACCCTGAAGAACCTCTACTAATGGAATAAAGAGAATACACCCTCTACAAGCTCCTCCCGATCTAACACGGATCACCACAACTCACTTGAAAGAAGAATTTTTTTGATTGCGGACTCCGAAGAATAAGAGATGCCGAAAAATTATTCGAAGCACTCTCTCCTTCACAATAGTCCTTAATCCTCTCTCTCTCTCAAAGATTGTAAAGCACTCTTGTTTTGAGATGAGTTTTCAATTAGCATGCATCACCCTTTTATAAGCCCTTGGTAATCCATACATGAAGGCCAATATATATGGAAACTTCCAATATGCATCAATCATATATTTAATAGAAATCCAATCATAATTGGCTTGCCATAATTGGAAATCCAATTATATGGAAAGCTACCATATGAATGGTACAATCATAAATATATAATCAAAGTAAATATGGAAATCCAATCATATATTTTCTTACCATATATGTTCCAAAATAGGATCCATGCACTCCCCGAGCTTCTTCGACACACGGATGGCGCTCGTCGCTCTCCGGGGTATTCTCCAAATAGGTTGGGAACCCCACCCACTCCAACAAATCTCCCCCTTCACAACTAGGTGGTGGAACTCGTCATCCCGACGATCCGCTTGCAGTACTCAAACTTTTTCCTTGGTAGAACCTTCGTGAGCGTGTCCGCTCCATTGTCATCAGTATGGACCTTCTCAAGCATCGCGTACTTCTTCTCAACCACATCTCGTATCCAATGATACCGAGTCTCGATGTGCTTGGATCGGCTATAAAAGGTCTAATTCATCAGAAGGTGAATAGCACTCTGACTATTGCAAAGCAAAGTATACTGCTCTTGCTTTAGCCCCATTTCAGGCAACAGCTTTTTTATCTATAGCAACTTCTTACAAGTCTTTGTCATCGCAATGTACTCTGCCTCTGTCGTCGATAAGGCAACATTCTTCTGCAACCGCGACTGCTACGATACCGCTCCTCCAGCAAACATCATTACATAGCCCAAAGTCGATCGCCTCGTGTCTACATCTCCACCCATATCAACGTCGGTATACCCAACCAGCTTCGGCTCATCACCACCAAAAGAAAGTCTCCAATCGGCAGTGCCCTGAAGGTATCGTAGAATCCACTTGATCGTACTCCAATGTATCCTTCCAGGATTTAAAAGATACCTGCTAACTGTGCCAACTGCATGAGCGATGTCTGACCTCGTACACACCATAGCATACATAAGTCTCCCCACAGCTGAAGCATATGGAAACTGCTCCATATCTTCTTTTTCGTCCTCGGTTGATGGATATTGCTCCTCAGTGAACTTAAAGTAGGCCGCAAGGAGGCAACTCACTTTCTTCGACCCGTCCATATCGAAACGCTGAAGTACCCGGTGAATTTACTTCTTTTGGGACAAATGTAGCAGCTTGGACTCTCTCTCTCGGCTGATCTCCATCCCAAGAATAGTCTTTGCTGTGTCTAAATCCTTCATAGAGAAGGCCGCGCCCAGTTGGCGCTTTAACTCTGCTATCCTAGTGGCATTCCGACCCACTAATAGCATGTCATCTATATAGAGCAATAAATTAATAAAATCATCATCGGCAAAATACATTTCAAATACACAGTGATCCGACGTCGTCCGTGCATAACCATGCTCTCCCATAAACGACTCGAACTTCCTGTACCACTGCCTCGGAGCCTGCTTCAGAACATACAAGCTTTTCCTCAACCGACAGACCAAATGTGAATTGCCCTTCTCCTAGAATCTCTCTGGCTGCTCCATGTATAACTCCTCCTCAAGATCACCATAGAGGAATGCCGTCTTCACGTCCATCTACTCGACCTCCAAGTCGAGACTGGCTGCCAATGCTAGCACCAACCGAATAGACGAATGCTTGACGACAGGCAAAAAGATTTCATCATAATCTACGTCTTTCCGCTGACCGTAGCCTTTAACTACCAGCCTCGCTTTGTATCGAGGGCGAGTAGCATCATCCGTGTCTGCTTCACTCTAAACACCCATCGATTCTTCAAAGTCTTCTTGTCCTTTGGCAACCGCACCAGCTTATAAGTGGAATTGGCATGTAAGGAACTCATCTCCTCCTGCATAGCCTCCATCCACTCATGCCTGTGTTCATCTTCTATAGCCTCTGTAAAACTTTCGGGCTCTCCCCCGTCAGTCAATAGCACATACTCACCCGGTGAGTATCTCGTAGATGGTTGACGCTCTCTGTTGCTCCTTCTTAATAGAGCTACTGGTGCTGGCTATATACCAACAGCCTCCTCCCCTTCAGGAACTGCCTCTCCGGCATGCTCATCCTTCTGAGGGACACCCTGACCACCATCAGCAGGCTGATGATCAAGGTTGGGAGCAACTCCATGCACTGGCTTCCCCATAACTGGATCCTCTGCGATGTCCTCTGGAAACTACTCGAAGCGAAATGACTCTAACTCAGGCAATTCCTCAGCCTCAGAAGGCGTCTCAGAATCCAGAGTGTTGGTCATGGTCTGATCCTTGACGAATACCACATCCCTACTTCTGTAGAGATTTCTTCCCACCGGGTCGTAGAGTCTATAGCCAAACTTATCTTGACCGTAGCCGACAAAGATGCATCGCCTCGTCTTCGGCTCAAGTTTGGACCTCTTGTCCTTCGGTACATGTACGAAGGCCTTACAGCCAAACACTAGCAGGTGATTGTATGACGGATCTTTATCGTACCATACTTTGTCAGGAACATAACCCTACAAAGGAGCACTAGGAGATAAATTAAAAACATAAGCAGCTGTGAGAAGAGGCTCACCCCAATAACTGTCTGGAAAGTTTGCTTCTGACAACAAATACCGCACCCTCTCCATCAGCGCTCTGTTCATGCGCTCCGCTACACCATTGAGCTGAGGTATCTTGGGCGTAGTCTTCTGGTGTCGTATCCCTTGCTCTCTACAATAAGCATTAAAGGGACCGATGTATTCGCCGCTGGTGTCGGACCGAACACACAATAACTTCTTGCCCGTTTCTCTTTCAACAGAGGCATGAAACTCTTTGAAAGTAGGCAGCACCTGATCCTTGGCCTTTAAGGCATAGACCGAAACCTTTTTGGAATAGTCATCAATAAAAATTACAAAGTAAGAAGCACCACCAATAGATTTTACCTTCATAGGACTGCAGACATCCGAGGGAATCAACTCGAGCAACGTTGGCTTCCTTGAACTTGGGTGACTTTGGAAAGACACCCTATTTTGCTTCCCAGCTAAGCAGTGCTTGCACTTCTCCAACTTTGCAGACTTGAGCCCTGGAATCACCTTCTTGTTCACCAAGTAGCTCATCCTCTTCTCGCTGATATGGCCGAGCCACCTGTGCCACAACTTGGTAGACACATCACTGACGGCGTTCACCTCCTGTGCTTCCTGTGCGCTTCTCTCCATATAGTAGAGACCGGACATCTTGCTTCCTCTGACAATCACCATCGAGCCTCTGGAAAGCTTCCACTGATTATTTTCGAAGAGGCTGAAGAATCCCTCGTCATCCAACCTTCCAACCGATACCAGGTTGAAACGAATATCAGGGACATAATGAACATCTTTGAGAACAAGAACTGCACCCGTCTTCGTTCTCAAATGCACATCTCCAACGGCAACCGCCTTCGACACATCTCCATTGTCCATCTTCAACACTCCACAGTCGTCTGTCGTGTAAGTGGCAAATAGTGCCCTGTTGTGAGATACGTGCGCTGAAGCCCCTGAGTCCACTAGCCAAGAATTGTCATCGCAGGCGAGGTTTGTAATAACCTCATCACCTACGACGATCACATCGCCTCCATGCATCGAGGCCGCCGCTGTAGTATTTTCGTCTTGCTTCCCCTTATCGTCCTTCTTCTCTCTTCCAAGCGAAATAGTTTCGCTTGATGTGGCCCTTCTTGCCACAGTGGTAACACTCCGAGTCCTCGTACCAACCCTTGGACTTCTCTCTGCTCTTGTCTCTGCCACCACCTGGACCCCTGCTTTTGTCCCTTCTGCGGCTCTCTGAAACTAGTGCCTCTGAGTGATGGGATGTGTATAAAGTGCCCTGAGAATGTCTCCGCATCTCTTCATTCAGTACCCCGCTCTTGGCAAACTCTACACTGACCACGCCTTCTGGAGAAGAAGCGTTCATAGATACTCGTACGATCTCCCACGAGTCTGGCAATGTATATAGCAACCAAAGTCCTTGAACCTCGTCGTCGAACTTGACTCCCATCGAGGATAGCTGGTCCACCACGCCCTGGAACTCACTCAAGTGATCCGTAGTGTATACACCATCTTTGTACTGCAGACCCATCATCATCCGGATCAGGAACATTTTGTTTACCTCGATCTTTTTCGCGTACAAAGATTCCAGCTTCTCCCACAACGTCTTTGTACACTCAATATTGGCAACATGGTTGTACACATTCTCGTCAACGAACTGCCGCATGTACCCACATACCTGTATATGCTCGAAGTTTCAGTCCTCATCGGATTTGTCACTGGGCTTCTCGGATGCAAATACTTAAAAATACAGCTCCTTGACAAACAGCAAATCCTTCATCTTACTCCACCAATAATGGTAGTTGGTACCGTTCAGGTTCACCATGCGCACCAGCTTCACATCCATCTCTGCTTCCTGGTTTGACTGTCAATTCCTGACACTCCTTTGAACCCAAAGCTCTGATATCACTCTGTTGGGAACGAAGCACGAAAACCATTCCCCTAAACCAGAAAGTCCTGTGAGAGAACCGAGCAAAAGCACACAAACCAAAAATGCCAAACATAATCGCAGACACAAAGATTTTTGACGTAAAAAACCCTTGCGGGAAAAACCATGGGACGATCGGAGTCCAACCCTGAAGAACCTCCACTAATGGAATAAAGAGAATACACCCTCTACAAGCTCCACCCGATCCAACACGGATCACCCCAACTCATTTGAAAGAAGAAAAGTTTTGATTGCGGACTCCGAAGAACAAGAGTTGCCAAAAAATTATTCGAAGCAATCTCTCCTTCATAATAGTCCTTAGTCCTCTCTCTCTCTCTCAAAGATTGTAAAGCACTCTTGTTTTGAGATGAGTTTTCAACTAGCATGCATCACGCTTTTATAAGCCCTTGGTAATCAATACATGGAAGGCCAATATATATGGAAACTTCCATTATGCATCAATCATATATTTAATGGAAATCTAATCATAATTGGCTTGTTATAATTGGAAACCCAATTATATGAGAGCTACTATATGAATGGTCCAATCATAAATATATGATCAAAGTAAAATATGGAAATCCAATCATATATTTTCTTACCATATATGTTCTAAAATAGGATCCATGCACTCTCCGAGCTTCTTCGACACATGAATGGCTCTCGTCGCTCTCTGGAGTATTCTCTACATAGGTTGGGAACCCTACCCACTTCAATAGCTCCAAGTGCTCTAATCCCTCCATGCTTGCCAATAGAGCCTTCTCCTCTCCAAGAAGAGAAGAATGAGACTAATTTGGGAGAATTTGGATAAGAAATGGATGTTGGAACAATTGGGGAAGAACCTTCTAAATTGTGGCTAGATTTAAAATGGAAGGAGGAGGAAGAAGAAGAAGTGATTCTATTTATAGGCAAGGGATGTGGGGTGACCTGCCATGTAGGGTTTGTGTTAAGGGGAAATGCCTAGGAAGTCGCTCAATCTTGTCGTGACAAGTTTTAAAGAAAGGCTTTATTCTAATTGAGTGTTTTAGCCTAAAAGTTCTAAATGATTATCTAGTTAGATTAAAGACTAACTAACTAAATAAAAATTGTTTTAAAGATGGTCTAAACTCACTAATTAAATCTACCATGGTCATATCTAACATCTAATTAAGGTGGCTCTGAAGTTTACTAAATTATGTCACTAACACAATTTAATTAATTAAATGATATCTAAAATAATCATAAATCACAAATATCTATATTACCCCTATTCTAAATTTAGTAGTGACAAATCTACCCTCCTTAAAATAATTTCATCATCGAAATTAAAAGACGAAACTAAGACAAAAGAAAATGATAGAAAGAATCATACCTCAAGGCTTAAAAAGATATGGATATTGCTCGCGCATCTCATCCTCCCTCTCCCAGGTTGACTCACTAGGAGAGTGATGCCTCCTTGCGATGCGAACCAAGAAAATGATCTGATTCGGCAACACCTTCTTTCGATGATCCAGAATATCCACTGACAGCTCTGGATAGCGAAGAGTAGGGCCCACCTCGATCTACGAGTGATCTAGCACATGACTGGGATCCGCCACGTACCGTCTCAACTGCGACACGTAGAATACGTTGTGAACTCCCTCTACTGCAGGTGGCAAGTCCAGCATGTAAGCTATGACATCGACTCTCTTACAAATAACGAAAGGTCCGATGAAACGTGGGCTAAGCTTCCCACCTCCACCAAAGCGAATAGTGTCACGTGTCGGAGATATTCTCAGGAACACCAGATCTCCAATCTAGCATAAACAAAGTCTCATACTTAATCTATAAACAAATAAGATCACAAAATCAAACTAACCTAAACCTAAATTCTAAGCTACACCTCAAACTCCAAAGGTCTCCGGTGGCTATCGATCCAATGTTGTTGTCTGTGCTTGCCACTCGAAGTCGATCCCTGGTGAGATTTACCTTCTTAGCTGCATCCACAACCATCTCAGGCCACAATAAATCTCTCTCACCAACATTATCCTAAGATAAGGAAGTACGACATCTCCGCCTGTACAACGTCTCGAATGGTGACATCTAAATGCTGGCCTGAAAGATGATGTTATAGACAAACTCAACCAAGTGCAAATGATCCTCCAAGAGCCTCCAAAATCCAAAACACAAGTATGTAGGATATCCTCAAGATTCTGGATAGTCCTCTTCGGCTGCCCGTCTGTCTAAGGGTGGTAAGCGGTACTGAACTTGAGCTGAATGCCCAAGCTAGCCTGCAGACTCTGCCAGAAGTGGAAAGTAAAACGACTATCCCGATCCGAAACTATGCCCACGGGAACTCCATGCAGTCTGACTGTCTGCCTCACGTACATATCTGCTAGCCTCTTCGTAGACAAATCTATTTTAAATGGCAAAAAGTAGGCTGATTTGGTCAACCTGTCAACGATGACCCAAATCGTGTCTTCCCTTCCTAGTGTACGTGGCAATCCTGACACACAATCCGTAGTGATGTGCTCTCATTTCTACTCCGAAATAGGCAATGGCTACAACAATCCTCTAGGTCTTTGCCTCTCTGCCTTTACCTGTTGGCATACCAAGCATCTGGCTACGAAGTATGCTACCTCCAGCTTTATACCATACCAGCAAACATGCTCTCTCAGGTCTCAATACATCTTGTTGGCACCTGGATGCATAGAATACTGAGAGCGATGCTCCTCCTGTATAACCTGCTCCCGAAGCTCTCCACTAGGCACATACAGTCTGGAACCGTACCTCAACGCTCCATCCTCTATAATAAAAAAAACTCATCTAGAAGTCCTACCCGAACCTGATCTCTGATACTCCTTAGAACTACATCCTCGAACTGAGTCGATGTAATTCTATTCATCAAGTTGGATAGAATCTGTAGTCCCTACATCTGCATCTCTACTCCAGGTACCATCACCTTAAACCCCAAGCTCTCAAAATCTGCCGACAAATGACGGTTTGCCGTCAAACACATATCTACCGGATATCTGCTCAAGGCATCGACAACAATGTTGGCCTTCCATGGAAGGTACTGCAATGAGATGTCAATGTCCTTCATCAACTCCAACCTCCTCTACCTTATGTTCAGCTCTTTTTGGGTAAACACATACCTCAAGCTTTTGTGGTCCATGAGGATCTTCACATGCTCTTCGTATAGATAGTATTTCCATAATTTAAGAGCAAAGATAACCGCTGCCAACTCCAATTCGTAGGTAGGGTAGTTCTTCTCTTGCGGATGTAATTGCCTGGAAGCATAGACAATCACTTTCCCATTCTGCTGCAAGACACAACATAGACCCTTCCCTGAGGCGTCACTATAGATAGTATAACCACATGTCCCTGATGGCAACGTCAATATTGAAGCTGTCGTCAACCTCTTTTTTAACTCATTAAAGGCAAGCTGATACTCCTTTGACCATACAAACTTTATGTCCTTCTGGGTCAGCTTAGTCAACAGCTCTACAATTTAGAAAAAAATCCTAAACAAACCTCCTGTAGTAGCCTTCCAATCCCAGGAAGCTCTTGATCTCTATAACTGAACTCGGAGCAGCCCATGCCTCAACTACCGTGATCTTCTTCTAGTTGACTGAGATCCCCTCCCCGGTCACCACATGACCAATGAACTCAACCCGATCAAGAAAGAACTTACGCTTTGAAAGCTTGCCGTAAAGCTTCTCCTTCATAAGAGTCACCAGAACTACTCTCAGATGCTCCTCATGCTCCTCCGGGGTCTTCGAATATACCAATATAACGAATACCACAACAAACTTGTCCAGATACTGGTGGAACACCTTGTTCATCAGGTTCATGAATACCGCTGGGGCGTTGGTCAACCCAAACGGTATTACCATGAACTCAAACTGGCCATACCAAGTCCGAAATGTTGTCTTCAGAATATATTCCTTCTTTACCTTCACCTGGTGATAGCTTTACCTCAGATCAATCTTGGAAAATACCCTCACTCTGTTCAACTGATCGAACAGGTCATTGATCCTCGGTAGCAGGTATTTTTTCTTGATAGTGAGGTTGTTGAGAGGCCTGTAGTCGATGCACATGCATACCGACCCACTCTTCTTCGGCACAAAAAGTACCGGAGCACTCCATGGTGAAGAACTATATCTGATAAAGCCCTTATCCTGCAACTCATCCACATATTTCTTTAATTATACCAGTTTGTTGTTGTTAACTCTATAGACATGCTGAGATATCAACTCTGTGCCAGGCACCAAATCTATATAGAACTCAATATCTCTATCCGGAGGCAACCCTGATAACTGCTCCAGAAAAACATCCATGAACTCGGTTATTAATAGATGTAGTAAACTTTGCCCCTCTACTAAAGCTCCATAGAAAACTTCGCTGCTCTGCTCAACCTCTCATCTGGCGAACTCAAATTCTGACTCTCTTGGCGATCTGAAAAGCACTCTGCCTCTACGACAATCTATACTGGCATGATGTCTACTCAACCAATCCATCATGAGTATAATATCGTAACTCGGTAGTGGCATTATGAGCAAAAACACATCCAGCTCTCGGCCTTCCAAAATAACTCTCCGATCCTTGTAAACATCACTGATTAGGATGATACCACCCCCAGTCGTGATCTTGAAAGTCCTAGGCAAAGGTTCAGATACAAGATGGTGTCTAATAGCAAAACATACCGACATAAAACTATAGAAAGCTCCAGAATCAAATAAAACAAAAGCTGGAATGGAATCGAGAAGGACAAAACCTGATATCAGATCACCCACGCCCCTGCTGGCCTCTTCTGCAGCTGAGTTTGTAGAGGAAGTCCTTTATGTTAGCCCGTCGGTGCTCTAGCTCCTCTTTTCAGGGCTACGGCTCCACCCTGAGCTATACGAGCGACAGCTAAGGGACAGTCCCTCAGCTGATGTTTTGCTGATCCGTACAGTAGGCACTTGCCCAATCTCTTCCTGCACTCGATCCATCCATGCCCTGGCTTCTTTTAGAAGGGACAAGTAATGGCCTACTGCTGCCTTGGGGCTTATTGATGGCCCTGCCTCTGCTGTTGGTGCACCTGGTAGAAAGGTGCATGACCCTAGGCCTGATGCTGCTGGTGCTGAAATTGCCTCTATTGCTATTACTGGAAATAGTGCCTCTTGGCCGGGCCTGCACTACTACCTGCTCCAAAAGTATCTCGCCCCCTCTTGGTCTTCAGCTCCAAGTCATCCTCTGCTGCCAAAGCGCCCACCAAAATCTGTTCTAACATAGCATCGCGGTCACTCTTGGTCAATAACTTCACGATCAAGCCCTTGAGAAACTTCCTCGCCTTCGCTGCCTCACTCAGCCCCTCCACGAATCTGGCCAGATGGCAGAACTCCCTAGCATACTCCTCCACTGTCAAGTTCCCCTGGATCAGGCCCTCAAACTGACTCTCTAAGGCACTAAAAGCCACAGTCCGAAAAAACTTTTCCTTAAAAAGCCTCTTGAAAGACTCCCAAGTCCGCCCTTCGACCCCGATCCTCGGATCGGTACGATTCCATGTCAAGACAAGGTAAAATATCTGACTGCCTACCGCCATAATCTGCAAACTGTCTAGAATCTGTGCCAGACGGTAGACCCCATCAATATGCTCAATCCAATCATCTACATACAGGATACCCTTTGTGCCACAGAAGTCCTTTGGCCGCATCTTCTGGAAGTCGATGATATCCCCCAGCCTAGGATGCTAAATATGTCCTCCCTGTGACTGGGAGACCACTCTCTCAACTGCTGCCATAGCCACCTGGTAGGCATTCTTAATGCCCTGCCTCATATCAACGAACTGACGGTACTGTGCGTCCATTATCTCCTAAAAAAGTACGATCAACTGTACTACATCCACTAGTGCTGGAGGTGGTGGTAGCTGAAGAACATCAGGGATAATCGAGGCAATCCTCGGAACAGGTGGAGGGGCACCCCAAAAGTGGCAGATACTCTTACGTGAGTAGAAGTAAGAGGTACTGCAGTCCCAGCGACTTGCTGAATTGGATGAGAGGTGGCATACGTCTCGATGGTATCTGCTAGACTGGAGCGATGTGACCTAGTCTTCGCCATCCTGAAGACATATCATATAAGGAAGTCAATACTGAGCAGGAAACGATATTATCAAATAAGGGCAATATTATCTCAAAGAAGGCAGTTATCAGAAGAAATTAAGATAGCAATATTAAATCAAAGTTTTTCCAAGTTGTGATTGAGTACCTTATAAATTATATCCTATATCTTACTGCAGGTTATAGTAATACTCTAGTCCGAATACTACTACAGTACTGAGACAAAACTCAGAACCTGACCTGCATGAACCACCACTAAAAACGTGTCACGACCTGCACCTCGTATAGGGGCATGAGACCGTTGGTACGTCCAGCCTACGCCGTAGTGTCGGCGGTAGAACGCTGTCCTATGTCTCAATATTAACTATAAAACAGTATAATGTACTTGTTAATATATACTCTCTATACCGAGGATAATCTCAGAAAGATACAACTCAATCACAAATAGCTAAGGAGGAAATATAGCACGATATGGAAATCGATAGATGTCAAAGTGCAATACAACCAAAAAGGAATAAGTCTAAATGTTATCAACACATCACATTGGAGACAAATCCAAATAAATATCCTAGCAGTCTAATCTAGGTACTATTGGTGTCTCCTCTAGGCTAGCTGGTGGTGATCCAGGTCGCAAGTGTCATCTAAGTCTACACCATAATAAGTGGTGCATAAATCCTCCAAGTTCTCTGTAAAATTTTGTTAACATATCGTCAGGATTGGAGCAAAGTATATAACTCTGAAAGCAGTTCATTGCATGGTAGGAAATATAGAAATACCAATAAGAGAATATACATGACATAATGTAATAAAAGTATAGGAATACATGAAATACAGATAAACTGAGTACATGAATAGAATAGAGAGTATGTAAACTTTAATAAATGTAAGTGCTTTAGAGCACAAGACAGTTATGTGATTGGTTTAGGTTGTATATGAGTAATCTATGGTAACTCAATTATACATGAACGTATAATCGGCATATACATGAGTACACTAGGGGATTTAATTACATAACTACTTTTACTCTCCCGCCCCAATCAATACACAAGGATCCGATCATGATACGTTACGTACACGATTATTATTTTCACCTGGAGCACATGATAGTACATGAGAGCATATGAATGAAACGAATACAAGAAGTATACGATGCACACAATAACGTACATGAATATGGAATACCCAATATCTCCGGTAAGGGGATAACATCTCATGACAAGATCCATATAATACCAATCCGTGTTAACAATGTATCAGCATCAAGTAAAATAGTCTAGAGCAAGTAATATAGATACTATCATGATAAAAACAATCAGAGAATGTACTCGTCTGATATCCTGAGCAACGATTGTGTGTCGGTATCTGAATTGGCCTATTAGATAATTGTAGGGTTACAAAGTGTTTTAGAGTAAACAATTGATTTAAACACATTATTTATATGCTGCTAGGCTACTTCTAGGTTAGAGAAGTCAAACTAGGTCCAACTTGGTCAATTGGTCAACTCTGGGTCAAACTTAGTTCATTAGTCTAAATCTAGGGTTTTAACTAAATTGGACTATTTTAGTGAGCTAGGATAATATGGTACATATATATATATATATATATATATATATATATATATATATTTTATATATATATATATATATATATATATATATATATATATATATATATATATATATATTGACACATATTGCAAGGGTTGATACACAAAGCCCAACTTTAAACCAAATGGACTGATACTCAAGAAGTGTCAACTACTAAATGGGACCAAAGAAATGGGATTGATTTTAGATGAAGTTGGGATTGGTCCTTAAGCATGGACTGATATATGTTCAGTTTGGAATAGGGCATTAAGAGATTGGACAACAAATGGAATATTTGGACTGAACTGAGATATATATTAGGACTATATGCATTAGATAGAGACTGAAATCAAAGACTAAGCTGATATATATTAGTCATAGGATTGATACATATAGCTGCAACTGACACCAATGCCCAACACTCAAGCCTTCAATACCTCAAATTAACTGATGCATACAGGAAGAGTATATGTAGCTGAGACAAGTATCCTCCCTTTATCTACATATCACTGATACAACCGTAACTAAAGGATGATACAGTAGTGAATAGGATCTAATGGCTGATAATAAAGAATTTAGAGGGCTGAACACCAATAGAGACTGAACAAAAGATATTGGACTGAAGTATAAAGTAAATAGGGACTGAAACCTATATACTAAATTCCTTCCTATGACTGATACCACGGTCCAAAATGCGAGTCTTATCACATGTATGACTGACCATATGCAATAAATTTTGTTCTGCACAGTCGAATTTAGACATATAAATAAAGGACTGCACACAAATACGAATTATGGACAAAACTAAATATCCAAACCCGAGCTCATCTCTTGTATCTCATTAACTGATACGAAGGGAAGGGCATCAATGGACTATCATTCAAAATGCAGTGTGGACTGAACTCTAAATGACCCTCGAGCCATTAACTTTCCCCTCATCTGTTCATTGCTTGAACAATAGGCAACAAGAATGATCCTAAGTGGTTTGAACAAAGCAAGTGGGACTAAAACATAAGGTAAGGTAATCGAGTGGGACTGTTACCTTGTAAGGGGATGAACATAAAAACAAAACAGGGAACTGATACAATATATAGTATGGACTGAACATATAGTTTAAAAAGACTGAACTAATAAGTTCAAGACTAAACCAATAACCAGTTGGGGATTGCCCATAGGGAATGGACTGAACTATAGAGGCTCATACCTTACGTAAGAATATATGCAAATAGAAGGGGGACTGATACGTAGACGAGTCAAAAATGAACAAAAGGAAATTAAGGACTGAACTACAAAAGCAGGACACAACTCTAAATGGCAATGCCCAAGTGGACTGGACAGTACACAAAATAAGACTTAACACATGTTCTGGGGACCGAAATATTTGAAATAAATATCTGAACTGATATATATAGTTAATATGGACTGAAATATTTAAGGCAGTGTAAACAGTACACTTAAATATCAAAACATGGCTCACATTATGTAACCTATATTAATACACTACTAATTTAATGATCAAAACTGAAATTAGAGCTTTGGATACTCTTTTGGCCATTTTGTCAAATATTTGGCGTGCATTGTTCGATACGTTGCGATACGCTCATGATACGCACTCCAAATGGATCCAAATTTGACCCCAGGCACACCAACATGTTCTAAATCACTACCATGACCTAAATAATCAATTTCACAAACCTTAGAATTATATTCTCGGATTTTCCCTAATTTAAATTAAAATATAAAGGAGAAATCCCTCAAATAGGAAAAGAAGTGTCTAAACTCCTCTCTAATGGCAGCCCTAATGCATGGGGTCCCTAATTAATGTATCTACACTATTTTAATAGAAATTAGAGGGTCAGAATGCTCATACCAATTGGAAAATAGATTTCCAATGCAAAATCCCTTAGATCTAGAATCCTTTAAAGCTCAAGTGCTCCAATCCCTCCAAGCTTGCCAATAGAACATTCTCCTCTCCAAAGGAAAGAGAATGAGACTAACTTGGGAGAATTTGGATGAGAAATGGATGTAGGAACAATTGGGGAAGAAGCTTCTAAATTAGGACTAGATTTAAAATGACGGAAGAAGAAGAAGAAGAAGTGGTTTTACTTATAGGCAAGGAAGATGGGGCGGCCGGCCATGTAGGGTTTAGATTAGGGTCTTGGTTAAGGGGAAATGCCTAGGAAGCCCCTCAATCTTGTCATGACAATTTTTAAAGTAAGACTTTCTTTTAATTGAGTGTTTTGCCTAAAAGTTCTAAATGGTTCTCTTGTTAGATTAGAGACTTACTAAATAAAAATGGTTTTAAAGATTGTCTAAACTCACTAATTAAGTCTACCATGGTCATGTCTAACATCTAATTAAAATGGCTCTAAGGTTTACCAAATTATGTCACTAACACAATTCAATTAATTAAATGATATATAAAATAATCATAAATCACAAATGTTTAAATTACCCCTATTCTAAAATGCGGTTGTAACAGGTATAATAATATTGCTTATTTAATTGAGAGACAAATAATTCCAACTTTAAACACATGATTAAATTTGCAGACATAGCATCTACTTGCACTCCCCAGAGTTGGAATGATCAAGAACATATTGAAAGAAATATCTACAGGTAATCATAAATAAATATAAGCAAGTAAGGAAAACGTGAGGTTACAACACATGTTCTATAGAATATAAAGATAAGTCATTTAGCACCAGACAATATAACTCCCCAGAGTAGGAACCAAACTAATACATGAAAGGATTAAGCATTCAATCACATCAATTGGTTGATTATTCATTCTCTATTGATCACATCAAATCAAGCCCTACAACTTTCTATCAATTAATTAGCTAGGGTCATCACATTCCTAATTACTATCAAATGCAAATGAGGTTTCAATGAGACATGCATCACAGACTGTCCAGGCTTGGCCATGGTCAAGTAATATATAATAGTGCACCATTCGATTGTGAGCTAGGACATCACTCAATGACGAGTTAGTAATAATAGTACATATAGTGTATCACTCGATAGCACACTACAAATGTGCTCCTCATGATTAAGAGCTCCATAACCATAAAGTCCCTAGCCTATGGGACTACATGGCCAGAATCCTCGCCACCCGATGCTTTAGATTAATAATAACTTTTTTAATCATGTCAAATTTTACTTGAGTTTCTAGCCAAAGGCATCTAAAGAAGTCACCCTACAATAAGGCTTCCTTCGAGGAAATACAAGACAATAACATATGTTAAACAACTAAAATCAATAACATGTAACATGCAAGCAACCTACGTCGCTAATTGACCATATCCTAGAATGCTGCTACGATAAGCCATGGAGAGAGTCGATAGAGTACGATACAAGTCAAGAAAGAGAAAAGCATGTACCGTACATGTCAAGTTGGATATAACAATCATGATATCTGTCAAGCCCTAGTCCCCAAATACGCGGAATCAAGCTATGTAATAATAGCCAGCAGATTCGTACTTAGTGGATTTTTCCAATTTAATGGAATCCTCAACTACAAATATCGTTGTATCTAAATAATATCACAGTCACAGGTATGCTAAATCTCATCCACAGAATAAGTAAAATAGTTTGAATACGCTAAAGTCAAGTAATCAGAAATAAGTCATACATAACCATAATGAGTATATAAAGTTGTTGGAGACAAATCCACTACTCAAATATCTCGAAATATAGTATTGAAAGGAAATGCAGAAAGTATGACAACTAGATACAGACACTACATGAAAACTGCATCTAAGATAGTACAATACACAATCAGATGAAGTCAGCTGGAGAGATCTCTTCGTCACCCAATACTGCATCAGGTATCGGACCGTACGACTCCGAGGACTCCTGATCGACTAAACCTAGATGAAAACCATGTTTTCAAAGGGATGTAACAAGATACTTAATATATAAGCGACTATGGAATAAAGTAAAAGAGTCCAGCGGTGTACTAGCGACTATGTTATATGCAATAAGGACAACTTTTGGCATAGGGGCTGTCTATGATAGCCAGGGTACTTGTACATTGGAGCTCCCTCTGGGCACCCGTCATGTAGTAACATCAAATTAAATACTACTCGTAGCCCCTATGCCTAGTAACTGTCCTTCCCATCCAATGAATCTAGAACATGTCGACTCCTCGATATAGTTCAGTCCTTAATACGAAGTCCATTAAATAGTACAAATGAAAAATGATTAGTATAAGCTATGTCATTACACATTCCGTCGTACAAATGACTAGTCGAGTACGGGAGGTACATATCCTATATCTCAGCATCATCTCTCCGTGTCCAAAGTAAGTGTCAAGATCCTGCGAGCTATTACTGTATCTACTCAGCAGTGTAGGGGTAGTATCCAATGGCCTAGAATAGAAAGTAACGTGCCAATACATCTCGTTGGTTGCACCCAGAGTCATGCTCGAACTTTTACGTATAATGTAGTAATAAAGTAGCAGATCATAAACTATAACTGAAATGGAAATGACATAGTGGCAAGGTATACTTGCCTGGGTTCGACAGCTGTCAAAGAAAAATTGCTCCAGAGTCTAAGTTAAAATGGTCCAAGGAACCTATGTACAATTTAGAGCAAATAAATGAAAACTATTGATATATAAAATTCTTTAACATATAAACAATAACTAGGATTAGGCGTAAACGTGCAAGGCTACAATACTGACCATAATATAACCTTGCTCCTTTCTGGACACCCTAAGTCATATACTACTTCCCCCTCTCCACAAATCCTTGCACATGTATATTCATCAACTCCATGTATCATTCTATTACCTCAATGGTCAAAGGAGATTCTGGATTCTCTAATACACACACATGGGCCCTGTCCACCTACTACTACTAGGTTATATTCTTCTTAGGTCATATGTTCGTTATATCAAGGTAACTTCCATTGTGTACATCATCAAGCAGATCTCAACCCACCATTCCTCACACATAATGTGTGCTTAGATACTCAAGACAACTCTGTAACAACTACCTCTATTGTACCAATAGGTTTTGAGTAGAAAGTGAGGCAACACACACATGACCACCTTATCGGACCGTTGAGCACCTCTAGAGGGGGTGAATAGAGTCAGTGTGAGTACAGCAGAAAATAATCACCAATTTAAAAATATAAACATATAACTATGGCAGTGAATAAGAGATAGTAAATAAATATAGTAAGAGATAGAGATATCAAACTCAGTGACACAGCGATGTATACTGGTATCCCTCTGAGATTACTAATCCAGTCTCGAGTACTCTTGCTCGATGTTATTCCACTAAGGCACAAGCTAATTGAGAGCTTGCAGTCCCTTACAACACCGTGCTTGGTGACAAGTGCACGACCGACTTCACAACACCGTGCTTGGTGACGAACGCACGACCGGCTCCACAACAGAAATAGTTTCTGAACTTTGAACAACCTTTTTACAACTCTTGAAAACTAAAAGACTCTAGATCAAATAGATATTACTGGCTTTTGGCTAAGAGAAGTGTAAGCTTTTGATCAGATGAAAACACTTATTGAAGAGAGAAGAGAAGATGAAATTGAATGAGTAATTTGAATGAGAAATTCTCTTCTATTTATAGGTGTTTTCGAGGACCGAACTCAGACAGAATTCGGGCAGAGTTCTGATGCAAAGATTTTACAAATGTACGTTACAAGCAGATTTGGAGGAAACAAATATTTAAATTTAAATTGACCGAACTCGGTCAGAGTTCGGACCGAACTCGGTCAGAGTTCGGACCGAACTCGGTCAGAGTTCGGACCGAACTCGGTCAGAGTTCGGACCAAACTTGGGCCGAACTCAGTTTGAGTTCTTTCTCAATAAAAATGTAAGACATTTGTCAAATTTTGTTGCAGAAGGAAAATAAAATTTTTGGTAGGTGGACTATGGATAGGTAGGCTGTATAGGAAAGTAGATTATGATTAATCTAAGTCAGCATTATCCAGTCGATCTTACAATTTATATCCTAGACTCAATAAAGATAAAATACTTAATAAATTATAAAATGACTCGGACTAGATTCTAATGAAAATAAGCTTCAGAATAATGATTTACGTGCTTGCTGATGTAGCAGTACGCTTTTTGATATTGATTTTACAAGACCTGAAATGATTAGCAGCAGTTCGTATATTTTGTATATTGACTTAAGTTAATATCGATTATGAAAATCGGGTGTGACCATGGAACGGGCCAACAATCTCTCCCATTTTGATAATTGACAAACTTGAGTCTATACCAAAATATATCTAAATAGAATAAAATAAAAATACCTGAAAAAGAATAAATGATGGTGGTATGGTGGTGTTCTTTCTTTGAATGTTGATTTTTGGTATGTTGCTCTTTATTCCCCTTTGTCAATAAAAAAATGGTTTTGGCTCCCCCGTAATGTATGAAGCCAACAATGTTTATCAAACAGACAAAGTGATACTTGAGAGATAACCACAAATAACAACATTGCCACAAATACTAAGTGCATAAAATAAATAACTATAGTGAAATACTAAAAATCTCATACTTAATGAAAGATACAACCATCACAATCTGCTAATAAATGTCTAAATGTAAAGTTTAGACATAAAAGAAACAACATAAGATCATCATCTATCAGACTCCATCCAAAATCTACTAGATCATATCCTCATCACATCAGAGTGTCGTCACCTCCAGAAGCATCCGGTGGAAAATATGCAGCAGTAGGATCGAAGTAAGGAAATGTCGTCTCATCATCGAAACTGGGTCCAGGGAAGCTGGGTAATGAAATATGGTAACTGGATGTGAGGGATCATGAGAGAGACTCCAGTGAAGATCAACAATGATGTTCCACAACACCTGAGCCTGGGTGATATGACGGAACTCTGAATCAAGATAGCCTTGATGCTGTTGCGCTGAGAGGGCAACAAAATCATAAAAGCGCTGATAGAAGCCAGGGTCAAAACCCAGAGCAGGGGCTGGAGCAGCAGCAGGAGGTACCTCGGGATCATCATCGTGTACAGGCTCAGCACCATGAGGCAAAGGAGGAGTAGGATATAACCTAGACCTACTGAGTTCAATGGCAGTGGAGGAGTATGGACATGTTTGAAGATCAATTTCAAACCTCCTAAAGATAGAAGCCAAATGCATAGGGTAGACAAGGTTGCGTCCTGCATTTCTGCAGTTAAGCATCCATGCCATCACAGTCTTAGGAACAGAAAATGGAATGCCAAAGTAAATGTGGTATATGGCTGACAATTCCATGAAGGTAATCTCATCAGAAGATCCCTTCTTTGGAAGAAGAACAGAGAATATAAACCTATGGAGTTCATAGAAGTTTTGATTTATATGCTTGGAATAAACTCTTCTAGGAACAGACTTAGGGTGACACAAAAGTTCTTTGAAGGAATCAAGGGTGACACCTTCAGAGAATTGAATATGATGAATGTCTACTAAAACTTCACCTACATTAGGAACATAAAAATATTTACTGATGTCGGTGGCATTGAACTCTAGTTCTTGCCCAACAACACATGAAGAGAAGTTGTCGTTATGTTTTACTTACAGATTACAGTAAAACATATGGACAACATTATCATAAACATTCTCAGCAACTTCGAAAAAATTACGAAAGCCGAGACGGTTGAAAGTGGGAGCATGTTCAGAAAAGATTACCAAGTTAACACGTGCTCCAGCGCAAATTTTACGACCAGAAAACGAGTCAAACTAAAGGTCGAAAAATTCCCTATCGGGAAAGAGACCGGAATCGTAATCATCAGATCCAGTAGGTCGAGCTGGACTAAAAATATTTGTGGAAACATAGTCAGAGGAGGATGATCCTGCTTGAGTCCTGCTTGAGAGGAATCAACCTTTCTTTTTTGGTGTTTAGGTTCCATGGATGAGAAGGAAAGAGAATAGAATACCTTCGAAGAGGAGGAAGATGGTGGAAAGGATGGCCCATTAGACTCCTGAGAAAGCTCGAAAAGAAGGAGGAGGAGAAGTTCCATGGAGTATGTGTTGGTATTTCTCGGTAGAAGGATGAAGAAAAGTGAAAGGAAGGAGAAGAATTTATAGAGCTAGGGCCGGCTGTTCCGTTCTGGAAATTCGTACAACGCCGACCGAAATCGGTCCGAACTCGGTCAGAGTTCGGCTGTTTGTATTCCCAATGTCATAAATACAGTATTTGTTTAAAAATTTGAATTTATAACTGTTGTACTTCTTCATTTAATAACTTCTATTACTTTGGGTTAGCTATAGGGGCCAGATCCCAGCTAGCGGTAGTCCGATGACTAGTGCACCGTGTCGCTTCAGGCTATTTATACCTGTATGACAGAAGGACCCTTTCGGCTTGTACCCAAAATAATTTCCATTAATAAATTATAAAGTTTAGAGTTATAAAAATAAATTTAATAAAAATACTACATTATGAATCTGAAAATTCAAGTATACCAAGCTCTCGCTGCATAACGCTAAATCGGCCTTCAGCTAGTGGTTTTATGAAAATGTCTGCTAGTTGATGATCTGTGTCAATAAACTCTAGACATATGTCCCCGTGTTGTTGGTGATCACGTAAAAAGTGATGACGAATTTTAATGTACTTTGTGTGTGAGTGACAGACAGGGTCCTTAGTCAAGTTAATAGTGCTAGTGTTATCACAGTAAATGAGAATCTTTGTGTAGTGCAGATTGTAGTCTTCTAGGATTTATTTCATGCATAAAATTTGAGTACAACAATGTCCTGCGACGATATACTTATCCTCAGTAGTTGATAATGCTACAGAATTTTGTTTCTTGCTAAACCATGAGACTAAGGCATTTTCTAGGAAATGACATGTGCCGCTGGTACTTTTACGATCTACTTTGCATCCTGCAAAATTCGCATCCGAGTAACCTATTAGGTCAAAGGATTTGGTTTTAGGATACCATAAGCCAACTGTAGAAGTTCCCTTAAGGTATCAGAAGATACGCTTAACGACACTTAGATGTAATTCCTTAGGATTTGCCTGGTATCATGCACAAATGCAAATACTGAACATAATATCAGGGCGACTAGCTGTTAAATATAATAAGCTACCAATCATACCTCGATACTTACGCTGGTCGACAGGTTTGCCACTTTCATCGGTGTCAAGCTTTGTAGATGTAGCCATTGGAGTTCCGATAGACTTTATATTTTCGAAATCGTACTTTTTCAGTATGTCCTTCGTATATTTGGCTTGATTGATGAATATTCCCTTTGAGTGTTGTTTGATCTGGAGTCCTAGGATTTAGTTCAGCTCTTCCATCATACTCATCTCAAATTCACTCTGTATATACTTAGCAAACTCTTGACAAAGTCTTTCATTAGTAGAACCGAATATAAAGTCATCAACGTATATTTGTACAAGAAGAATGTCATCATATAAAGATTTGATAAACAAAGTTGTATCAACTCTTTCTTTTGAAAAACCATTATCAAGTAAGAAGGCACTTAGGCGTTCTTACCAAGCACAAGGTGCCTGTTTGAGTCCATAGAGTGCTTTATTAATCTTGAAGACGTGATAAGGTTTTCGAAAATCTTCAAAGCCAAGGGGTTGTTTCACAAAAACTTCTTCTTTTAGAAATCCGTTCAAAAATGCACTTTCACGTCCATTTGAAATAATTTAAAATCATTAAAGCATGCAAATGCACAAAATATGCGGATAGCTTCTAGTCTAGCAATAGGAGCATATGTCTCGTCATAATCAATACCTTCTTCTTGATTATAACCTTGTGCCACTAGATGTGCTTTATTGCGTAGAACTTGTCCATCTTCACTTAGTTTATTTCGGAACACCCATTTGGTACTAATTATCGATGACCAATAGGTTTAGGAACGAGTTCCCAAACTTAGTTTCTCTCAAATTGAATAAGTTTCTCTTGCATGGCATTAATCCAAAACTCATCATTAAAGGCATCTTCTATATTCTTAGGTTCTATTTGAGATATAAAATCTATATTTACTGCTATTTCAGAATCTCTAAGAGAGAAGTGTACACTTATACCTTTTGATACATCACCTATAATGAGTGTCTCTGGATGATCTGGTAAGAACTTCAATGATTCAAATTTATGAGTCAGATCTTCTACAGGTCTCTTATCGGTTTTTGCTTGTATACCTTCATCATCACTGCAGCTAGATCTGTGACTATTGAGCTCATCAAAAGTGACGTTAATAGATTCTTCAACAATCATAGATCTCTTATTAAAAATTCTATATCCCTTACTTTTAGCAGCATATTCGAGAAATATTCATTCATCTGCTTTAGAGTCGAACTTATCTAAGTTGTCCTTGGTGTTCTGGATAAAACAACGACATCCAAAAACTTTGAAATAAGAAATGTTTAGAATCCTTCCGAACCAAAGTTCATAAGGTATTTTTTTCGAGATGGATCAAATTAACACCCTATTTAAAATATGACAGACTATGCTAACAGCTTCTACCCAAAAATATTTAAGAAGATTATATTGATTTAGCATGACTCTTGCCATCTCACTTAGAGTACGGTTCTTTCGCTCCGAAACACCATTCTGTTGAGTTCTAGGACAGGAAAATTCGTGGTAGTATCCACTATCATCACAAAACTTTTTGAAATAAGTATTTATGAATTCGCCACCATGATCACTTCGGATACGAGTAATCATAAAGCCTTTTTCGTTTTGTACCTTTTTACAAAATAACTGAAATTCAAAAATAGTATCACTTTTGTTTGATAAAAAGTAAACTTAAGTAAAACGAGAAAATTATCAACAATAACAAATACGTAGAGCTTACCTCCATAGGACCAAATAAATCCGTATGTATCAACTGCAAAGGTCTAGAAGCGCTTACAATGTTGATGGATTTAAATGTAGACCTATGTGCTTTGTTCTTTTCAAAGTCAGCACATACTATATCTCTCTTGAACGGTATTTCAGGGAGTCCTTTTACCAGCTTCTTAGTGCTCAGTCATGAGATAGTGTCCATATTAGCATGTCCTAGTCTCATATGCCATAGCCAGCTTTCATTTAGGTTAGCTACTAGGCATCTTCCTGCATTATTAGTACTCTCCAGAAAGATAACATAAATATTGTCTTCTATAATCCCTTTATATACGGGATTACCAGATGACATATCATATATGGTAAATTTATCTTTTATAAAGTTGATACCATAACCATTATCAGCTAAGTGACTTATGCTTAATAGGTTATGTTTCAATTCTGTAACTAGACAAACGTCTTTTATTACAGGATAATAAGATATACCAACAGTTACATTGCCAATGATATCACCTCTCAGATTATTTTCGAAGGAGACGTATCATTCTTTCTTTATCGATAGCGTGGCGAACATCACCAGTCATGTGCCGCGAACATCCACTATCGAGGATCCACTTACTTTTAGCATGAGAGGGTTGAGGGTGCACCTACAAAATAAGTAGATAAATCCTTTGGCACCCGTTTACCGAAGGGTCCATATTGATTAGTTTTAGGTCTCCAAAATAATATACGATTGTCAACAAGTTTTCTTGCTAAACAATATTATGATATGTGTCCATGAGTACTATAATATGTGCAAGTGAGTTTTAAAAAAGTGTTAGTGGAATCTGTGTTGACATGCTTATGTGGTTTCTTTGAAAACCTATAAGTGAAAGCATGGTGATAATCGTGTTTCTTTCGTGCTTTCTGCGTTTTAGTACTCTTATGTGTATACTTAGCATTAGGACTAAACTTAGGCTGTGTCACAGGTATTGCTTGTTTGCCTAACTTGATTTCTAACTTTTTAGAAACCGTAAAAGACTCTTCATATTTAGCAGTCATGTTTATGAGTCTTTATTATGTGACTAAGTGCTTCTTCTTCTCTATGTCATATAACTCTTGTATTTTGACATAGTCTCTTTTTTCTTTTCAACTTTGAGGGTAGCCTCATGATAGTCTACGTTAAGCTTAGCTATCTCTTCCGTGTTACCGGTAGTAGACGTTTCTTTAATGTCTTCAATGAGACTGGACAGTCAAGCTACTTCGGTTGTGTATGCCTTAATCTCTTTTCGAGATTGCTTATACTTGTTAAGCACATTTCTGTATTCTTCAAGTAGTTCGTTGAAGGCATTTTCTAATTCATCGAAAATTAAAATTGTCATACAAAGGGTTTGAGGATACCTTATCAAAAGCCATAAGACAGACATTGGCATTTTCGTAGGGTCTGTCTTCTTCCTCTGTATCACTGGCATCGCTTTCATGCTAGATACTTGTGTTTGCATACTTTTGACTAGTTGTTACTTTTCTGCTTGATCGTGATCTATTGTATGGACTGCTTTTCTTCGAAGTTGGATAGTCCTTCTTCATGTGCCCTAATTTCTTGCATCCAAAGCATATTGTTTCATCTTTATTGCTTTCTTGGATATCTCTCTTCCTTCTGTTTGATTTCTCAAACTTTAGGAATTTTCTAAAGTTCTTCACTAGTAGGGCTTGTTCATCACCACTTGATGGTTCTTTCTCAGAATCATTGCATGTAGATTTTCTGGCTTGAGCTTTAAAGGCAATAGATTTTTCTTTTAGAGTTGCTTCTTCAAACTCTTGCAGATCAAGCTCATGGTTCATGAGCTTGCCCATCAGTGTTTCCAGAGAGATGGTGGTGAGATTGTTTCCTTCAATGATTGCTGTTGCCATTGGGTTCCAGTTATTGGTTAAAGCCCATAGCACTTTTCTGATCTTTTCATGATTACTGTAATCCTTACCAAGAGATTATAAATGACTAGTAATATCAAGGAATCAAGTGAACATTTGTGTAATTGACTCACCGGATTTTATTTTAAAAGATTTATATTCCTGTGTTAGTCTGCTAATTTTCGATTCCTTCACTTGGAAAGTACCTTCATGAGTTACCTCAAGAAGTATCCAAATCTCATGAGACATCTTACAGGTTGAAACTCCGTTGAACTCTGTTTTTTCAATTGTACAGAATAGTACATTGATGGCACGAGCATCTAGACTAGCCTTTGTTTTTTTAGTCTCTGTATATTTGTCATGAGGCTTGTCTACAAGCAGGTCATCGACTACTGTAGGTGCCGGTTTCTTATAACCGTCAACTACTATAGACCAAAGAACAAAGTCCAGAGACTTTAAAAAGAATGTCATCTGTGTTTTCTAATACGTATAGTTTGTACCATCAAATAGTGGAGGTCTATTTGTGGATTACCCTTCACCGTTAAATATTGATTTTACGGCTGCCATATATACTCTTTGAGGTTTGTTATAGTAGAATATAACCTGCTCTGATAACAATTATAGGACCGTTGAGCACCTCTAGAGGAGGGTGAATAGAGGGGGTACGAGCGCAGCAGGAAATAATCACCAATTTAAAATTATAAACAGATAACTATGGAAGTAAATAAGAGATAGTAAATAAATATAGCAAGAGATAGAGATATCAAACTCAGTGACACAGCGATGTATACTGGTATCCCTCTGAAAGGACTAATCCAGTCTTGAGTACTCTTGCTCGATGTCAATCCACTAAGGAACAAGCTAATTGAGATCTTGGAGTCTCTCACAACACCGTGCTTGGTGATAAGTGCACGTCCGACTTCACAACATCGTGCTTGGTGACGAGCGCACGACCGTCTCTACAACAGAAATAGTTTCTGAACTTTGAACAACCTCTTTACAACTCTTGAGAACCAAAAGACTCTAGATCGAATACATATTACTGGCTTTTGGCTAAGAGAAGTGTAGGTATGATATGAAAGCTTTTGATCAGATAAAAATACTTATTGAAGAGAGAAGAGAAGATGAAATTGATTGAGTGATTTGGAATGAGAAATTCTCTTCTATTGATAGGTGTTTTCGAGGACTGAACTCGGACAGAATTCGGGCAGAGTTCTGATACAAAGACTTTGCAAATGAACATTGCATACAGATTTGGAGGCAACAAATATTTAAATTCGAACTGACCATACTCGGGCCGAACTCGGTTTGAGTTCTGTCTCAGTAAAAATGTAAGACATTTGTCAAATTTTGTTGCAGAAGGGAAATGAAATTTTTGATAGGTGGACTATGGATAGGTGGGCTGTATAGGAAAGTGGACTATGATTAACCTAAGCCAGTATTATCCAGTCGATCTTACAATTTATATCCTAGACTCAATAAAGATAAAATACATAATAAATTATAAAATGACTCGGACTAGATTCTAATGAAAATAAGCTTCAGAATGATGATTTACGTGCTTGCTGATGTAGCAGTACGCTTTTTGATGTTGATTTTATAAGACCTGAAATGATTAGCAGCAGTTCGTATATTTTATGTATTGACTTAAGTTAATGTCGATTATGAAAATCGGGTGTGACCATGGAATAGGCCAACACACCTAACTCACAACTTCTGAACACCATTATTTTTGTTATACCTCTCATTTTTATACCAAGGATCAAAGATGTTTAGGAAATATTACACTCATATATCTTACTTCTTCCTATTAGATCCTGCGCGTACAAGAGACACGTCATACCTGTCGCTACCATATTTTCCGATAAGGTTATTTTCGACCAAATTAAATTTTGTCATTAGTGTGCCATTAGCATGACAATTAATTTAAGTTCATAAATTAGGATTTTCCTATTTAGTAGAACCCTAGTCATACCTAGGTAAAGTGCAAACATTAATTTAGGGCTAAACACTTATTATCCTTATGAGCCTTTAACTAACTAATTGCCATGTAGAGATTAGAGCCCTAAGCAAACCCTAATTGAACCCACACAAGACTACATGGTCGGACACCTGTAGATTAGGGCTTCCTTTCATTTTTTCTTCATTCCACACTTTCTAAATTTTCTTTCCATTTTTTCCTTGGTGTGCTAGAGAGTTAGGGAGCTCAAGAATGCTTGGTAGAGCTCTAGCAAGGTTTTGGTAGCTACTTCTTCCTTCTTCTCCAAATTCGTAGGTCTTAGTAAAGGCACTATTCTCTATAGGTATAACACTCTATTCTCTTATTTACATAGTCAAATTTCAAGTATACATGTAGGAGACCCCTCTAATGGCTAGATACAACCTTTTAGGTGGTGAACTAGGTGTTAGAAGACTCTTTCCTAATAGATCTATGGTTTAGAATGGTGATATTTTGGTAGTTACGGGATTGTGACAACCAAGTGTTTGACACGAGTCCTCAAAGGGGATTTGTATCTTATTTTGGTGTAGGCTTTGGTCCACGTGTCCTAACTATGGTATCGAAGGTTGTGTTATGACACGGTAGGATATGCTTGGCCAAATGGACAAATCCCTACATATAATGTGGCTCTAAATGAGCTCAATACCGTAACAATGTCTATTGTCAGATTGACGTAGGGAGAATGGTAAAGTATATTTACATGTCATGGAGCTTTTTGTATCATAGTTATGTCATGTATATTATATGCATTATGTGTTACCATTATACATATATTGTCATGACCCGCACTCAGTATTTGGGCATAAGTCGTCGGTACGTATAGCCTACGCTGCAGTGTCGATGGTAGAACGCTGTCTAAACCTGCACAATATAATAAGCACAACCATGTAGTTTATATATATTTCATATCAGTCCAAATGTGCAGATGAGTCAAGAGCAATGAAGATACTCAACACAGCTAGGGAGAAACAGATGAAAATAAACTAAATAAGTCTCAAAAGTCGAATACTAATAAATGACAATCCGCTGGTCTAACTCAAATATACCCCAAATAATAAAATAAAATAACAAGAAAGGTTTTTGGGACAAATCCGACCAAAACGGACTAATATCTGACTAGATATCATCGGCATAGGGCAACTCTACTAGGGTCGCCTCCGGATCATCCTGTAAGCCAATGTCCGTCTCTGTAGTCTAGTCATACTAAGTAGTACACAAATTCTCTAACTCATCACCTAAAAATAGTTTATATAGTAAGGATTGGAACAAGAAGAGATATGACAAGCTATTCTAAACATGATAGGATTTGCAAGATATGAAAATAGAATATGAGAATGTAAACTAGAAATAGCAGGCATCATGATATAGTAGGAAATGAAACAAGCAAAACTCTATAGTGAGATACAACAACTAGGAAGGTAAACATAGTGACATAACATGTGAGAAGGAAAACATGATAAATTAGTAAAAACAATATCTATCTACGTGTGTTGAAATTTTGTGTTCGACATATGAACGACTAAAGGTTAAATTTGGCACCCTGCACATGTCGTGTGTGGCTGCTATTCTCTACGAAAGACAATGGAGATGGAAAGGGTAGTTCACATGTCTACTAAGATATTTCTCAGCCCGACCAGTACTCATGGATTCGAATCAAGTCACGAATACGACAAACATATGGATGGTAAACAAGATATATAATATGTAGGGATCCACAATACTAATCTTGTGTAACAAGCATGTCAGCAAGCAGGAAAAACATATGTATAATATGTAATAAAAAACTATCAAGAATTGAAAGCAATCAGTATATGTACTTGCCTGTGGTCCTGAGCTACGGATACGGGTCAAGTCCTGAGTCAAAGTCCACATAACCTATATTATAAATTAACTTAAACTAAAATAGTCTTATTTTTATTTATTGCTAACTACCCTAATGGTCTGGGTTGCATCTACTTACAATCTCCTTAGAACTTGATCCTATATCAAGATTTAACTAATCAATATTCAGTTTTTAAGTTAAAGAATGACTTATCTATCCTAGATTAGGCCTATAGGGTCATACACTCCCTGTATCACCTACATATATATACATACTTTCTAATTGGTTTGACACTAGGATACTTCTGATCCAGAGATATAAACTGTACACTGAAACGGTTTTTTCCTTATTGGATACGTCCTATCCCAACCTTTATACCTTGCTGTTATGTACCCAGGGATTTATATTCCTCGATTTCCTGACTTAGGTCTGTTATATAGGGCTAGGTAACTACCTGTTACAATCTAAGACTTTGGTATGCCCATTGTTCTCAGTTTTATTTTGAATACATGAGTTTTCCCTGTGATACATTGCTATCTTCTCCTAACTACTACCATTCCCATGGTTATGAACCTGAATGCATATACTCCTATCCCATACTTATGTTTTGCTGCTTTTCAAAACAACCCTATATACATGTGGAACTCGTATGGTACTGCTTCTACTTAGTTTTCCTTCTTTTGTTCCTATGTCCACTCGATAGATGCTACCTGTATATATATAAAACATTAATCTTGAACAGGATACACCTGACTTGTTCCTCCTGCAGTCCCAGTGCTCTCTGATATGCACCAAGGTGCACAGGCCCCAATACGAAGGTACTAAGTCTACTGTGGTCACTACATTAATCATGTGTATCTACTGATCCTAAGCACTTATAAATGGATACTACATTTTAACTAATCTACATATACTGGTGTGTATGTGCACGGGATCCCAATGCTACTACTCGATTAGACATACCCAGGTGCTTACCTGCCAATCCTTTTACTTATCCTTACCATTATCTTCTAAATATCCATTGGCACACATGGATACTGCCCATTGACACTCCAGGTTGTACGTCATGTGTAACTGATACGTGATAGATCATATGAAACTGATGTATCGATGAATAACTTGGTCAGTCTACCTGAAGACCAACTCCCTACCTATTTCTATGGTGTAGTACTTCCAAGGATATAAAAACCCTACCTCTGTCTTATTTGTTCAGACCCAAAACTAGGCTTTGCCAAACCTTTATTAGATAAAAGGGATTTCCAGTCATTACAAAGCTATCCTAGTTGCTATATGACCCCAAATAGTAATTCATATGATTGAACCCTACTGACACAAGATAGCCCCCTTTCACTTGTTGATGTACCTACTCACACACGATTAATACGACACCCTTTGACACCAATTTATATTGATTTCAAAATACTATCATTGAAGTCCTATATTATCGGCTAATACTCAGTTTCCAGATACCAATATGAACATACACATACACATAATGCTACTTTTCCTACTTGGACAGGAATACCAAGGTAAAACCCTCATAAGAAGAAAACAGTTACCTCCATAGGGGATATTCTTACGTATTGCGTATAGGTGCCTACTGTATCTGTGCAAACCCCTTAATGCTACCTCTTCCTGGGTCTCCGAAGTCCTAATACACCCTCTATTAATATTGTTGATAACTTTCTTACGGTCAATAGTATGATCAAATTACTAATACCATAATACATTTGGTACTCTAATACAGTTAATAGGTACATGGAACCATTCTCGAATTTTTAAAGTTATCAAATATAAATAGGACACCATATCTATATATGGCTAATTGATACATGGTTACATCTTTCAATTAGTCACAATGATTGGGCTGGACCCCCCTTCTCAAACATCTGATATTCCAAAACTTATCTGTATTTGATGTCCTATTACCTGGTGGCACCCTATACTCCGACATCCCGACTAATTTCAGGTGTTACTAGAGTATACCCACCCAAATGGTAGTTGTTTGATGTATCAATTTAAGTGTCTACAACAGATACTACGATACCCAATTATCTGAACAGGTATTATCTATATAGCCTTTTTCTGCCTAAATAATTACCCTTTGACTCTTGATACCTGACCTACCTATTGATATCAACATGCCCCTATATTACTTCCCTACTGATGTAGTAGGGAAACTTACCTACCATAGGATACGCAGGCTGAATAAAGTATGGGTACCTCTGATTCTTTTCCCAGTTTTTATATGAAAAATCCATGGTACTCACTTATGCCCGATACACTCGATATCCCGATACCCTATCCTCCTATATTTTTAATCTTGAAGTAACCTCCTTTTCATCTAGTTCTCTTGGACATTAATACAACCATCTATACTACCGTATTAAACCTTGACTAAAAATTAAGAATCGGATGATCTGAAAATAGAGATAAGAATTACCTGTTGGTGAATCGAATTGTTCCTCTTAGCGATCCCCTCCGGAACAACAAGTCTTTTCGACTTGGGGCATAGGGAAAATTAGGGTTTGGGAAAAGATGGGATCGGTAGAAGGGATGATAGCATCGGTTTCTCCTATATATACTTTCGATTTCCCAAACATAGAGGGATGAGGAGAACGAGATTGAATCTAATTCGATTCAATCTGCTCCTGGCCGTTTAGGAATTTGAATTGGAGAATTTGCAATTAGCCCCCCTTTCTAAAAGGTTTTTGCATAAGGGTATCCTTAGTTCTTGCTATAGGGTGGTTGTTAAATATTCCTTCTAGGAATATATATACATAAATAGCAATATTAAAATTAATAATAATATAATAATAATAATATTATTATTATTATTATTAAATTTTTTTGGTCAAGGGCCTATAAAGCTACCCTCCTTAAAATAATTTTGTCGTCGAAATTTAAAGATGGACACAAGTTCGAAATATACCTCATGGTTCAAAAATATAATGGTAACGTGCGCACATCTCGTCCTCTCTATTCCATGTGGATTCGCCTGAAGAATGATGCCTCCAAGCGACATGCACCAGCAGAATTATCTGGTTACACAGTACCTTCTCCCTGTGATCCAACATCTCTATGGGCTGCTCTTGATAACTAAGGCTCCGTCCTACCTCGATCTCTAAATGAATTAATATATGGCTGGGATACGCCATATATCGTCTAAGTTGGGACACGTGGAATACATTGTGCACTCCCTCCAATGCAGGCGGTAATGCTAGTCGGTATGCCACCTCTCCAATCTTCTCAAGAATGTCAAATGGTACGATGAATCTCGGACTGAGCTTCCCGCCTCCCCTTAAACGTATCGTGCCACGTGTCAAAGATATGTTCAAGAACACCAAATTGCCAACCTAGATTTAAACATAGCGTTATTACCTATTTTTTACCACTATTAACAATCATGCAACTAAGAAAGGTTATACCTTAAACTCTAACGGTCTTCGTGACTGTCGGCCCAATGCTTCTGCATGGCCTGAGCCACACGATGTCGCTTTCTAATCTGCTTTACCTTCTCTGTGGCATCCACTACTATCTCGGGTTGTAATAGTGCTCTCTCGTCCACGTCGTCCCAAGATAGTGGGGTACGACATCTTCGCCCGTGCAAAGTCTCAAAAGGGGACATCTCGATGCTAGCTTGGTAACTATTATTGTAGGAGAACTCTACGAAGTGAAGATGGTCCCCCCACGAGTCGCCAAAATTAGCACACACGTTCGCAGCATATCCTCTAGCGTCTAAATGGTCCTCTCCGACTGTCCATCCATCTGAGGATGATACGTGGTGCTGAACTTGAGCAGAGTACCCATGCTAGCATGTAGACTCCTCCAAAATTGGGACATGAATCTGCTACCACAGTCGGAGACGATACTCATTGGAACCCATGCAACCTGACGATCTATTTTACATATAACTCCGCTAACTTTTTCGTAGACAATCCCACTTTCAATGGTATAAAGTAGGCCGATTTGGTCAACTTGTCAATGATGAATCACAACCTTTCCTCTTGGTGAGCATGGAAGACCGAAAATAAAATCCATGGTGATATGTTCCTACTTCCACTCGGTAATTGGCAAAGCCTGAAGTAATTCCCCTGGTCTCTACCTCTCAGCTTTGATATGCTGAGATGCAAGACATCTAGAAATAAAGCATGCCACCTCTCGCTTCATACCATACCACCACACGTGGGCCTCAGATCCTTGTACATCTTGTTAGCTCTTGGATGTAAAGAATACTAAGAACGGTGTGCCTCCTGTATGACCTCCTTTCAAAACTCTCTGCTAGGTACACATAATCTCGTCCCGTGCCTCAACGAACCATCCTCTGCAATGGTGAAGTCGTCTAACAAACCAGTCCGTGCCTGCGCTATGATACCCCTCAGATGCTCGTCCTAGTGCTGTGCCTCTCGAATTCTGTCCATCAGTCCAGACTGAATCTGCTTACCCATCATCTGCATCTTAACTCCCGGAATGACGAACTCAATGCCTAAACTCTCTAAGTCTGCTAACAGATGCCGATCCCTCATTAAAAATATAGATACTGGATACCGGCTCAAGGCATCCACAACTACGTTGTCCTTCCCCAGATGATATTGTAACGCAATGTCGAAATCCTTCATCAATTCCAGCTATCTGTATTGCCTCATATTCAGTTCATTCCGTGTGAAAATGTATTTCAAGCTTTTATGGTCAGTGAATATCTCCACACGCTCTCCGTACAAGTAGTATTTCCACAACCTCGGGGCGAATATCACTGCTACCAACTCTAGATCGTGGGTGGGGTAGTTCTTCTTATGTGGTCGTAGCTGTCTAGATGCATATGCCACCACCTTCTTGTTCTGCTCTAGAACACACCCCAAGCCCTTCCCCGAGTGTTACGACCCGATCCCATGATTTGCGTCTAGTCAGATCATGCACAGCGTGCACTGTTGTGAGATGATGGCAGTAAGCTGTATCATTCATAACTTAAGCACAACATTCTAGAATACGAAAATTTAAAAACTTTTTATTTAAACCATTTAAGTCAAGAACTAAATGTCTATCTGAGAATTAAACACACAACCAAGGTATTATTCAAATTATTACAAATAGTCTTTTATTAGAACTTTTAATCAAGAAATTAATCTGCAAGTTGCTACTAGTGATCCTGGGACTCCTGATTGGGTTCAGCCATCTCCACAGAACTCAAATCCGGTTCATAATAGGTACTAAAGAGCACCTCATCATCATTAAAGTCACCTAGAAAAATGTTGGTCTTCCGTCAGGAGTAAAGCAAGAAACATATATCCAAATTCCAGTATTTTAATAAATAATTAAATGATACAAGAAGCAATTTTAAAAACATTTATATATTTTTCTGAAATAATAACATATGAAAGAAGCAGTAATCTCTAAGAAGCGGTAATGATGCAATCTACAATGATGCATAAGTTCTTTGAGTATGTAGCTACCAATGACCGGCTGGAAGAGTCAATATGTATACTATCATTATGCCTTATGCTAGCATACGGTATGGCTCAACCCCCTGTGCAAGAGGGGCTAGCGCAAGATAATCAGTAATAGTAACATGGGCTTTGGTCATAGGCGCTAACACTACTCCCCAATCTAAGAGTTAATAAGTCAATAAGTCAATCAATCAATCATTCAGATCCAAGAGGGATTTCGTGTAGGGGTCAACGTGTGGATACAGTATATAACCCTAATGATGCAATACATTTAATTATCAATTAAAAAACAAGTTTTTGGTTGTGAAACTTGTCTTGTTTGTCTGATACTGTAGGTATAGACCGAAAAAGGATCTCAGACTTAGATCCTGAACCCTACATTAAATAAAAGACTGATTTAGTAAACATTCTAAGGGTCCTAGTTGATTTTATTAATAAACACCAACAATTATTAAAACTACGCTTAATTATTTGTTCTAATTACTAAGTGACAATAATGCTAATTTATACGTGACAAAATAACCATTTTAATCGTAACAAAATTATAATAAACTATTTATTTATTAATCAACCAAAATATGTTTATTTAACAATGTCACCTATTTTGAGGATATTATTAACAAAATAGTTACAATCTTTTAATTAAGCTATTATGCTAAAATCATAAATCTATTATTTTATTTATAAACAATATTAATTAACATTTACTATATATATATATATATATATATAATATAAAAAAAAATATATATATAATATAATATAATATAATATATATGCAAACACTACTTTTTTTAGAATAAAAATTATCAAGAAACTATCTCTAATTAATATTTCTCTAAAACATTATTTTAATGAATACTACATTTATTAATTGAAATTAACGTTTAATACCAATATTTATTTAACAAATTATTAACTAATTATCCCCAATAATAATTCTTTCTGAAAACACAAATTATTGTGAAAACCATTTTTATTAGTGGTATTTAACGGCCTAATTAACAAACTCAATAATTTATCCATATTAGCACACAACTATTTTTTAAATAATACTGACACAATAGTAATATAATTAATCGCTAAACATACTTAACTAGTTAACAATAATTAACCCAAAGTCGGTAGAACATTATTCTATCAACTTTGGTCAGACTAATCTACAGGTTCTGGCTAATCCTATTTTGAGAATTAAAAAAGATGTTTCTGACAGAAAGAACCTACCGGTAGTCTGATGAAGGAGAACCGATGTAGCTTCGGCCTTAGTGTCGTAGAAAAACGATGGAACACGGCGTACACGGGTGGAATGCATGCGAGAGGGGGTTCGGCGTGCGCATGGGGAAGCCGGGCGGACGCATGGGGAGCCGGGTGGACGTGCAGGGTGCAAGTACGTCGGTCGATCATTGGTCGAAGCATCAAAATTGCCTCAAGAGAGGGGTTGGATGGAGCAAGAAGAGATAGGGGAGCAGGGTGGTGTGGTTGGATTTGGAAGAGGATAAGTGTAGGTAGAGGTAGAAGCGGTTTTATGAAGGTAAAAAAATGTCTTTGTGAAGGTTTTTGTAGGTTTCTGTGGGGAAGGAGAGTTTCTGAAAGAATATACATGAGGGAGAGAACATTAATTATGTTGGGGTTATAGACGAGAGATGTGGATTTGACGAATGAGTTTAGGAACCGTTTCTCAACGGGTTGGGTTTCGGTTGAGTCAATGGGCCTAAGGAATTTTTGGGCTTAGGCTCAAAATAAAGGCTTTAATTAAACTAGCTAAATAATACTAGAATATCTAGCTAATTCAATCAATTAATAACTAAATATTTATAATCAATAATTAGTTAATCTTTTTTTAACTATTTTTTTCTATTTATCGACTAAATATGTAATAATAATAACTATTCTATAAATACTTAGCAAACAATTAATCATTGTAAAAACCCATTTATCAATAAATTACAATTTTATGGGTTTTACAACCTTCCTTTCTTAGAAAATTTTGTCCTCGAAATTTCTATTGGTAAAAAAAAGAATGGTTTAGAACATACCTAGAACAAATGAGGGTACTTCTCCCTCATATCAGCCTCTCGCTCTTAGGTTGACTAGCTTGGGGAACCGTGATGCCACTTCACTCTAACTAGTGGAATCACGGTTTTCACAACTTCTCTCTATGATCCAAGATCCTTACCAACTGCTCATGCACTGTGAGACTTGGCACAATTTCCAGCTCCGAGTGATCCTAAATATAGCTCGAGTCTGGTACGTAATGCCTCAGCTGCGATACGCGGAAGATGTTGTGCACGCCCTCAAGCTTAGGTGGAAGATCCACTCTGTATGCTACTTCTCCAATCCTGCTTAGCGCTTCAAAAGGACCAATATACTTGGGACTAAGCTTCCCATCTCTGTCGAATCTGATAGTGCCTCTGGTAGGGGAGATCTTGACAAAGATTGTCTCCTGCCTCGAATTCTAATAATCGGCGTCTACTATCTGCCCAGTACTTTTGGCGGTCTGTGCAATCCTCAATGTGTCTTTGATCATCTTTACTTTCTCCGCAGCATCTATGATCATTTCTTGTCCCAGCATGACTCAATTTTCTACATCATCCCACGTTAGTGGAGTACAACAACGACGTCCATACAAAGCCTCAAATGGTGTCATGCAGATGCTGGCATGGTAGCTGTGCTAGTCCTTTCTGACTGTCCGTCGGTCTGTGGATGACATGTAGTGCTAAACTTTTAGCTGAGTCCCCAAGCTTTCCTGTAAACTTCCATTGTGGGAGGTGCATCAACTATCTCTGTCTGATGTGATGTTGACTGAAACTCCATGAATCCGGTAGATATTTCATATATAAAAAGCTACTAACTTCTCGGTGGATAAACCAACCTTGAAGGAGATAAAGTGGGAAGACTTAGTCAGTCTGTCTACAATTACCCAGATGGCATCCTTTCCACCTTGGGATCGAGGCAATCCCGAAATGAAGTCTATAGTAATATGCTCCCATTTCTACTCCGGAATGGAAAGTGGCTGAAGTAATCATGTCGGCCTCTAACGGTCTGCCTTCATCTATTAGCAAATCAAGCACCTATAGATAAATTCAGCCACGTATCTTTTCATACCATACCATCATACGTGTACTCTCATGTTTTGTACATTTTGTTTGCTCCTGGATGGAAGGAGTGCTGCTAGTTATGTGCCTCCTGCATTAGTTCGTTACTTACTTCACCAGTCAGCACACAAAGTCTCGTGCCATGTCTTAAAGCTCCATCTCTAGCTATTAAGAAACCATCAAGTGTTCCAGCTAACACTTGATCCCTCAGTTTGTGTAGTGTTTCATCCTAGAATTAAGTCTCATAGACTCCGTTAATTAGGCTAGACTGCACTTGCAATTGTATCATAGGCGAGTCGCCTCCTAGTACTGTAACTCCTTTTCCAAGCTTCATCATCACTGCTTTTGATAACATAATCTCCAGCCCAAGCTTCTCCACATCTTCTAGCAGATGCCTGTCCTTTGTCAGAAACATAGCCATCGGGTACCGACTAAGCGCATCAACAACTATATTAGCCTTACCCGAATGGTACTATAAGTTGACGTCGAAGTCCTTCATAAGCTCCAACCATTGCCTCTGGCTCATGTTGGGCTCCTTTTGTGTAAATACATGCATGAGACTTTTGTAGTCTTTGTATATCTCTACTCTTTTGTCGTATAGGTAGTGCTTCCAGAGCTTCAAGGTGAAGATGACCGCTGCTTGCTCCAGGTCATGCGTCGGGTAGTTTTTCTTATGGGTCCGTAACTGCCAAGAAGCATAAGCAATTACCTTTCCATGCTATTATAGTACATATCCTAAACCTTTGTCGGAAGTGTCACTATAGATGAAAAATCTACCTGACACTGAGGGTAGCGACAAGATTGGTGCTGATGTCAACCTTCTCTTCAATTTTTCAAATGGTGCCTGGCATGCCTCGATCCAGACGAATTCTTTATTCTTTCTGGTTAGCTTTGTCATGGTCTCAGCAATCCTTGCAAAGTCCTTCACGAACTTTCTGTAATACCCATCTAAACCAAGAATCTTCTGATCACTGTAACTGAACTGGGCATCGTCCATGTCTCTACGGCAGCTATCTTCTTGGGATCTACTGATATGCCTTCTCCTGTGACAACATAGATGAGAAAGTCCACCTTGTCTAAGAAGCACTCACACTTGGACAACTTTTCATATAGCTTTTTTTCCTTTCTTAATGTCTCCAATACTATCCGTAAGTGCTGCTCATGTTCTTCTTTGTGTAGAAACGAATTATAAAGTACAATACTCTAGAGGGGGGTGAATAGAGTAGGCAGCAAAAATTTAGCTAATTAAAAATGTTAGCAACAAGATCACAGATAATATATCACAAGCATGTAAATAAAAAGTAGAGATCAGAAAGCAATCGCAAACACAACGATGTATACTGGTTTTCCTCTTGTGAGGACTATTCGAGTCGGAAGAACTCTAGCTTCCAGTTGAATCTACTATAGAAAAATATCGCAAGTTTTTATCTGAAGTCTTTGCAACTTCTACAGCGCGAGCTTTGATCTGAAGTACTCGACCAACTTCAATTGTGAAGTGTCATTTTTCAATCAAGCCTCTGATTACAATTACTCTGAAACTTCTAGACAGTACCGAACTGGCAAATCGACTAGAGAATTGTAACTGGCTTGGAATTTGAAAATGAAAGCTTAGAACACTTTAGAATACCGTAGTAGGCTTAGAGAGAAAAGAAGAGAGAGCTGTGTTAAAAAAAGAAAAATTCTTCTCTATTTATAGGTTTTCTAAACGGAGAATTCGGACAGAATTCAGACAAAATTCTTTGAGAGAATCTCGACAAGTAGCCGTTGCATCCGTAACTGCGAGATGACCAAGTTCAAAAATCAAATGGCACCAAACAAATTCGGGTAGAATTTGGACCGAAAGAATTCCCCTAGGGTTCGAAGTACGATTTTTGGGAATTTTTGCAAATTAGATTTTGGTTTTTACCTTTTTGAAAAGTTTAAGCAGTTGGGAGCTATTTATAAAATGGGCTATTTAAAAAAACAAAAGATATTTTAAAAATATTTTGGGTCAGCTTATTTGCCAGTACGACTTGGTGTACATTGTATTCCTAGAGTCAATAAATATAAAAATTATATTGAATATGAAATACAGACTCAAGTGGCACAACGACTTCTGTCTTGAACGAAATGGTAGTAGTTCTCAGCAATCGTCCAAGTAGCCCTTATATCAAGACAGGGTTAGATCAATTATTAAAATCAGGTTCGACCATGACTAATGGACCAATACTTTGGTCTTCGAATAGATCAAAATGTCGTCGATAAAGATGACAAATTGGTCCAGGTACTTATGGAAAACCTTGTTCGTGAGGTTCATGAACACTGCTGGAGTATTTGTAAGACCGAAGGGCATGACCAAGAACTCATATTGTCCATATTTAGTGTTGAATGTTGTCTTTGGAATGTCTTCTTTCCTTACTTTGACTTGGTGATATCCGAACATGAGATCAATCTTCTAGAAAACCTTAGCTCCGCTTAGCTGGTAGAAGAGGTCGTTAACCTTGGGCAGCGGGTACTTGTTTCTTATGGTGATGTTGTTTAGCGCCCGATAGTCTATGCACATTCGAGAAGAATCATCTTTCTTGGACACGAATAGAACATGTGCTACCCAAGGTGAAGCACCAGTCCTGATGAATCCAAGGCTTCCGGCTCATCAATCTGGTCCTTCATCTCCTTTGGGGTTACGCGGTAGCATCTTAGCGATATAGGTGACGAGCCTGGCACAAGATCGATCGAGAACTTCACATCTTGATCAGGAGGCAGTCTTGAAAGGTTATCATGGAAGACGTCCAGGAACTCTGTGATGATAGGAGGAATAGATCTCACTTCCTCCGCAATGGAAGAATAGGTGACACACTGCTTGTCTTTCGGTGTTCGGAGAACTTCGAACTTTGGCTTGCCTGGTGAACTGAAGAAGACACGGCATTGGTGACAGTCCATCAGTGCGTGCTGCTTACTGAGCCAATCCAAGCCCAAAACAACATCATAGTTACGGAGAGGTACTAATAGAAGGGGTGCTACGAAGGTATGACCTGAGATGGTGATAGGCACATATAAGTCTCCATGATTGGGATAGGTCTACCTCCGGTCATAATTCTATAAATCAACTTACTATATCTTATGTCAAAGTGATGTGCAGCAATAAAGTTTAATGATATAAAGCTATGTGAAGCTCCTGAATCAAATAAAGCTAATGTCGGGTGCAAATGTAATAGAATAACATCAGCTGTGACGTCTCCTGCAGCCTCTATCTCCTTAACAGCCGAGGCAAAAGCTTGCCCTGCTCTCTACTGGTTGTACGCTGCTGCTGGGTAGGTAGTGGACTTTTTTGCTGTCCTATTCCAGTCTTGTTGAATGCCGTTGGACAGTCCTTTACTTGGTGGGTGGTAGACCCACAAGCAAGGCACTGTCCCAACTTCGTCCTACAGATCTCTATGATATGACTGGGCCTTTTGTAATAGGTGCAGTTGGACGTCTTCGGTTGATTATACTGGAGTGCTCTGTTGGGTGCTGCTGACTGCTGTTGCTGGGATCGCTGGGGGTAAGATGGCCTATTGTTGTTGTTGTTGTTGTACCTCTTGGAGTCGCCCTGGTAGTTGCTACTAGATCTTGGTTGCTCCTTTTTGGGCTGGGCAGATGAACTGGCCTTAATATCTTGGGCCACCCCAATATCTTGTCGTAAGTCTTTGCACCATTTGCGGCTACCAATGTGTGTGTCTCCTCTTATAAATCATGCTAAAATTTCTTGGCACGCTCCACTGGATTGTCCACTAGATGGGTCACAAATCTGATGAGCCGGTTGAACTCGGCTATATACTCCTCGATAATGCAGTCTCTTTGCTTCAGGTCATGAAATGGCCTCTACATAGCTTCTAGGGCAACTTCCGGAAAGAACTTCCGCTTGAATTGCATTTGAAAGAACGCCGGGAGGTTCCTCCAGTTTGGAACCTTGGCTCATTTTTATACTAAATGCTAGCTAAATCCCTAAGCTAAAGAGTGACGGCCTCAACCATAAGGTCGTCAGGGAGTCGAACGACATTGAGGAGTCACTCCATATCATCCAACTATTCGTCTGCGTAGATGATGCCCTCTGTTCCTTTGAAAGGGCACGGTTCCAATATTTTGAAATTTTTGATGGTTCTGATGATGAGGAGTCACTCCATATCATCAACCATTCGTTTGCGTAGATGATGCCCTCTGTTCCTTTGAAAGGGCACGGTTCCAATTTCTGGATAACAGACTTCTTGTCTGACTTAAATTTCTCCAATAAAATATTAAAGTTTTAAATTCCTATTTACCTTTGCAGGCCTCTATTCGGACTGAGATGAATCTAGTACTGCCATGGCCAAATTATAGGCATTCTTTATGCCCTTTCTCATAATCGTAGTCTGCTCGCGATTGGCTTCAGCTTGGACTCTTTGGGCCTCAAGAACTCCCCGTAGCAGGCCTATGAGCTCGATGGGATCCACTGACACAGGTGGAGCAACGGGAGGATTTACACCGACAGGTGGTACGACATGCGTTTGGAAATATAAGTGGTGCGGGGAGCTCGTACTGTACGAGGACGATCAGTAAGCTGCAACGGAGAAGGGTCGGAATCGGCCAGAGTAGGAGTGTGCTCAGAGGACGAAACCTCTTCGTCGGCAGGACCGTAACAGGTTATCTTTCCTTTTGCCATCCTCTGGAAGGTTTTAGGAAGCAAACATAATCAAGGTAACCTACGAATCTATAAGCAAACAAAAATATATATAGATAGATAATTTCGGTCCTATGTTGTGACGGGTCAAAATTTCTCAAATAGTCTAAGTGTTCTAATTGTTTCTAGAGTCTATTCTCCTAAAGTCATACTTAAACCTAAAGTCAAGTGCAAGATTTATGTTTGGCTAGACTAAGTTGACTAGACGAAACTTTTAGTAGAACCGACCTACATGAGCCACCACTGAAAATATGTCACGACCCGATCCCAAGATTTGGGTCTAGTCGGATTTTGCCCAGCCTGCACCGTTGTGAGAAGGTGACAGTAAGATGTGTTATTCAGTAGTAACTCAAGCACAACATTCTAAAATACAAAAATGAAATAACTTTTTATTTAACCCACTTAAGTCCAGAACTAGATGTCTATCTGAGAATTCAAACACACAACCAAGGTACTATTTAAACTATTACAACCAGTCTTTTATTACAACTTATAATCAAAGGAAATTAATCTGCAAGTTGCTACTAGTGATCCTGGTCCTCCTGATTGGGTTCAACTATCTCCTCAGAACTCAATTCGGTTCATAGTAGGTACTAAAGAGCACCACATCATCATCAAAGTCACCTAGAAAAATGTTGGTCTCCCGTCAGAAGCGGAGCATGAAACATATATCCAAATTCCAGTATTTTAGTAAATAATTAAAAGATGCAAGAAGTAGTTTTAAAAACATTTATATATTTTTCCAAAATAATAACAGATGAAAGAAGCAGTAATCTTTAAGAAGCGGTAATGATGCAATCTATAATGATGCATAAGTGTTTTGAGTGTGTAGCTATCAATGACCGGCTGGAAGAGTCAATATGCATACTATCATTATGTCTAATGCTAGTATATGGTACGGCTCAACCCCCTGTGCAAATATGGGTTAGCCCGAGATAATCAGTAATAGTAACAAGGGCTTTGGTCACATGCCTAACACTACTCCCCAATCCCCGGGTCAATAAGTCAACAAGTTAATCAATCAATCATTCGGATCCGAGAGGGATCCCGTGGGTCAATGTGTAGATATATATATATATATTTCTAATGATGCAATACATTTAATTATCAATTAAAATACAAGTTTGTAGTTATGAAACTTGTCTTGCTTTTCTGATGTTGTAGGTGGAGACAGGAAAATGATCTTAGACTTAGGTCCTGAACCCTACATTAATTAAAAAGCTGACTTAGTAACCATTCTAAGGGTACTAGTTCATTTTATTAATAAACACCAACAATTATTAAAACTAGCACTCAATTATTTGTTCTAATTACTAAGTGACAATAATGCTAAATTATACGTGACAAAATAACCATTTTAAAATAAACTATTTATTTATTAATCAACCAAAATATGTTTATTTAATAATGTCAACTATGTTGAGGATTTTTTTAACAAAATAATTACAATCTTTTAATTAAGTAGTTAGTTTATTCGTAAACCATATTAATTAACATTTTACTACAACATATATATATATATATATATATATATATATAAGAACACTATTTTTTAGAATAAAAATTATCAAGAAACTATCTCTAATTAATGTTTCTTCTAAAACATTATTTTAATGAATACTACATTTATTAATTAAAACTAACGTTTAATACAAATATTTATTTAACAAATTACTAACTAATTATCTGCAATAATAATTCTTCCTAAAGACACAAATTATTGTAAAACCATTTTTATTACTGATATTTAACGGCCTAATTAACAAACTCAATAATTTATCCATATTAACACGCAACAATTTGGTGGTACTCATACCTCAAGTCAATCTTGAAAAATACCCGCGTACCGCTTAACTGATTGAAAAGGTTATCAATTCTTGGTAGCGGCTACTTGTTCTTGATTGTTATGTTGTTCAAGGCCCGATAGTCGATGCACATACATACCGACCCATCCTCCTTTGGCATAAATAGTACCCCAAGATGACGAACTCGATCTAATGAATCCCTTCTCTAACAGCTCGTCAATCTGCTTCTTCAATTCTACCGCTTCCTTGTTATTGATCTTATATACTCGTTGTGACACCAGCTCTGAGCATGGCACAAGATCAATAGAGAACTCAAACGTCTCTATCGGGTGGTAATCCGGGCAATTCTTCGGGAAATACCTCAAGAGATGGGATACGGTAGCTCCTTCTCCTCTACCATGGCTCCATAAGTAGCATCGCTATGCTGCTCTAGTGTACATCTAGTGAACTCGAATATGGCCTCTCCAGGCAAAAAAATATGACACATCCTCGATGATAATCAATACTGGCATGGTGTTTACTCAACCAATCCATCCCAAGAACTATATCAAAGCTCGGTAGTGGCATTACGAGTAAACTGGTGTGCAATTTTTCAGCCTCCTAAGGTAATACAACGTCCGACGCAAACATCCTTGACTAGAATGATGTCTCTTGTAATGCCCCAGTCCCAAAATACTTAGGACCAAGTACGTAGACATGCCAGTTGCACATATACGAAGAATACTCTAATATATGAAAAACTCGTATACGTACATAAGCTGTAAATAATAATAATCACAGGCCAGAATATAAATAACTACATCTCATCCACAACTCATCATATAAGATATAATAATCCAGAATAAATAAGTGAGTCCAAAGAGATAGTCGGGTGGACATATCCACTCCAAACAGCTATGAAAAATAGTCTCAAATGATCAGAGTCCAACCTCCGCAAATAGAAAGAAAAGAAATATAAAGATGTCCACTACATAGTCTCAATAAATCTCAAAGCTAGGATAGAACTAAATATTAGAAGGGAATGCCTCATCGTACACATAAGATGGATCCAATACCGCGTCGTACTCCTATAAGAAATCATCTAATTCTGGAGAGATAACCAGGTCCTCAGAAGGACGTAACAAGATACAAGAAAACACCATGCCGTATAAACTGTGATATATAATAAATAAAAGAGTGATGCATGTAGTAGGGATTCTAACCGTTCTACTGTGAACATGCAGTTTAGAAATAATCCTTCGACGCATGAGCCCTAGCTGATAATAGGATCCGTTATAGTCCCCTTTCGGGCACCAGTGACCAAGCGCATCACATTCAAGAACGTCAGTGGCCAACCTGAGGGGGGTAAGCATACCTGTATCTCTAGCGGAGCTTCCGAGTTACAAGGGAAAGTATAATAGTAGCCCATACGTCAGGTTTTTTTTCCCTACCCAATACCTAGTATCGTCATCTCTATGACTCATATGAATCTCTAGTAACTGTTAAGTCTACTAGCATGCAATAATATTGGCAGTTACTTCTATCCGTCGCACGCCTCAGATGTATCGGTAGCCAACCGACTACACGAGTATGTGTCCTACATGTGACTTACAACACGTGATAAAGCATGTGTCAAGACTGTATGAGATATACCAATACCTCATCATCAATGGGTGCTCACTAGGCTAAGTCAATGCAAGAAAATAGAACAAAAGCAAGTAAAACGACTGATATAGTCGCTTGCACCCAAGTGTGACTTGAACGCACAATAAAATAATACTGGCAACAGATAAATAATGCTGAATATAAAAAACTAAAAATAACGTAAAAGTAAATCACAGAGTATGGTGGCAAGGTATCTTGTCTGTGGCACGAGAATGACAATTCCAATAGTTACAAGCGTCAGCTAAAGAAAGTCACAATCCACGAACGGCTCCAGATGCTGAAACAAACATCAAGAACGTTCTTGGTTTAAAAGATATGTCATGAATCGCTGTCAAAAAGTCTAATTTTGGACACAGGGGCAAAATTATAATTTTGTGTCAAAATGATGTCCGTCGTTGGACCCGTTCTGCACCGAAATGCGTGCCAGTATCTATGGTCTCTAAAGTCGTCAAACTACATGTCTACGGGTCCGGTTTAAGGAGACGAACCCAGCCGTATTCTAAAGTTAGATTCCGATGGGCCGTGCAAAATTTTGCCCGCTGGATCTGGTCGCGGGCTCGCCAAATAGGCGTTCCGGTCGACCTACTTAGAATCGGAGCAAACTTGGCACACTGGACCAGAAAATCGATTCGGTCCTGTTGGCACAAGTTTTGTCTGGAACCAACAACTATACACGAAGTTATGGCTTAATTTGCAAAGGGTCGATACGGGGGTATGTTGACGGATACGTACTAATTTCGGCGTGCACACGCAACGAAATCGAGTTCCCTCAGTTTCTACACGTCGACAACATCCATACGCGCCTTTCGATACTTATATGTTGTGACCACATCGTCCGGTTTGTCGGGGCGCCCGTCGTATCGGGAAGTTCTTATAAAATTCTCACAGTTTTAAATAAATGATTTTTTCCTTCTGATTTTTAACCCTGAATATCTTCGCATTAAATTAACAAAATCACGAACTACAGATGGGGTTTCAATCATGTATATGTTGTCTTGGACCATTTGAAGTTGGATTTCGAAAATCCTAAGTGTGTGGGTCAGGAATTCCCTTCTAAGTCGGGGTTTCGACAGTCCTTATGTTCTGTTTTTCTGACAGTTTTTGGCCCGACTTTGCGTCGAGTCCTGGGTCGATTTAAGGGTTCATGGCAAATTCATCTTGAAGGGTTTCGAAAAGGGTCTTACAGGGTTCGTATAAAAGTTTGCAGATCAAAATTTAATGAACCAAAATGGGAGATATGGAGGTTGAAGTCGAGTACCTTGTGTTGTCTCTAAAATAGGGGTTTCCCTATTTTCGGTCGATCGGGGGCTCCTTCTCAGTTGTGCGACTGTCGAAGACGACGCACAGTTGGTCGGGAACGAGCGCGAAGGTGTCAGGTCCGTTCAGGAGTCGAAGGTTTGTGTTGGGATAAAGTATCGAGGGTTAATTTCTGGTAAGACTCTCTTCGTGGCTCAACTACATATAAATATGGGTTTTAAATCCCAATTGCTATCTGATTTTGATCCTATCTATCAGAATTTGAATCGTGTTCAAGGAGATTTGATCGGGACACGATTTGGAAAAGATTGGAGGGAAATTTGATCTAGATCTGATTCGATTCAAATCTCTGTTCGCGGTTTGTTCGCTGGGAGAGGGAAGGGCATCGGGCTAATTCAGTTACTGTTCACGAATGTGAACAGTACTGATATGGTTTTTTGTCTATTTTTTCTTTTGCTTTCTTTTTCTTTTATAAATATAAATATATATATATATATATATTTTATATATACATATGGTCATCAATAAACACCTAAAAAATTTATAAAAAATTCCTAAATTCTCAAAAACCTACTACATATTTATAAAGTATTTTAGAGTATAAATTTGCTATCAACATATCATATATATCTATACAGTTATATATATACATATATGGTATACTTTTAATACTCTATATTTCATATATACTTAAGTATTTATATACTAGTGAAAAATGTATTTAATACATACTAGAGTATTTCTAGGGTGGTTTACTAACATGGTAATATGTAACATATATATATATATATATATATATATATATATATATATATATATATATATATATATATATATAATATATATATATTATATATATATATATATATATATATATATATATATATATCTGTATTAAAATTACTCCTATGTACAGTATAATAAACAACTACAAAAATCATTTGCTATTTAAAAAAAAAATACAGTAAAATCGAAAATAAAGTAATAAAAAATCATATAAAATTTAGGGGGATTACATCCTACCCAACTTAAAGAAAATTTGTCCTCGAAATTAAAACTAACGTCGGGGTTTGCAATACAATGCGAACAAAAGCAAACTAACACGAAAAAATCATACCTTGGTTTTCGAAAAATGGGACGGTAGATTATAAAAAGGAATCCACATTGGCTCCATATCCTACAGGATAAGGTATTCATGGTTCAAGGATCTATCCAACTTATAGAAGTTGGCTATTCGTGATAAACGTCGTTACAAGACTTCTGAGAAGGACGATTTCTAAAGAGTGGCATGAGAATATTGGGCCTTTCTGACCGTAGTCAAGGACTCTAAGGAGCCAGGGTTCCCTATGGTCAATAACACAATCTGGAAGAATTTTACCGATTTGACATTGTTCAATTATAGTCATGCTCTAGTAAGATGGTAGAAATTGTATTAGTCGAAATATAATTGGAACAAAAAGGTATAGAGGGATTTTATATTGAATGAATCAATCTTGGATTTAATCTATATTGGCAGGACAAAATCTAATGGAATCAATATATATCATCCCTAATAGGTTAGGGTAGCCTAGAACAAATTCTCACTCGAGTGGTTGGGCTAGTTATGAGTCAGGTTGGTTAGATATGTGATGCAAGCCTGAAAATATGTCTCCCATGACTTTTGGGTATAAGTGGCACACGGGGACTCAATTGAACGGCACACTAGCAACCTGTGCGTAGTGGGCTTCGAGTGGATCTTAACTTATATAGGGCCAAACGCCTTGAGTTTAGATTGGGTCTCTATTCGAAGTCCGAAAGTACATCGGTATTACAGTAAGGGTTATAGTTGGCCTTCTTGATCCAAAAATCGCATCATAGAAACAGAGTACAAGGGGATATGTTTGAGTAGGACATGATATGCCTAAATAAAGGTAAACTCATCTAGGTCATGCATATGAACTTTGTTGGAAGGTAACAACTGGTCTCGTGCTCCGAATATTGATGTCACGGTTGGGGACATCGAATGATCTAAATAGAAAGTGGGTGTTCATGAGGCACTAGTACCCTAATGGAAACCATCTTATTCTAATCAATCGGTAGTACTAGTATATCCTAAAATTTAGAAGGCTTATAATCTACTTACTCTAGAAGCTAAGACACGATTTAGCATTAATGAGGTCAGAAAAATTTAGGTCGCAATATCGTACCTTGACTTTTGAATAATACATAGTGTAATAGGTAACAAGATACGGTAGATATGAATCAAGTACGAAGATCTTTCTCCAATTTCGAATGGATAGAAAATGATTGTATATATATCACCTTCATAGCTATAGGTGGTACGACGAACCAAGGGGGACATTCTGTGCCTATCGTCCTCAATACGAGCATTTATTTTTTCAATTTAAGTGAAGGCAGAAAAACAATAAGGGGTCCAAGGAAGGGGGATTGATAGAGAATACGAGATTCTAAGGGTGAATTGAATAATTCTAAAAGAGTTGTCAAGGTAGTTGCGGTTGAGATTCTAGAGACATCTCTATCTCCATCCATGTAGGATAATCATATGAAGAGCGAACTGTGTGCACTAAGGTTGATCAGAACATAATACACTGATTCTAATTAGACAAAATTTTAGTGGGCGTCCCTAATAAACACATGTCCTAAACAAGCTTGATAAAGAATAAGCTTGTAAAATCTAGGCTATAATAGCGGTGTTTAGTAGCGGTGTTTAGTAGCGGTGTTTAGTCACGATAGTCCAAAATATAAGTACGCGAGATATATAGTTGAAAGAAGGCACAAGTAGTTCAAGTTCATCAAACCCTAAGACTCGACCAATGATCATGCCTCTACAGTTGTCCTACTATTTTCTTATCTATGGCATTGATTGAACTAATAGGGTATGGACCCTTAAACTCTATAATCTAGGTAATCTTCTAGGTGTTCTCTTTAAAGGGGTCATAGGGACAAGGAGGATGATAGGTCATGAGGCGTTCTACCCATCTTATAAGAGTTCAACTAATAGCGTATTTAAGCAACATATAACGCGTATACCTAGTATGAGTCATCTTCCTAACCTTTCTATCAATACGAGGAGACGAATAAGATTTATGGTAGAAATAGAATCAGGCAAGATGTAATTTAAGACAATTAATGAGGGTTCAAAAAATGGAATCAAGGATGGAGGTCAAGTATGTGGATGAGATACCTAGATTCTAATCCTATTTGCAGGCCCATTTGTTACAGTAACGTAACCAAAATGGCTAACTCAAGATGAGAAATAATTAGGTATATACCTATTGATGGCACAGTTTCTTGATGGAAGATAGTATACCAGTTCCGAGGTCGTCATATGTTCTGATCATTTTTAATTATCAACAACTTAAATACAATAACAATGGATCTATATTTCATGAAGGAATAGGTAATTCAAGATGAAAAATGTATGGCTATGCTTATGACTAACTAGTACGGTATAGCTCCAGTGTTAAATAATGCAATAGCAAGAACGTAGCAACTAAAACCATACCTATTATGACCTCCCCTTTAGGTTTTCTACTGCTAATAAAAATTATGTCCGTGCTTCTGACTGGGGCCCTGTGCTCTGGCCCTGTGGAACTGCACTAGCTATGGAGGTAATGGTGGACGAGGTGCTCCTACTGCTAGTGTCATGAGCCTCGGCACAAGCTGAACCGGTCGGGGTATGGGAAGTGCTGGGGCTGTTGGCCTCGGGGTCTGCTGAACATGCACTTGAGTTCGTGGGTTGGGACAATCTTTAATCATATGTTGTCCTGATCCGCATCTTAAGCATAACCCAAGACGAATTCGACAACTTTTACTGATGTGTCCCTTCTTCCTGCAATAGTTGCAGGCAGGCTTCTCTCGAGCCCGGTTTAGTCCTTCTCTTTGTTGCTGCTGTGAGGTGTACTATGTCCCCGTATAACCTTTGGCTTCATGATAATTGGTACCATAATTCATACACTGTCCCAATCTATGACGACAATCCTTCATAACGTGACCCTTCCTATGGCAGAAGCGACATGTAGGAAGCTCCTTATCTGGATATGGTGATGCTCTAGGGTGTTGTTGTTGTGCTTCTGGATGTCTATTCAGCCCGTTCTGTGTCTCTCTTGCTGGTACTATGGCTAGCAGGGTAGATAGAGTCCTGTTTAGGGCTATAAATATAATACTCCTTGCAAGCTTATTATGTTGTTGTTGCACTTGCAATAACCTTAGCAAGAACCTTGCCAGTGAAGCCTCGTTAGAGTAAGGAACTAGCGTGGATGGTGGGGACTAAGGAGGAAGTGGCATATATTCTTGCTAGAAAGTTGGGGTCTGCTGGTTAGATTATTCTATCTAGGGTCCCACATCTTGAGGGTATTGCAGGTTAGGTGGGGTTCTATGATCTGATTGAGTCACATGACTTGGATGAAGTGGTGTGGTAGTACATTACTTCCTAGAGGTACTGTAGTAGTCTGCCCAGTATGGTTTGCTGGGGGTGCCAAAGTCTCCTGGTACATTGTCGACGGGGTCGTGGTAGCTGCAACTGTCCCGGCTGGTAGGGGTCACCGGAGTCATCGGAGGATTCTGTTCCACCTAGGTAGCCGCTTCACCAGATGTGAGAGCCAAGGTAGAGGTGCGTCTACTTCTTAGATTCATACTGGTGGTGCTATAAAATAGGACGACGTTAGGAAGTTTAAATATGAGGCAATTCAAGTAATCAAAGAAAATTCGAAAAGTCTGGAAGTCAAAGGAGGTAGTAGTTATGCATGAAATATTATTCCTATTCCAAGATGCAGGCTTGTTGGGCATAGTCATGTAACCGCATAATAATTTCTGACCTGCATGGGCCACCACAAAAACGTGTAACGTCCTAGTCCCAAATTTCTAATGACCAAGTACGTAGACATACCAGCTGCACATATACGAAGAATATTACAATATATGGAATCCTTCTATACCTACATAAGCTGTAAATAATAATAATCACAGGCCAGAATATAAATAACTACATCTCATCCACAGCTCATCACAGAAGATATAAGAATCCAGAATAAATAAGTGAGTCCAAAGAGATAGCCGAGTGGATATACCCACTCCAAACAACTATGAAAATAGTCTCAAATGATCGTAGTCCAACCTCCGCAAATAGAAAGCAGTCCACTATATAGTCTCAATAAATCTCAAAGCTAGGATAGAACTAAATATTAGAAGGGAATGACTCATCGTACACAAAAGATGGATCCAATGCCGTGCCATACTCCTGTGGAAAATGTCTAATCCTGGAGAGATAACCAAGTCCTCATAGGGACGTAACAAGATACAAGAAAATACTATGTCGTATAAACTGTGATATATAATAAGTAAAAGACTGATGCATGCAATAGGGTTCCCAACCGTTTTACTGTGAACATGCAGTTTAGAAACAATCCTTCGACACATGAGCCCTGTCTGATAATAGGATCCGGTTTAGTCCCCTCTCAGGCACCAGTTACCAAGTGCGTAATGTTCAAGAATGAGGGGGTAAGCATATCCGTATCTCTAGCGGAGCTTCCGGTTTACAAGAGAAAGTGTAATAGTAGCCCGTACATCAAGTATTGATCTTCCCACCCAATGCCTAGTATCGTCACCTCCATGACTCATATGAACTTCTAGTAACTGCTAAGTCTACTAGCATGTAATGCTATTGGCAGTTACTCCTATCCGTCGCACTCCTTAGACGTATCGGTAGCCAGCCGACTACGTGATTACGTGTCCTATATATGACTCACAACACATGATAAAGCATGTGTGAAGGTCGTATGAGTTATACCAATACCTCATCATCAATGGGTGGTCACTAGGCTAAGTTAATACAAGAAAATAGAACAAAAGCAAGTAAAATGACCGATATAGTCGCTTGTGCCCAAGTGTGACTTGGACGCACAATAATATAATACTTGCAACAGCTAAATGCTGAATGTAAATAACTGAAAATAAGGTAAAAGTAAATCATAGAGTATGGCGGCAAGGTATCTTGCCTGTGGCACGAGAATGACAAGTCCAATAGTCACAAGCGTCAGCGAAAGAAAGTCGCAATCCACGAACGGCTCTGGATGCTGAAACAAACATCAAGAATATTCTTGGTGTAAAAGATATGTCGTGAATCACCTATCCAAAAGTCCAATTCTGGACACAGGGGCAAAATCATAATTTTGGGTCAAAATGATGTCCTTCGTTGGACCCATTCTGTACCAAAATGCGTGCCAGTATCTATGGTCTCTATAGCTATCAAACTACATGTCTATGGGTCTGGTTTGAGGAGACGAACCCAGCCGTATATCCAAAGTTGGATTCCGACGGGCCGTACATAATTTCGCTCGTTGGATCGAGTCGCGGGCCCGACAAATAGGCATTTCGGTCGACCTTCTCAGAATCATACCAAATTTGGCACAAAGGACCAGAAAATTGATTCGGTCGTGTTGGTACAAGTTTCGTCTCGAATCGACAACTATACACGAAGTAATGAATTAATTTGCAAAGGGTCAATACGGGAGTATCTTGACGGATACGTACTGATTTCATCGCACACACGTAACAAAATTGAGTTCCGTCAGTTCCCACACGTCGACTACATCCATATGCATCTTTCAATGCTGATGGGTTGTGTCCATGTCGCCCGGTTTGTCAGGGCGCCTGTCGTATCGAGAAGTTCTTAAAATTCTCATAGTTTTAAACAAATAAATTTTTTTCTGATTTTTAACCATGAATATCTTTGCATTAAATTAATGAAATCACAAACTACAGAAGGGTTTCAATCATGTATATGTTATCTTGGACTGTTTGAAGTTGGATTTCGAAAATCCTGAGTGTGTGGGTTAGGAATTCCCTTCTAAGTCGAGGTTTTGATAGTCCTTATGATCTTTTTTCTAACAGTTTTTAGACCGACTTTGCGTCGAGTCTTGGGTCGATTTAAGGGTTCATGGCAAATTCCCCTAAAAGAGTTTCGAAGAGGGTCATACAGGGTTCCTAAAAAAGTTCGCAGATTGAAATTTAATGAACCAGAACGGAAGATGTGGAGGTTGAATTCGAGTACCTTGCATTTTCTCCAAAATAAGGGTTGCCCTATTTTCGATCGGTCGGGGGCTCCTTTTCGGCTGTGCGACGATCGGGATGGCACATAGGTGGTCAAGAACGAGCGTGGAGGTGTCAGGGTCATTCAGGAGTCGAAGGTTGGGGTTGGGATAAAGTATTGAGTGTTAATTTCTGGTAAAACTCTCCCCGCGGCTCAACTACATATAAATATGGGTTTTAAATCCCAATTGCTATCGGATTTTGATCCTATCTATCAGAATTTGAATCATGTTCTAGGAGATTTGGAGGAGATAGATCGGGACAAGATTTGGAAAATATTGCAGGGAGATCTGATCTAGATTTGATTCGATTCAAATCTCTATTCGCGGTTTGTTCGCTGGGAAAGGGAAGGGCATCGGGATAATTCAGTTATTATTCACGAATGTGAACAATTTTGATATGGTTTTTATATATATATTTTCTTTTCTTTCTTTTTCTTCATATATTTATATATATATATATATATATATATAAAGTATATAAAGTATATATATATATATATGGTCATCAATAAACACCTAAATTTTTTATAAAAATTTCCTAAATTCTCAAAAGCCCGCTAGATACTTATAAAGTATTTTACAGTATAAATATATATCTATATAGTTATATATATACATATATGGTATCCTTTTAATAGTCTATATTTCATATATACTTTAGTTTTTATATACTGGCAAAAAATGTATTTAATACATACTAGAGTATTTCTACGGTGGTCTGCTAACATGGTAATATGTAACATATATATATATATATATATATATATATATATATATATATATATATATATATATATATATATATATAGTAAAATCTTTTGTATGAAAATTACTCCTATGTACAGTATAATAAACAACTACAAAAATCATTTGCTATTTTAAAAATAAAAAATGCAAGTAAAATCTAAAATAAAGTAATAAAAATTTATATAAAATTTAGGGGGATTACATCTCCGCCATTCGAAGTTTTATAATTGCAATCCAAGGGCTAATATACAATACTATGTCTAAAAATAAAGGCTACAGATGCGAAGCTATGACTGACACCAGAATCAAATAAAGCAATAGCTGGAATGGTTTTGAGAAGAATGGATCCTGCTATCACATCAGTAATGCTTCTGCCGTCTCGGCCGCCATGGCAAAAGCTTTGCTCCGCTGCTGGTGCTGAACGGAGCGTTGCTGCTGGATGAAACACTATTGCTGTGTGGATAAGGGTCCTCTCTGCTGCTAGGCTATCTCGGGCCTCGCCTATGCTCTCGGGGAAGAGCTGTCCCCTGAGTTAAACGAATGGGCATTATAGGACACTCCCTCAGTTGGTGTATGCTCGACCCACAGAATAGATATGCTCCAAGTCGCTTTCTATGTCCCGGCTTCTTACAATAGTTACAAGAGCTAATTGGCTGTCTTAGCTGTATCTGTTGTGAAGTAGAGCTCTAGTCGGAGGATGGTGCTAATAGTGTGCTGGAGCTTTACCAGAAGGCTGAAACTGCTGCTGCTAGAAAAAGGTTGCGGCTGATACTATAGACACTTACAAAAAAGAGAAGAAATACCGTCTTTTCTTATTAGCACAAGGCAGTATAAATCGAGTACACCTGAGAGATCCTATACTAAAAATCCCCGAGTACAAAAAGAATTCTGGAAAACAGGATGATGGAGATCGAGCGACAATTGCTCCTTTACTCCGTTGACACTCCGATTTACAAAAGTGGGAGAAAACCTAAGAAAATTGCTAACTCTCGGCTCACTGGCAAGAAGGACAGCAATTTGGCTATGAAATGCTCTATGTTCTCCTCATTTGAAGAGGCATATGTCCTCTGTTTACAGTCGTTTTACACTGAAATGAATGTTATGCGCACACAGGTGGAAAATACACTGATTTTACTATGGGTGCATAGTATCCATTTGGGCGCATAGGACGTAGGTGCATAAAGACTGCATGATCGTGGGTAGATCGTGGCCGCATGCTTCGATGCACGACTGCTCGTAGAGACTTAAGTGGTCGCATGCCTTGGCCCATGACTGATCGTGGGTGTTAACCGAATTGTTGGGTTGTCATTGCTTTGGGCGCATAGTACTGGGAGCAGACTATGCGCCCATACTTGGGCATATCATTTAGTATATAAAGCAATTTTCTGTGGGTTCATAGCCCCCTTTATCATGTAGGCGCTTAATAGCTCCTTCTATGTAGGTGCATAGTCCTTCATTTCTATGCTTCTACAAGACCTCCTTCAAAATTTTTTATACTCGAACGAGTTCAGAATACTTTAAAAGAAGCATGGAAGATTGTCTTCAATAGCTCTATAGGCACATGATAGATCATCTCCTTCGGTGCATAAATGTTGCCAGGCTGTCAAATATGGCTATTGAGATCTTCTTTGAAAATCTGAAGCGACAGATTCGTTGGAACAGAATTTGAAGAGGTCCACTCTTTATGCGATGTCTATGTGTAGCCCACGTCAGCAAAATATGGGCGCATAATATGCAAACGTTGGATCTTGCGTGGGCGCATACTACCCTGTTTTACCTATAAATAGGCCCAAGGAGAGAGAAAATTCATTCTCTCATCTTTTCAGAAATTTCCAAGAGTTTTCTCTTTCTCTTTCCCGTGAAATCATGTCTTCCAAGGCTGCTTCGACTCCCAAGAGGTCTGTGAAGGGTAAAGAGGCTGCAGCGAGCGGTTCTTCTCCTTCGGCAACGTCTTCACTGGTCCAAGACCCCATTTTGGTTGAGGCGATGTCTTTAAAATATAGTCCAGAGCGTTAATTTGTGACGCTCGGACTGATCTCTGCTTGGGCGCATAGCTATTGATATGCACCCAAAGCAACCTTCCTCTGTCTACATTTTTATGCGCCCACAGAGTCATGCGCACACATACTTGTTGCTTTTGAATGCAACATGTTATGCGCCCACACAGAAACTTTATGTGTTCAAGAAGGAATTCTATGCGTCCAAAGCCACTGTGGGCGCATAACTCATAGGCGCGTGGAATGTTTTTCCAGGACTTGGTTATTTTTCTGATTTTTTATTCTATTTTTGCAGTTGACATGGTTTTTCCAGCTATTGGTGGGCTTCCTCTCAGCTCTGCCCGTCAGGCTCTTGATTCAAGCCTTATCACCGCCATGATCAGCAACGTTCAAGCTAAGATCAGCCAAAACTAGCTTTCGGTGCGAATGATCGCTATGCTTGAACAGGAAAAGACATTCCTGAAGCAGATGATGAGCAATAAAAAGTTTATTCTCGGAGGGGCGGAGCTTCAAAAGATCGTACTTTCTGTTCGGTAACAGCCTGGAGTTTGAGGATGACGTGCCGAAACGTCTAAGCGACCCTCTGGTGGTCAGATTGAAGGACCTGAGGATATGGTTACGGCTAATGAAGAGGAGAAAGCTAATTTCCATGTGAGAAAGGAAGCCCTGGCTAAAGAGATTAGTGAGCAGGCTGATCAATATGAACAGTTCAATGCTGCAAGCCAAGCTCATATTTCTTCGAAGAACAAGCTTGTCATCCAGATCATCAAAAAGTACAATCAGATTGCACAGCTTCATAAGTTTACTGCCCAGCTAAAGACCAACTTTAGAGCGGTTGTGTCTGAACAGGAGGACTATACAGCTCAGGCTGTTGTGACTGTCACAACTTCAGACCAGTTGAATGAGCAGCTAGTGAGATTGGAGGAGGAGCATACGAGACTAGTTCCCTTCAGGGATGAGACTACTCGACAGAAAGAAGCGCATCGTCGTGCACTTGTCAAATCACAAGCTGAAGTCACGGCTTTGAGGGATAGCATCAATCAATTGTGTATCCCTTAAGTCTTCTTATTTGTAATTGGCTTATTTAGCCGTAAAACTCTTGTATCTTACTTTTTTTTTAGAACAATTTAATGAAAAATCTTTTGGCTTTCTGAACTCATGAATATGGTTTGTGAAATATCAGAACTAGAGGTAATATGGACGTAGTAGAGATATTTTCTGGTAGTTATTCCGCTGGGAAATTTGATGTGGACTTATTATCCGTTTTATATTCAAGATTCTTGAACATAGATAATAAGTTGAAAGAAACTGCTAATAGAGGTAGTATGGACACATAGCAGAGGATGTTTTATATCTTACCAGAGGTAATATGAATGTGGATAGATATATAACATTAAGTAGGAGTCAGTAAATAATTCAGAGGTAATATGGACGTGATTATCTTTGACGAGTGTTTTGCTCAGAGGTTATATGGATGTGGCAAAACATTTTTTAATTATCCCACTGGAGAATAATTATCGAAAAATAGTTCAGAGGTAATATAGACGTGATCATTTTTATAAGATCGAGTTTGCACAGAGTTCAAAGGAAGATAATTCCACTGAGGAATCTTTTTAGAGGACCTATTATCTAGGGCGTATTCAAGACTCTTAAAATACGAATAATAGTTAGATGATTTTCTGAATCATATAAACATTGCACTGTACATTTACATGATTAAAACAGAGTATCTGTGAACTCTTTAAATGAAGGTTACACATAATACTTCTTCAGGAACTTGCCGTTGATCGGCATCATGAGTAAGTCACCATCAAGCTTGGTTAGTCGATACGCATCGTTAGAATACACCGATTCTATAACGAAAGGACCTTCCCATTTAGGCTAAAATTTTCCTTTTGTCCTGTGTGTCATGACCATTGGTCTTCTTACTGCTAAGACCAGATTACCAACTTGAAAGAATATTTCCTTCACTTTCTTATTAAAGGCTCCAGAAATGTGTGCTTGGTATATCTCAATATGCTGTTGAGCTAATAAGCATTTTTCATCTAGCGCTTCCAACTCTTGTAGTCACAGATAGTAACTTTCTTCGGCAGTCAACTCATTGGCTAAGGCTACTTAAAGAGAGGGAATCTGGATTTCTAGGGAAAGAACTACTTCACTTCCATAAACTAGAGAGAATGGAGTACTGCCTGTTGGAGTCCAAACCGTTGTGCGGTAGGCCAAGAGACATTCGCCGAGCTTATCATTCCAATCACGTTTGTTTGAAGATACGAATTTCTTAAGAAGTTTGATGATAGTCTTATTGAAAACTTCTGCTAACCCGTTAGCTGTTGGAATGTAAGTGGTGGATGCTACATTCTGGATTCAATTTTTATCGCAGAACCGATAGAATGCATGGCTCACAAATTATGGACTATTATCATGGATGATCCTGCAAGGTAGGCCGAAGCGGTAGATGACGTGATGTTTGACAAAACTGATCACATTTGATGTCTTTACTTCGATGAGAGGTATAGCTTTCGCCCATTTGGAGAAGTAATCGATTATAGCCAGGATAAACCGATGTCCTCTAGAGGATGGCGGGCTAATTGGGTCGATGACGTCCATTGCCACTATCGAGTGTAGAAACTCCGAAGGTTGATGAATAAAATCAGCATAGAATAGACAAGTCCTGCACTTCATTGCATATTCAACAACATCTGCTATCATCGTGGGCTAATAATAATCCATTCGTCTGAGGCGATCTTGTAATTTAGGGCCTGGTTGGTGTGCACCACAAATTTTGTCGTGAGCCTCACGTAGAGCATGTTTGGCTTCTGTGTCTGATAAGCATCGTAATAGTAACCCATCGTAAGAACGTCAGTACAAAATTTTGGTAGCTATATCATAGTAAAATATGGGGGATCACCGTTGCATAGACAGTGCTTCCTTCGGGTCATTAGAAAGGATTCCGTATACAGCGTAGTCTATGAAAGAAAATCTCCAGTCTTTGATGTCGACGTTCGTCTCTGCTACGTAGCTGTGATGAAATGTAAAGCATCTTTTGCACAGAATAACTCTCGACCTGACACTGTGATCGAATGCTGAGTATTAATAGAAACGATCAAGGAGGCAGCCAAACTGGCTAAAACATCTGCTTCTATATTCTGTAATCGAGGTACGTGCTGGATGAAGAATTTAGCGAAGGGAGAAGCCAACTCGATCGTCGCTTTGTGATATGGAATGAGATCTTCATGACAAACTTCATACTCCCCTCGAACCTGACTAACTAGTAGCTTAGAATCACCATAAGCTTCAAGATAGTCAACTTCCAGTTGTTTTGCCAGTTGAAGGCCAATCAGTAGGGCATTATATTTGGCCGCATTATTGGTGTAAGGCTCCACGAGAGAATACGCATGGTGTATAACTAGATGATCGGGTGAAACAAGCACGATCCCTACTTCGGCCATAATATTTTTTTAGGTCATGTTCTTAACGCACTGTCAAAGAATATTCGCCAAATGGAGATTTCCTCATTGTAGTGTTAGACTCAACCACTTCATCTGGGATTTCATCATAGAGTTTGGAAGATTCTGGCACTGGATGAGTTGCTAAGAAGTCAGCTAATGCTTGGCCTTTTACTGCCTTCTGAGGAATGAACAGTATATCATATGGAGTCAACAGCATTGCCCATGTAGCTAAACGGGAATTAAGAGAACCCGGTTTAGTCATGAGTATTCTAAGAGGATTGACTCTAAATATGATACGGATAGTCTGTCCAGGCACATAGTGACGTATCTTTTGGATAGCAAATACCAGTGCGAGACATTCCTTTTTAACAGGTGTTTATCTGTGTTAGGTACCAACCATCGTGCAGCTGAGGTAATAGATTGCCTGTTCATGACCGCCTTTATTTTTTTAGCTAATAGGACACCAAGAGAATGATCCATAGCACGAACATATAACAAAAAAGGCTTTCCGACTATCAGAGCCACCAACACTGGGGGCTTGTGAGATACTTTTTGATGTCGTCAAATACGTGCTGACATTGTTCAATCCAGACGAAAGATACTCCTTTCTTCATGAGCTGAGTAAACGGTTGACACCTTCCAGAAAGATTTGAAATGAATCGTCTGATGTAGGCTAACCTTCCTTGGAGTCCGCGTAGATTTCTTGGAGGATGCATATCGAGGATAGCTTTAACCTTCTTTGGATTAAGATGTATACCCATTGAAGTGATAACAAAACCAAGGAACTTGTCGCTGGAGACTCCCAGAAAAGACTTGGTTGGATTCATCTTGAGTTGGTGTGTACGCATTAGTTCGAATACCGTTCTCAAATCTTGGAGGTGGTTGCCCTTTAAACGACTTTTAACTACAATATCATCTACATAGCGTTCCACTGTTTTGCGTAAATGATCACAAAAAATTGTGTTCAAAGCTCGCTGGTATATCGTACCCGCATTTTTCGATCCAAAGGGCATCACCATATAGCAGTATACCCCCAATGGTGTTCGAAAAGATGTGTATTTCTCATCATTGAGGAATATCTTGATCTGGTTATAGCCTGAGAACCCATTTATGAAGGACATTCGCTCAAAGCCACAAGTAATGTTGATCATTACGTCGGTGATCGATAGAGGGAACTCATCTTTTGGGCATACAGAGTTCAAATTATGGTAACGATATAGACTCGAACTTTATCATTCTTTTTATGACTAAAATAATATTAGCGACCCAGTCAGGGTGTTGTTCTTCGTGAATGAAACCACTTGAAATAAGCTTTTTAACTTCACTTTCGATGGCCTCCATGATATCTGGTCGGAACCGTCGTTGCTGCTGCTCCACTGGCTTAGCTTTAGACGAGATATTTAGGCGGTACATAGCAACTTTAAGGTCTAATCCTGGCATGTATTCATAGCTCCATGCAAAGACGTCGATATATTCTCTTATAAGCTGTATAACAAATGTCGTTCTTTACCAGACAGACTTTTGCTGATAAAGATTGGTTTAGGAGATGATTTATCTCCTAAATTAATTTGGATGGTGGTTCACGTTGTTCGAAACATAACTCCTGCCTGGTGTCCATCTTTTTAACCCATTGTTCGAGCTCGATTAATTGGACATCTTCTACAATTTAGTCAACTGATACCATGTTGACGGATAAAGTTGCTTTGAACATGTCTCTAATGCTGGAGTCTGAATCCCAGAGGCAGGAATCAGAGGAATGAGAACAATGATCAACTTCAACGTCTGATCCTTCAGGAGTTGTTGGAGTAACATAACCTAAACCAACACCGTTTCGTTGATAATAGTACTCGGGTTTGTCGGGAAGAGCAAAGTGACGTATTTGCAATTGTCGTCCTTTATCGTGGTTTAGTCCCTGGTCGCTTTTTATATCATATCCCATATTCTAAATGATATGCTTGGCCTGTTAACTATATCGGCAAAGCTGCATTGTACCTGAATCATAGTCAGCTTCGGTATTGTAATTGGGAGTAGTAAAGTCCTGAACGAACTTTCTTTTGTCAATTATTCGAACGAAGATGATTAGTTCTTCACCCTTCTTTCTCGCTGGAACGATGAAGTAGTGGATATCCTCTGGCTAGACTATTTCACGTAGATGAGGTGTCGTGACCGACATACAGAGATATGGTCTTATGCCATGATCTAAGGCATACAATGTATCTACGTACTGGTTTACAGACTGGTAGACATTAGAGTAATTCAAAGATAAACCTTTACTCAAAAAATATACAAGTTTTTCTTCATGGATAACATCATCCACTAAAGGTACATTATTTTGAGTATTGATATACTCATTAAAGGCGTCATCATTCGGGACAAGAGTCACAGACTTGGTCAAGTTCACTACGTAGGGTAACTCATCAAGATTGGGAGAATAGGCTTCAGCAGGTTTCCCCCGAGTTGTTTTATAGAGAATGATGGTCAATGGTGCGACAATATCAGGACGCTTCTTTTTTATCCAGATTGTGAGAGGCTTTGAAGTACTTTGTGAAGTAGTACGTCCTTTGACTCGGATAACCAGTGGACCGTCACTGGCGGATGAATTAACTTCAGCTTCATTATCAGCTTCATTGTCGTCATCCTTGGAAGACTGAGATTGATAGAGTACCGAATCTCTATAGTAGGCTTCAATACCCTTGAAAGGATCGACATCGACAAATTCTGTCTTCACGATGTCATCACTGTTGACGTACTTAAAGCACTGGTGAAGGATAGAAGGAACAATCATGTTCTCGTGTATCCACAGACGTCCTAACAAGACATTGTAGGACACATTGGCATCGATTACATAGAAAGCAACCTCTGTCCAGAGATCACCAATCTGACACTTGAGACGGATCTTGCCCAGAGGGTGACTTCTTCCAGCATTGAAAGCCATGATAGTTGTATTGGTTGCAGACAGCTTGTGCAAAGGGATCCCTAGAATTTGAAGTAAACTTCTAGGGATGATGCTGAGGGAGGAACCTGGATCGATATGCATCCGATCCACCTTAATCGTCCCGATATACCCTGTATAGTATAGAGGTCTATCATGACGATTTTTTTAAGTAGCATGTCCTCTTATGAAAAGGTGATCGTGGGAACCACTTTCATAGTGCTATGGCAATGAGGACAAGAGACCGAATCTTCAGCCGGAGCTTTGATTTCAGCGAGATAAGAGTCGGCATGTAGTAATACCTCACTTAAGCCTTATGCATCTCTTTGGAGAGCTGCGGTAGATCGAATAATGACAATCTGGCAGGTGTATTGTCCAGCTGTACTAGTATGTCAAAGTGCTAAGGCCGATCCATGCCTTCGGGAGCTAGTGACTTCAGAGATTTGTCAAATCGTGTCTCCTTCTGCTTAGCTTTGTCGGTAGTTACGGACTTAGACGGACCAGCTTCTGAACTTGTGGGGGCAGCATGAGCTTTAGAAGGCATTATGTCCTCTTGTGCGGGGTCATAAGTTCGTAGGTAAGTTTTGTCGGATCGTGTCTCACCAGATAGGACTTCATAAATAGGAGAAAACACTATATGGCATGGTTTCTATTTCTTGCACCTCTTTGCTTTGGAAGATACTACCTCCTGCTTTATTTCCTACATAAGGTCGAGATGGACCCACATAATCTTACCACGCTCCTTCGTGTGTAGTACCAGAGTTGATGTTGAATTACGAGCTGGCGGCAGATTGACGACTTCCATTATTGCCTTGGGAATTGAAACTACGCCGTCTGGAACTTCTGTAGAAGGAAAGTCACCAAATTGAAGAGAGATCATGTCAGAAGACACGACTTTGTCTTCAGCTTCTAGGTTGATAACTGGGCTATCGATGAGCTGTTGTATCTTCCTCTTCATGATGATGCAATCCCTGGTAGAATAGTACACGTACTGATGATAGAGACAGTACTTGGGATCGCTGAGTCGGTTTGCCTCTTCAGGATGTCGTGGTAGAGGCAGTATCAGTTTATTACCCTTCATCAACGTGTTAAAAATGGTAATAACATCATCCTCGTCAAAGGAGAAAGTCTTCTTGGGTCTGTCAGGAGCACTATGAGAATTGGGAGCTCCCTTGGAAGTATCAACCTTCAAGACTTCTTTTCCTTTACTTTCACGGATAGGGATAGTTTGGGGGTGCTTACCTTTGTCTTCAGATTTGGGTGTCTTCAACCCCAGTAGTTCCAGATTAGGAACGTCATATTCAGCAGCATCATCGGCCCCGATAAAAGTAGACCATGTATCATATTTATGTATACCTAGACAGAACTTCACTGTAGGAAGGAAGTTATGCCGACAAGTATCTATAAGCTCTGAGTCTGGTATACCGAAGGGCATCTTTAAGGCTAGTCGCCTGAAGCGTTCGATAAAAGTAGTAACAGTCTTATTTTTCCTCTGTTTGGTCTCAATAAGGGTGGACATACTAACATGCATGCCACTCTCGTAAAACCTATCGAGGAATAACCTCTCCAAGTCTCTGAAAGAGTTAATACAACCGTCAGAAAGACTGCAGAACCGTTCAAAAGCTACTCCCTGCAAGGTGCTGATTAATAGCTTTGACAAGAACGCATAATCTCTTAGTAAGTGCAGCGTCTGTGTGTTGAAGTATGTCATGTATTGGAGAGGAGAAGTCATCCCGTCAAATGAATTTAGCGTCAATGTCTTGTAGTTAGGAGGACAAGTGGCATTCTTCCATTTAGGAAGATAAGGTTGAGATATCCCCATCTTTTGAAGCTCGTCTTTGTGTGAGATGGTATCGAGACGGGCAACAAAAGAATCAATTGTATCCTGCTGATTGAGCAGATGTTGAGAAACGGCTGCTGTACGGTTGTCAAATGCTGTCGGTGAAGGACTACCCCCAGCATTTACGAGATTTGGAGGAGGGGCAATGGAATGGTACTCCTTTTGTAGGGAATGAGGGTTATTGCTACGAACCTGAATAGCGTGTGCTGAGATGTTTGGTTGAAGTGGGGGAGCAACACCAGCAGTTTGGACAGCCATGATGTTGTTATGCATATCAGTGATCTTGGCAAACACTACTTCAAGGTTCTCCAGTCGCTTGCTGGTTTGATCACTGGCTTCAGGTCTTTCTTCATCCGCCATGTACGTCGATAGAACGCTAGGATGAACAATAGAGTTGGTGCTGATACTGTCTGTCTTAGAGTTGAGGAGGCCTTCATCTTTAGGTAGGGGAGGTAGATAGTCACCATCAGATTTGAAAAGACCATCGTTATTTAGAAAGTTACCCCCGGCGTAGAGGTCGTCCACTTCAGACACTTAGGAAATACTACCCCCAGCTTAAAGTTCTGAGGGAATACCACCCCCAGCTTGAGAGTCCTTGCCATCTATAAGGGATCTTATCCTTGACCGAGTACCCATATAGACTCCTTCAGATGTAACAGCTCGCTGGCTGTTTGCTGGCAAACTTCTTCTTCTGTTTGCAGAACTGGAAAAAAAAAGTTAGATTAGTGATCCACCTTCTTTGATTAGGGCTTCCATAGGGAGGACCCCACGAAGTCATGTTTGATGAAACACATAGCGACGTTTCATCATCAGAACGTTGTAGTCGTTGAAAAATGGACTGCCTTGGAGGAACTTTCGCTGTTTTGGAGCAACAACAGTTGATGACAATTCTAGTGCACGGGTGCTCCGGTAGAGGCACCTCATGAGTAGTAATGACCTTCCTTGCTTTACGCTTGTGAGTTATCATGTCGCATAAATTGGCAGAAGGGAACTTCGCCTTAAAACTCATTTCACATGTATTGCCAAGCTTTGCATATAGGTTTGTAAGAAAAGTTGGCACATCCGGACTTAGTTCGTGTGCAGGGGCAACCCCCACACCTAAGTTCCATAATGACCTTGAAGACAGTCCTGTGCTATACGCGTTGGGGTCTGTCTTTTTACTGTGGGCGCATATGCCCTGGGCATGCCTTTGGGCGCATGCTTCCCAAGAGATCTAGCAGCATGCTTGGACTTTCTAGCTGTGGACGCATAGAAGGGGTCAACAGAGTCTGGACGTATGGGTACAAAAAGTCTATGGAAGACAGAAGCCTTCTGACCAGAATCATGTGCCCACATACTACTTTGGGCGCATGGCACTGGTCGTGTACTTTAGGAAACATCGACATTTTTCTCTAATTTTGCCTTCTTCATTTGCAAGCATCGCTAAGTTTGCCCAGAGTGTCGAGCACTTCGATTCTTGGCATCGTAGTATTTTCCTTTATCGAGTCTCGAGTGTTTTCCTTTGCTGATTCTTGGCATCGTAGTGTTTTTCTGTTGTTGGTTGTTCATGAGAGGAGTCATCGGGCTAGTAGAGCCCTAAACAACATGTACCTTTTTCACATCAGGAGCCTCTGTGGCAGAGCTATGTACGTACAGGGGAGCTCCATGCGCCCACGTGGAAGGCCTATACGCCCACATGACAGACTTCTTCGGTTGCACATCTTCTAAAGCACTTGTAGGATATGCGAGACGAGCCTTCGGAAGCCAAGTCTTGCGAGACTTGTTCGGCTTCACTAATTTTAAGGGAGTAGAGCTATCCCTCGAGAGCATTTATTCAAACGCTTGCTGATCGAACTTTATGATCAGCATCTTTTGAGTGCTCCCCAAACCACCTTATCGTCAGAGGAAAAGGTAGTCCCCAGCAGAGCCGCCATTTTTTTAAGTGTCTACAAATCGACGAAACCAGAGATTCTGGGTTCGATCCCCAGCAGAGTCGCCATTTTTGTAGACACATACAAAAGAAGAAGAATCACTGTCTTTTTTTATTAGCGCAAGGTACTACAAATCGAGTACACCTGAGAGATCCTGCACTGAGAATCTCCGAGTACAAAAAGAATTCTAGGAAATAGGACGATGGAGATCGAGCGACAATTGCTCCTTTACTCCGTTGACACTTCGATTTACAAAATTTGGAGAAAACCTAAGAAAATTGCTAACTCTCAGCTTACTGGCAAGAAGGGCAGCAATTTGGCTCTAAAATATTCTCTGTTCTCTTCATTTGAAGAGGCATATGTCCTCTATTTATATTTGTTTTACACTGAAATGACTGTTATGCGCACACATATAGAAAATACACTAATTTCACTGTGGGCGCATAGTGTCCCTTTGGACGCATAGGACGTAGGCGCATAAAGACTGCATGATCGTGGGTAGATCGTAGCCGCATGCTTCGATGCACGACTGCTCATGGAGACTGACATGGCCGCATGCCTCGGCCCATGACTGATCGTGGGTGTTGACCGAGTTGTGGGGTTGTCTCTGCCTTGGGTGCATAGCACTGGGAGCAAACTATGCGCTCACACTTGGGCAACTGATTTAGTATATGAAGCAGTTTTCTGTGGGCGCATAGCCTCCTTTATCATGTGGGTGTATAACATTTCCTTCTATGTGGCCGCATAGTCCTTCATTTTCATGTTTCTACAGATATTGATGTACTGAGGTCTTCCCTAGAACATAGGGACGCTTTATCGGTCCTGATTGGCTGCTACCTCCTCCATCTGCGTCTCGATCTCTCTTCTGCCTACGATCTAGCTCTTTCTCTACTGCTTGTGCGACCTCCAAGATCTCCTTGTAGGTCGTAGCTCGACTGGTGGCGACGGCTAGGCAAATCTTATGAGATAATTCTTTCTTAGATCGTTGAGCCTTACTTTCAGGGGTGGTGACTATGCTCTCTACGAAGAGGTTGAGGCGAGAAAACTCTGAGGTGTACTCGTCGATGGTGAGGTTGCCCTGCTCCAGACTCTCAGACTGACTCTCCAACGCCTCTGGAGCTAAGTCAGGATAGAACTTCTTCTTGAACAGTTGCTTGTACACTACCCAAGTTACATCTGGTACGGAAAGTCGGGGCTCATCTTTATACCACGTCTGGGCGATATCGAAAAGCTGTATGTTGGCTGACTCGACCTTCAGATCTTCAGGAACTCGATCAATCCGAAGAAATCTCTCCATGTTCTCTAGCCACTCATCAACATAGACAATCCCTTTCGTCCCATAGAATTCCATAGGCCTGAAGTTCATGAAGTCCGTAGAAATTCCAAGATGGGGTTGGGGAGCATCTCTAGCCTGAAGAGCCTCTCTCAAGCTATCGCGGAAGATGTTGGCCTACTCCGTCTGAGAATTGATGAGTTGTTGAAAGATCCCAAAAAGATGAGCGTTGCCCAGTGCAGGTGCTGAAGGTAGAACATGTGCTGGCGGTGGAGTCTGTGGAGGGAACTGTGGGTGGTGGTGGAATATCATCTCTGCAAAACCTCGAGGTCTGCGGCTGTGACGGGTCACCCAGACGAGTAAGTTGGCCTCCATGGGTCGGTAGGATCCCGTCTGTGGAAAGTCCGCCTGCAGTTGGTGGGGTATTCATAGGAGCGACATTCATGTCTTGAGAATCCATTGACTGCAAATAAGAAAAATCATTAGACGGTGGAAAGATTCAAACATGATACAAATCAAAGGAGTAATTAGAGTCAAATGTTGAGATCAATAACGTATTAAACATGTCGAGGAGGTCCTTAAAATGTAATCCTAATCGCAGGCCTGCAGTAGTACGTCTAACATGAGTACTACCACGAGTTTGCAGTCTTTGCAAAAACTGACCTGCATAGGCCACAATAAAAATAGGTCACGACCTGCACGCAGTATTTGGGCATGAGTCGTAGGTACGTCCATCATACGCTGCAGTATCGAGGGTAGAACACTATCTAAACCTCCACAATATAACAAATACAACCACACAGTTTATATATATTTCGTATTAGTCCAAATGCACAAATGAGTCAAGAGCAATGAAGATACTCAACACAGCTAAAGAGAAACAGATAAAAATAAACTAAATAAGTCTCAAAATTCAAATACTAATAAATGTTAATCTACTGGTCGAACTCAAATAATCCCTAAATAATAAATAAAACGACTAGTAAGGTTTTTGGAGACAAATTCGGCCAAAACTGACTAATATCTAACTAGATGTCACTGCAGAGGGCAATGATGCTAGGGTCACCTCCGGATCATCGTGTAAGCCAAAGTCCTTCTCTGTAGTCTGCTCATAGGAAGTAGTACAAAAATCCTCTAACTCATCACCTAAAAATAGTTTATCCAGTCAGGTTTGGAACAAGCACACATATGACAAGCTATTCTAAACATGATAGGATTTATAAGATATGAAAATAGGATATGAGAATGTAAACTAGAAATAACAGGCATCATGGTATAGTAGGAAATGAAACAAGCAAAACTCTATAGTGAGATACAGCAACTAAGAAGGTAAACATGGTGACATAACATGTGATGAAGGAAAACAAGATAAATAAGTGAAAATAATATCTATCTATGTGTTTTAAAATATCCTGCTCGGCATGTGAACGACTAAGGGGTCAATTCTGTACCCCACACGTGTCGTGTGCGGCTGCTATTCTCCACAAAAGATAATGGGGATGGAAAGGATAGTTCACACATCTACTAAGATATTTCTATGCCCGACCAGTACTCATGGATTCGAATCAAGTCACGAACACGACGATCATATGGATGGTAAACAAGAAATATAATATATAGGGATCCATGAATACTAATTTCGTGTAACAAGTGTGTCAGCAAGCAGGAAGAGCATATATTTAACATGTAATGAAAAAATTATCAAGAATTGAAAGCAATCAGTTTATGTATTTACCTGTGTTCCTGAGCTACGGATACGGGTCAAGAGCTGAGTCAAAATCCATAGAACCTATATTATAAATTAACACATGAAATTAAACTAAAATAGTCTTACCTTTATTTATTGCTAACTACCCTTATGTTCTAGTTTTTTTTAATGGTCTAGGTTGCATCTACTAACAATATTCTTAGAACTTGATCCTATATCTAGATTTAACTACAATAATCAGTTTTGTAAGTTAAAGATTGACTTATCTATCCTAGATTAGGCCTATATGGTTATACACTCCATGTATCACCTACATATATATACATACTTTCCAATTGGTTTGATAGTAGGATACTTTTATTCCAGAGATATGAACTATATGTTGAAACAATTTTTTCCCTTATTGGATACACCCTATCCCAACCTTTATACCTTGCTATTATGTACCTACAGATTTATATTCCTCGATTTACTACTTTTAGGTCTGTTATTGTCACGACCCGCACCCTGATTAGGGGCACGAGCACGTAGGTACATCTAGTCTACGCCGTAGAATCGACGATAGAATGCTGTATAGTTCTACTATAAAGTATAGCATCTAGACACAATATATACGTACCTGTCATCTCCTTACGGAGGTATATAATCTCAACTGCATGAATATCAAAAAGATATGATGGAAATATATGAACTAAAAAAAGCGAAGTCATAACACAGTTTAGAGTTAAAGATATAATATAAGAGTCCAAAATATAACATATAAGATAAGTCTCAATAATAGCTGGAATGCTAGTCCAGTCAAACCTATCTAACAGTCTAAGCATGAGGTAAATCCTCTACTGGCACCAAGGATAATATCTCATCAAAATCTCTATCTTGTCCATATCCGTAAAGGTAGAGCAATCAGCCAACATGTCCTCTATAAACATCAACGGTTATCCTGTCAGGAAAATGAGCAAGTACACTTCCAACAACAGTTCTATAGTATTGACAATTGCTGTTAGAGACAATCATAATGGAATACAAGATGATATATCAAGACTGTAGGTAAAACATGATATATAAACTGGAAATCATGTCAGGGTGTAAGGTACAAGAAAGTAGAATAGTACAGAAATATTTGATGTATAATATAAACATAAAATGTGCCTTGAGATATTATAGCATTATGTGATCTGCTTGGGTCAAGATCAGGTTGTTCCATTTGGCCCGGCTATCACAGAAAAATCTCAAGAAGGGTCAAGCCGGCCAACATAAAAAGCGAGCACAAGAAATACAAGATCTTGCTGCACCCTACGTGTAGTGAGGGTGACGCAAGCACAAGAAATAGTGACATGGGGGTATTGATCACATAACCTATAATAACTCTCCATCCCTGAATATTATATGGATCCGGACATAGCATGTCACGACACGGGATTCTCCAATAGGGTAGATAATACCCCTCAGGAATCGATGTTTATACAAGTAAAAGAAATAAGATCGAACAATGTACCAATATACCAAGAAAGTCCAGGAATAACATCTCATGCCAAAATTTGACGTATACTAGTCCGTGCACCATCGTAACAAGAATCAAGCAAAATACTATAACTGAATCAAATATAGAAGATATCAAGACAAGGAACTACTATCAGAGAATGTACTCGTCGGTTGTCCTAAGCTGTCAAGTAGGGTCGATGCTCAGAGTGATCTCACAGACCTAAAGATGCGATATTATAATTTAATTAGGGGTTAACAGTATTACACATGATTTTCTAATGCATGATATGCAATCTAGGTCAATCTCAGTCCAACTAAGTCAAACTAGGTCACACTGAGTCACACTAGGTCAAACTAGGTCACAGGAAGTCAAACCAAGTTAAACTAGGTCAAACTGGATCAAGGTTGACTTACAGTTGACTCTTGGTCAACTGGTCAACTCTCGTCAACTTTGGTCAACTCTAGGTCAGACTAGGCTAATGTTGACTAACAGTTGACTTTTGGTCAACTCTGGTCAAGTTCTAGACATTTCTAGGCCACCTATTGACTGACAGTTGACTTTTGATCAAAGTAGTCAAACTTGGTTAACCGAGGTCAAAACTAGCCTAAGCATACTACTCCTAATATTTACCTACCAAGATACTCTATATCTTGGTCATATTGGTATCCCAATACCAATTTCTTGGTTTGGGTCCAATACTTTAACTTAGGTAAATTATCTTAGCCTTTAACCAATACCTTACCCTTACCTTGCCGTTACCCTATGCAACTCTAATACCTTGCTAAGGTATTCCAACACCTTACCTTGGTATCCTATCACCTTACCTTGATATTTTGATACCTTACCTTGGTATCTTGATACCATACCCTGGTCATAAGGTAAACTAATCATTTACCTTGAAGGTAAAGGTAATTCATATTTACTTTAAGATATTAACTTGGTATCATGAGATACCAAGATACTCCTCAAATATCTAACTAACTAACTATCTGATGTACTAATATAGCATCATAACTAATATCTAACATATAACCTATAGTATATAGGTAAACCCCTTTACCTTGAAGGTAAACCCAATACCTTACCGTGTAGGTAAACCATTACCTTAAGGTAAAAGGTAAATCTAAGATACACTATCTACTCTAACTCTAACATCTACTTGACACTAACTAACTAACCATCTAATCTTCTAACTCTAATATATCATAGATACTAAGATATCTATATACAATAATTATCTTAACTTCTACGATAACTCTAACATATCCCAACTAACTCTAATACTAATATTTGATACCAAATAGGGTACCTTACTTAAGTCCCAATACTCTCTTATCCTTACTCATGATACTTGAGTGTCACGATACCAATATCCTCATAGTACCCAAGTATCACACTAGTACTTTTTTCCAAAACTTTAATACCTTGACACATAACTTATCTATATTTGGCTTACTTGATAACCATTTGTATCAACATAAACACACACTAACTAACACATATTACCTAACAATAATATATATGTACTATATCATACATATTCTTGACAACCTATGATACCTACATTCACTTGATATCCATACTACATAGGCTCATAGGATACACAAAATGCATGTCGTATAGTTACTTTTCTACTTAAAACCAATATTGTACCAATTAGACATTCACTAAATTCTAGGATTAAAGTATGTCATAGCCCTTTGTGTTAGCTTTCCGCAACTTCAAACGGATCGCATTTTCGTGTCCGAAAGCTCCCGAAATCACGAAAAAACTGAAACGCGTTTGTCTTTCGGACAGCTGACACTCAAATAGATTTACAGAAAGTTCTAAAATAATTTTGGCTTATTAAAATATATATTTGGAAAGCTAATTTCGATACGGTTCTTTTAAAAAAAGGAAGATTAATCGAAATTCTGAGCTAAAAGTTATAGCATTTCTAAGTTGTTATGGATAATAAAAACGTGGATGAATATTATGACGAATTTGGGTTGTTTTGGATAAAAGAAACACATGTAGGCCAAGATACTTGGATACCAACATAGGTATCCAAATGAAACTCATTCTAACCATCCTAACTAAGATCAATCCATTCTCTAACCATTCTAAAATTGAATTTAAAACATAATTAATCCTATTAGGCAATAAACCAAACACATGGGGTGTCCTAATTTGGGATCTATCAAGTAGGACACAAAACACATATCTAAAATCCTCAAGAGAGCTCCAATGGCCTCAAACTTGAATCTAAAGGGGTACATTCATGGAGGTAGATCATATGTATTCAAAACTAACTAATATGCATAGAAAATCAATTTAGAGAGTTGGTTTTATCTATTGGGAGTGGAATCCCAATGATACTCTTAAGGACACGGTTCCGACACGAAGATCTTCCAAAAAGGACACTCCTCCTTGCACTTTGCTCCAAATCTTTGCTAGCACCTTCCTTTGGTAGTATGAGAAGGTTGGATGGAAGTTTTTGTGGAGGAATGTAAGGATTTGGAGATCAAATCAAAGAGGGAAGCTCTTTAATTTGGAAAAGAACACTTTGTGAAGGAAAAGAGACAAGATGGAAGAAATGAAAGGGGGACACCAACGCTTTATGTTGCTACCATAGGATGATCTAATAAGCCTATGTGAAATGTCCAAGATGCCCCTACAAGTCTCGTTTTGGTCCACTTAAGTCATGACAAGGTTTGAGGTCAAAAAGGGTCAAGTTTAAGTCTCTAATTTAACCAATCAAACTAAGTGAGATTAGTCTAAACTTACTAACTAAATTATTATGATTTGTGGGCCATGACTAACTAATCTTGGGGTCCCGTTTAGAGTCTAAGCTACCCGGGTCACTAACACAAGTCAGAACGAGATGAAACTCAAACATGACTAAACAAATCCCATAAAATCAATATTAAATATATAAAATTCCCAAAATATTAAAATATAAAAAATAACCAAAATATTCTTAGCCTAAAAAATGGTAATTAGCTAATATATTAACATGGGTTAGGCCTCTATGGTCATGGTTAGTCTCTAGGCTAAGCAGCTCTAAGATTACACTAGCAAAAGGACAAAATCACAAAACACTAATTTAATGATATTAAAAAAATAAAAATTTACCAATAAATTAATAACATGATTTAAGCCTATTATTAAATGATTAATTTTACAAAAGTTCAAAATTATCCTTGTTTTTGAAAAGTGGTGGTTACAAATCTACCCTCCTTGAAATAATTTCGTTCTCGAAATTTAAGGTGGTTGTACTCTTCCCTAGTTAAACCACCAACAATCAAGGTCAAAACTACTATCTAGCAACACACAAGATCAGGATCCTACTGGTCGAGAATTTTATAGTCTCAATAGGGTCATTACACTATCTAGCACAACAAAACACAATCCAAGAGGTACTATTGGAATATAAAACAATCATGGAAAAAGGATGGATGAAGAACAAAGGATAGACTGCTAACCCATCACCTTTAGCATCGACCTCCTCGGCCGTCAACACAGGAACCTGCCCGTCTGGGTATTTTCCTTTGCTGGTGCGGGGCATGACGCTGTTCCACAGGTGGCCTAACTCCATCTCTCTGCCCTTGGTTTGGATACTGGACAGGACGATAAAGGTTTATGAGACAATTCTTAACCAGATGCTCCGTTGATCCACAGAGCAAGCACACTCCCAACCACTTTCTGTACACCTTCCAAGAATGTCCTAACCTCCAACAATAGGTACAGGTAGGAGCTGGCTGAAACTGCCTCGGGGGGTGCTACTGATCTATTTGTACTGGAGCTCGCATCGTCGCATGAAACCGCTAAACCCGGGCCCTAGATAGGGACTGGAACTGCTGTTATGGCGACTGAAAAGATTGATACAGAAATTGGGAGCTCAAATGAATGGAACACAAGTGAAATATGGATAGTAGGCTTAAAGTGGGTCGTGCTCATATTTTGGGTCGTCAAGTTTAGTCGAAATGGTGTCTATAACTCGAGTCAGAAATAAAAGTGACTCCGTAGGGAAAATCAAGATTGAGTCTTGTGTCAGAAAAGTCATGCGATAAAAATAAAGTACAAGATGGTGTCCAAGTGGGACAAAAAGGTCATGGGTGTAGGGTGTCATGTCTAGATCATATATGTAAAGTTGGTTTTGAGAAACCAACTAGTTTTGTGCTCCTATGTTAAAAGTCATGGCAATGTGCATATGAAAATCATAAATAAAAGTGAAAAATGGTCAAATGGCGTAAATTAAACCGAAAGTTGTGATACAAAAGTAGTAAAAGGGAACAAGTTTAAGTGGAATATGATATATCAAAATAAAGATAATCTTGTCTATTACAACTCATAAAGAAAGTTTCCAGAGATTAACATCTTTGACGCTCCATAAATCGAAGTCACAAAAGAACACTCGTCTATCTAGAATACTCTCTCCAGGGTGTCTACCCAAGTCTAGTCACTATCTACACAAGGCACTAACTCTTCTAAATGATACTAGGATGGTACCCCTATACTAGATTGTTCATACCCCTTCTCCAACTAGTCACTAAACAGTTTTGGTGCCTAAACTTCTATAATATTTGAGATACCTTGTCTCTGGCTACTAGGGTACTCCTCCTATCATGTTTCCTGGTGCAACTCCTACCTTAACACTTATTGTTCACTCTAGGGTTCTCATCTATATCTAATTATCAAAACCATGTAAAATACTTCCCAACCATACTCTAAACTATTAACACAATTAATCAAGAACACAGACCAACTGCAATCACCAAGCCATCATACTATAAAGAACCTATAATGAAATGAGAATCTACCAGGGCCTGGACTAAAGAACTGAAGGTATCCTAACTCTTAATCTAATTCAGGATGGAACAAAATCTATAATGATAGAAATGAAATGATAGAGATGACATGTTAGGACCCTTCTCAAGATACAATTTGATAATCATACACGTCTGTCCAAAATCATGATACTCAGAATCCTTGCAACGCAAGCAAGACTGTGATAAATAGTAGAGTACATAACTGGAGCATGCACCTATATAATCATGTCGTCTGGAATCCTCGCTAGGCCGACTAGTATAGCTGCGAGGAATCCCAATTCTCATAACCAAGATATGTACATCCGAAGTCAGGTCTCTACGTTTTTGCCACGCCGGCTAATATATCTGCGATAAACTCTTGGTTCCATAACCAAGTAAACATTTTACCTTTTCTATTATTTTCATCAACATATGTCATCAGAAGATACCATAACTCAGGCCATAACATTCATCTCGATATGAAAAATCAAATCAATAATGATTCTATCAAAATCAAGTTCAATAACAAGGAATAAGGGTGAATAGAAGCAAAAGGAAAGGATTTCAAATTTATGTTCAAAACAAGATTCTCAAGGGTCATCCCAAGAATCTCTCAAAAGTTCTAACTGTGATTGAGTAACTTCTATAATAATAACCTAGCCTATATCCTAACTACAGGATCGTAGCAGCACTCTAAGTCGAGCACCACTACAAAATCGCATTGGTTGCGACCCTGACCTGCATGGGCCACCACAAAAATGTGTCATGACCTGCACCCTAATTAGGGGCACGAGCACGTGGGTACGTCCAGCCTACGCCACAGAATCGACGGTAGAACGCTGTATAGGTCTACTAAAAAGTATAGCATCCAGACACAATATATATGTACTTGTTATCTCTGCACGGAGGTATATAATTTCAACTCAATCATAAGACATCTAAGGAAGATAGGCACGAATAACATAAAGATATGATGGAAATATATGAACTAAAAAAAGTGCGAAGTCACAACACAGTTTAGAGTTAAAGATATAACACAAGAGTCCAAAATATAACATATAACATTAGTCTCAATACTAGCTAGAACGTAGTCCAGTCAAACCTATCTAACAGTCTAAGCAGGAGGTAAATCCTCTACTGGCACCAAGGGCAATGTCTCATCAAAATCTCAATCTTGGCCATACCCGTAGAGATAGAGAAATCAGCCAACATGTCCTCTATAAACATTAATGGTTATCCTGTCAAAAAAATGAGCAAGTACACCTCCAACTACAGTTCAATAGTATTGCCACTTGCTGTAAGAGATAATCATAATGGAATACAAGATGATATATCAAGACTGTAAGTAAAACATGATATATAAACTGGAAATCATGTCAGGGTGTAACGTACAGGAAAGTAGAATAGTACATGAATATCTGATGTATAATATAAACATAAAATGTGCCTTGAGATATTATAGCATTATGTGATCGGCTTGGGTCAAGATCTGGATGTTCCATTTGGCCCGGCTATCACAAGAAAATCTCAAGAAGGGTCAAGCCGGCCAACATGGAAAGCGAGTACAAGAAATATAAGATCTCGCTATACCCTAAGTGCAGTGAGGGTGATGCAAGCACAAGAATTAGTGACATGGGGGTATTGATCACATAACCTATATTAACTTCCCATCCCCAAATAGTATATGGATCCGTACATATTACGTCACGACACGGGATTCTCCAAGAGGGTAGCTAATCTTCCTCAGGAATCGGTTTCTATACAAGTACAAAAAACAAGATCGAACAATATACCAATATACCAAGAAAGTCCAGGAATAACGTCTCATGCTAGGATCCGACGTATACTAGTTCGTGCACCATCGTGACAAGAATCAAGTAAAACACTATAACTGAATCGGATACAGAAGATATCAAGACAAGGAACTACTATCAGAGAATATACTCGTCTGCTGTCCTGAGCTGTCAAGTAGGATCGATGCTCAGAGTGATCTCACAGACCTAAAGATGAGATATTATAAGTTAATTAGGGTTTAACAGTGTTATACATGATTTTCTAATATATGATATGCAATATAGGTCAACCTCAGTCCAATTAAGTCAAACTAGATCATACTGAGTCACACTAGGTTAAACTAGGTCATAGGAAGTCAAAGTAAGTCAAACTAGGTCAAACTAGGTCAAGGTTGACTTATAATTGACTCTTGGTCAACTGGTCAACTCTAGTCAACTATGGTCAACTCTAGGTCAAACTAGGCTAATGTTGACTAATAGTTGACTTTTGGTCAACCGGTCAACTCTGGTCAGGTTCTAGACATTTCTAGGCCAAGTGTTGACTGATAGTTGACTTTTGGTCAAAGCAGTCAAACTTGGTCAACCGAGGTCAAAACTAGCCTAAGCATACTATTCCTAATATTTACCTGCCAAGATACCCTATATCTTGGTGATATTGGTATCCTAATACCAATTCCTTGGTTTGGGTCCAATACCTTAACATAGGTAAATTATCTTAGCCTCTAACCAATACCTTACCCTTACATTGCCCTTACCCTATGCAACTCCAATACCTTGCTAAGGTATTCCAATAGCTTACATTGGTATCCTATTATATTATCTTGATATTTTGATATCTTACCTTGGTATCTTGATACCATACCCTGGTCATAAGGTAAACTAATCATTTACCTTGAAGGTAAAGGTAATTCATATTTACTTTAAGATATTAACTTGGTATCATGAGATACCAAGATACTCCTCAAATATCTAACTAACTAACTATCTGATGTACTAACATAGCATCATAACTAATATCTAACATATAACCTATAGTATCTAGGTAAACCCCTTTACCTTGAAGGTAAACCCAATACCTTACCTTGTAGGTAAACCATTACCTTAAGGTAAAAGGTAAATCTAAGATACACTATCTACTCTAACACTAACATCTACTAGACACTAACTAACTAACCATCTAATCTTCTAACTCTAATATATCATAGATACTAAGATATCTATATACAATAATTATCTTAACTTCTAAGATAACTCTAACATATCTCAACTAACTTTAATACTAATACTTGATATCAAATAGGGTACCTTACTCAAGTCCCAATACTTTCTTATCTTTACTCATGATACTTGAGTGTCACGATACCAATATCCTTATGGTACCCAAGTATCGCACTAGTACCTTTCCTAAAACTTTAATACCATGACACATAACTTATCTATATTTGGCTTACTTGATAACAATTTGCATCAACATAAACATACACTAACTAGCACACACTACCTAGCAATAATATATATGTACTATATCATATATATTCTTGACAACCTACCTACATTCACTTGATATCCATACTACATAGGCTCATAGGATACACAAAATACATATGTCGTATAGTTACTTTTCTACTTAAAACTAATACTATACCAATTAGACATTCACTAAATTCTAGGATTAAATTATGTTGTAGCCCTTCGTGTTAGCTTTCCGAAACTTTAAACGGATCGCATTTACGTGTCCAGAAGCTCCCAGAATCGCGAAAACACTGAAATGCATTTGTCTTTCGAACAGCTGACACTCAAATAGTTTTACATAAAGTTTTAGAATGACTTTGGCTTAGTAAAATATATATTTGGAAAGCTAACTTCGATTCGGTTCTTTTAAAAGAAAAGGGAGATTAATCGAAGTTCTAAGCTAAAAGTCATGGCATTTCTAAGTTGCTATAGTTACTAAAAACGTTGATGAATATTATGACTAATTTGGATTATTTTGGACAAAAGAAACACATGTAGGCCAAGATACTTGGATACCAACATAGGTATCCAAATGAAACTCATTCTAACCATCCTAACTAAGATCAATCCACTCTTTAACCATTCTAAAACTGAATTTAAAACACAATTAATCCTATTAGGCAATAAACCAAACACATGGGTTGTTCTAATTTGGGATCTATCATGTAGGACACAAAACACATATATAAAATTCTCAAGAGAGCTCCAAAAGGCCTCAAACTTAAATCTAAAGGGGTACATGCATGGAGGTGGATCCTATGGATTCAAAACTAACTAATATGCATAGGAAATCAATTTAGAGAGTTGGTTTTACCTATTGGGAGTGGAATCCAAATGATACTCTCAAGGACACGGCTCCGACACAAAAATCTTCCAAAAAAGACACTCCTCCCTGTACTTTGCTCCAAATCTTTGCTAGCACCATAGAGGGAAGCTCTCTAATTTGGGGAAGAACACTTTGTAAAGAAAAAGAGGCAAGATGGAAGAAATGAAAGAGGGACACTTATGCTTTATGTGGCTGCCATGGGAGGACCTAATGAGCCTATGTGAAATATCCAAGATGCCCCTACAAGTCTCATTTTGGTCCACTTAAGTCATGACAAGGTTTGAGGTAAAAAAGGGTCAAGTTTAAGTCTCTAATTTAACCAATCTAACTAAGTAAGATTAGTCTAAACTTACTAACTTAATTAGTGGGATTTGTAGTCCATGACTAACTAATCTTGGGGTCCCGTCTAGAGTCTAAGCTATCCGGGTCACTAACACAAGTCGGAACGAGACGAAACTCAAACCCGACTAAACAAATCCCGTAAAATCAATATTAAATATATAAAATTCCCAAAATATTAAAATATAAAAAATAACCAAAATACCCTTAGCCTAAAAAGTGGTAATTAGCTAATATAATCACATGGGTTAGGCCTCCATGGTCATGATTAGTCTCTAGGCTAAGCAACTCTAAGGTTACACTAGCAAAATGACAAAATCACAAAACACTAATTTAATGATATTTAAAATAATAAAAATTCACCAATAAATCAATAACATGATTTAAATCTATTATTAAATAATTAATTTTACAAAAGTTCAAAATTACCTTTGCTTTAGAAAAGTGGTTGTTACAGTTATATAGGGCTAGACAACTAGATGTTACAATCTAAGACTTTGGTATGCCCATTATTCTCAGTTTCGTTTTGAATAAATAGGTTTCCCCTATGATACACAGCTATCTTATCCTAACTACAACTATTCCTTTTGTTATGAGAGTAAACGCATATACCCCTATCGTCTACTTATGGTTTGCTGCTTTTCAAAATAGCCATGTATACATATAGAACCCACATAAAACTGCTTCTACTTAGTTTTCCTTCTTTTATTCCTGTGTCCACTCGGTAGATGCTACGCGTATATATATAGAACACTAAGATGTATGCGAACTGGAAACACCTGACCTGTTCCTCTTACAGTCCCAGTGCTCTCTGATATGCACCAAGGTGCACAGGCCCTGATACAGAGGTACTAAGTCTTCTGTGGTCACTACATGAATCCTATGTATCTACTAATCCTAAGCACTTATAAATGGATACTACATTTTAACTAATCTATATATAATGGTGTGTATGTGCACGGGGTCCCAATGCTACTACTCGGTTAGACATACCCAGGTTCTTACCTGCGAATCCTTTTACTCATCCTTACCATTATCTCCCAAGTATCCATTGGCATGTATGGATACTGCCCTTTGTCACTCCATGTTGTACATCATGTATAACTGATGCATGATACATTATATGCAACTGATGTATCAAAGAATAACTTGGTCAATCTACTTGAAGACCAACTCCCTACCTATTTCTATGGTATGGTACTTCCAAGGATATGAATACCCTACCTCAGTCTTATTTGTTCAGACCCAAAACTAGGCTTTGCCAAACCTTTATTAGATACAAGGGATTTCCATTCACTGCAAAGCTGTCTTAGTTGCTATATGACCCCAAATATTAATTTATATGACTGAACCCTATTGACACAAGATATCCCCCTTTCACTTGTTGATGTACCTACTTGCACATGATTAATACGATACCCTTTGACACCAATTTATATTGATTTCAAAAATACTATCATTGAAGTCCTATATTATCGGCTAATACTCAGTTTTCCTGATATCAATATGCACATACACATACACATAATGCTACTTTCCCTACTTGGACAAGAATACCAAGGTAAAACCCTCATACGAAGGTGACAGTTACCTCCATAGGGGATATTCTTACTTATTGCATGTAGGTGCCTACTATACCTGTACAAAGCACTTACTGCTACCACTTCCTGGGTCTCCGAAGTCCTGATACACCCTCTATTAATACTGTTGATAACTTTCCTATGATCAGTACGATTAAATTACTAATACCATAGTACATTTGGTACTCTGGTATTGTTAATAGGTATATGGAACCATTCCCAAATTTTTGAAGTTATCAAATATAGATAGGACACCACATCTATATGTGGCTAATTGATACATGGTTACATCTTTCAATTAGTCACAATTATTGGGCTGGACCCTCCCTCCCAAACAAATGATACTCAGATACTTATCTATATTTGATGTCCTATTACCTGGTGGCACCCTATACTCCGAGATCCTGACAGATTTCAGGTGTTACTGGAGTATCCCCAACCAAATGGTAGTTGTTTGATGTATCAATTTAAGGGTCTACAACTGATACTATGATACCTAATTATCTAAACATGTAAGTAGTATCTACATAGCCTATTTCCTGTCTAACCAAGTACCCTCTGACTCTTGATACCTGACCTACCTATTGATATCTGAACAACATGCTCCTATGTTACTTACCTACTGATGTAGTAGGAAAACTTACCTACCATAGGACACGCATGCTGAATAGAGTATGGGTACCTCTGATTCTTTTCCCTATTTTCTTATGGAAAATCCATTGTACTCACTTATGCCCGATACACTCTATATCCAGATACCCTATCCTTCTATATTTTTAATCTTGGAGTAACCTCTTCTTCATCTAGTTCTTCTCTTGGACACTAATACAACCATCTATGCTAAAGGATTAAACCTCGACTAAAAATTAAGAATTAGATGATATGACTACAGAGATAATAATTTCCTGTTGGTGAATCGAATGGTTCCTCTTAGCGATCCCCCCACCGAATAGCAGGTCTTCTCGACTTAGGGTGCAGGAAAGATTAGGGCCTGGGAAGATATGGGATCGGTAGAAGGGATGATAGCATCGGTTTCTCCTATATATACTTTCGATTTCCCAAAATTAGAAGGATAAGGAGAACGTGATTGAATCAAATTTGATTCAATCTGCTCCTGGCCGTTTAGGAATTTGAATTGGGGAATTTGCAATTAGCCCCCTCTCCAAAAGGTTTTTGCATAAGGGTCTCCTTAGTTCTTGTTATAGGGTGGTTGTTAAATATTCCTTTTAGGAATATATATACATAAATAGCAATATTAAAATTAATAATAATAATAATAATAATAATAATACTATTATCATTATCATTACTAACACTACCAAAATACGCTCATTTAGCGACGGAGGTTTAGCGACGGAATTATTCCATCGGTATTAGCGACGGGTTCGTGGCCGCTCAGCGACTGATTACCGACCACAAACATTTGCCATTTTTTATTTTAATTTTAGGGGCAGGAAAGGTCGCACATCCGTCGCTAGTGTGTCGGTGTTATAGCGACGGATATTCGGTCGTCGCCACGTAGTCGTTTATTTGGCGGGAATTGTGTATATAATTGGCGGGACATATCTTCGACTACGTAGCGACGGATATTCAGTCGGATAATCAATAATAGCGACTACCTGGCGACGGATATTTCTTAGTCGCTATTACGTCGCTAAATTAGCGTTCCAGACTTAAATGAAAAGGCGGGAGGAACTTTTGGCATTCCCCCCAAATTCAATCTCTCTCCTTTCTCTCTCTCTTTCTCTCTCTCTCTCTGTCTCTCTCTCTCGCGCGACTTCGTGAACGGCGACGGCGTTCTCTCCTCTCTCTCTCCCGAAGGTAATCTCCTCTCTCTCTCTCTTTCTCTCTCTCTCTCTGTGTGTCGCAGTGTCGACGTAGGGGCAGCGGGGGCGGCGGGCTTGGGGACATTCAGGCTTAGGGCGGGGGCGTCGGGGGCTGGGCGGCTGGCTTGGGGCGGGGGCGTCGGGGGCTGGACGGTTGGCTTGGGGCGGGGGCAGCGGGCTTGGGGACATTCGGGCTTGGGGCGGGGGCGTCGGGGGCTGGGCCGCTGGCTTGGGGCGGGGGCGTCGGGGGATGGGCGGCTGGCTTGGGGCGGGGGCGGCGGGCTTAGGGACATTCGGGCTTGGGGCGGGGGCGTCGGGGGCTGGGCGGCTGGCTTGGGACGGGGGCGTCGGGGCCTGGGCGGCGGGCTTGGGGCGGGGCCATCGGGGGCTGGGCGGCGGGCTTGGGGCGGGGGCGTCGGGGGCTGTGCGGCGGGCTTGGGGCGGCGGGCTTTGGTCGGGGGCGGCGGGGGGCTTTGCTTATCAAATTCATCTAATTTATATATTGGCTAAATAATGTGTTATCCATATTGGATGTTATCCATTAGTTTGGTGGTGTTTGGATTAGTAAATGTGAAAATGGCGTTTGGGTTCATGGTGTATATGTTCACTGTGTCAAGGACAGTGTGAGTTCTTCATCTGCATAAGTCAGTGTTTGGGTTCATGGTCTATACATCTAACTGTGATATACATATATATATGTGCCTATTATAATTAGCATGCAGGACGGCTTGAGGTGTAATGTGTGATTGTAGACATGGTAAGAATTATAGGTAATTAATGCTAGTGTGACTAGACTAAGGTAGTGCTTGCTAGATAATAAGGACACTCTAGTATCCTAACCAAGTTAATTTAGACTAGATATTTAGGATATAGCTCCCATATCCTAGAAGTGGACTCTTGCAATTTAGAAATAGATAGATTGACTTAGTTTGGTATCGGTATCGCACTATCGGTATCGGTATCGGTATCGCACTATCGGTCAAGGTTCACAATCATCGGAATCGGTTTCGGACTATTCCTATGAGTATTGGTATCGGCGATATCGGTAGTATCGGCGGTATCGTATCGGAGCATCGGACTTTGGTATCGGAAAACAAATAATTATTAATAAATTATTTACATTTAAAAACATATATTTTATATATGTAGGCATAATTTTAAGTATTTCAGCGTTATTTCTTAGTAGTTTTGAAATTATATGAAATAGTAGTCACCTTTACCGATTGGTTTTGCCGAATTGACCGGAACAAAGACCCCCATATATAGTCGGTATCAGTCAATATTTGGTATCGGTCGGTATCGGATCGGAACATGCCAAACCGTATCGGTATCGACCGTATCGGATCGGTATCGGCCGATACTTTAAACCATGCTATCGGGATCGAACTATCGGTATCGGTATCGGTATCGCACTATCGGTATCAGTATCGCAGTATCGGTATCGAACTATCGGTATCGAACTATCGGTATCGGTATCGGTATCGCACTATCGGTATCGGTATCGCACTATCGGTATCGGTATCGGTATCGCAGTATCGGTATCGAACTATCGGTATCGGTATCGCACTATCGGTATCGGTATCGCAGTATCGGTATCGAACTATCGGTATCGAACTATCGATATCGGTATCGGTATCGGTATCGGTATCACACTATCGGTATCGAACTTCTAGTAACAATTGTATTTATATTTTTCTCTTCTCGAGCTAGAATACTAGCGGATCCACCAGTTACATGATTATATACTAATTTCGTTTAGTTTGTCTTACTATACAGATTTTTACATCTAATCTGTGATGGATCATTATTTCGTTGATCGTACATGGATGTACAAACGACAACACGAGAGCAGAATAGGTGTGAGTGACGATTTTCAGGAAGGCGTGGAAGTGTTTCTTAAGTATGCCATGAGCAAAGCTCAGTTTATGGACGGTAACAAAATCAAGTGTCCATGTCGTAATTGTCGCAATAGACGTTACGAAGAAGTGGTGAGTGTAAGAGATCATTTGACCCGTAAGGGTTTCGTACGTGATTACGACATGTGGTCATCGCAAGGTGAACTATATGCCGAAAGACAGGTTGCGAATGCTGCTACTTATGCTTTTGATGATAATGCTGCAGCGGATTTTGTCGTCGATGACGACGAATGCTCCGTTGATTATGGAGACGTGCAGAACCTTGCACGAGATATGGTGTACGACACGGCAGGGCCTTATTTTGATCCGGAGGATCCTAATCCCGAGGCGAAGGAGTTCTATGATATGTTTCAGGATGCTGAAACTTCTTTATATCCTGGTTGTGATCCACATCCCGTACTGTCAGTGACGATGCGGTTGTTGAACATAAAGTCCGATTTTAACTTGCCACAAACTTGCTATGATCGGATTACACAACTAATGAAGGAGGTGTTACCGAAGGAATCAAAAGAGCTTCCAAAAAACTTCTACAAGTCGAAGATGATGGTCCGACAACTGGGACTGGGGTACGATAAGATAGATTGTTGTCACAATGGATGCATGTTGTACTACAAGAAGAACGAGGATGTAGAAAGTTGTCGCTTCTGTAATGCGGATCGTTACAAGGAAGTCAGGAGAAAAGGAAAGTCAACTAGAAAACGACATCCTTACAAGTATATGCATTACTTGTCGATCACGAAGCGCTTGCAGAGGATGTATATGTCTCAGAATACAGCAGAACACATGACGTGGCACAACGAAGAACGCACAAAGGACGATGGAGAATTGTCACATCCTTCGGATGGAGAGGCGTAGAAATATTTCAATTTTTGCCATCCGGATTTTGCTGCAGAGCCCAGAAATATACACATGGGGCTATGTTCTGATGGATTCGCCCCTTTCGGGCAGTCGGAATCTCAATACTCCTGCTGGCCGGTCATTCTGACCCCTTACAATCTGCCACCATGGATGTGTATGGAGACTCCTTATATGTTCTTGACATCTATCATACCGGGTCCCAAAAATCCGACGAAGAATATCAATATATATTTACAGCCGTTGGTGGATGAGCTAAAACAGCTGTGGGAGATCGGCGTCACGACGTATGATATTTCCAGGAAACAGAACTTTCAGATGAGAGCTTCACTGATGTGGACAATCAATGATTTTCCCGCATACGGTATGCTGTCGGGATGGAGTACTCACGGCACCCTGTCTTGTCCGATATGCATGCAAAATAGTAAGGCGTTCCGCCTTAAGCATGGAGGAAAAACTTCTTTCTTTGATTATCATCGTCAATTTCTGCCCGCGAGTCATCCTTGGAGAAAGAACAAGGACGCATTCAGAGCTGGAAAACAAGAATTTTATCATCCGCCTGCCAGATTGTCGGGATACGATATTTGGGAAGATGTAAAGGATTTTCCCACTGTAATGGAAGATCCATCGAACAATCGTGTCGATGGGTTCGGACAAACCCATAACTGGACCAAACGGAGTATCTTCTGGGACTTGCCTTATTGGAAAGATAATCTTATAAGGCATAATCTTGATGTTATGCATATCGAAAAGAATGTGTTCGATAATGTCTTCAATACCGTCATGGACATTAAAGGAAAGACGAAGGACAATCCAAAAGCAAGACAAGACATTGCCGAGATATGCAAGCGTCCTTATCTGAACTTGATATAAAGGGGAGCTGCTGGACAATTAAGTAAGCCGATAGCACAATACACATTGAGCAAAGAAGATAGATTAATAATCTGCAAGTGGGTATCTACTTTAAGATTTCCCGACGGCTATGTGTCAAATTTGTCTAGATGCGTTGACCTCAATGAACGCAAGCTAACGGGAATGAAGAGTCATGACTGCCACGTGTTTATGGAAAGATTACTGCCCATTGCTTTGAAAGAGTTGTTGCCTTTTGCTGTATGGGTTCCGTTGGCCGAACTATCAATATTTTTTAGGGATATTTGTTCAACTAAGTTGACTGTGCAACACGTGGTTGAACTTGAGGAGAAGATTATCTTAACAATTTGCAAGTTGGAGAAAATATTTCCTCCTGGCTTCTTCGAAAGCATGGAACATCTACCGATTCATCTAGCATACGAAGCCCGTGTCGGTGCATCTTTTAATTATCGATGGATGTGTAACACCCAGTTTTCCAGATGAGGGTATTTTTGAAATTTTGTAATTATAATTATTATTCATTGATATTTATTTCACATTATGATTTTTGGTAATTTTTAATAATTTTTTAAACTATTTAAAACTGTTCTAAGTCATGACTTATGATTTTGATGTGCTGCTAGTGAAACCTGAGAGACTGCATGACCTAGAGCCTAACCACGTCATTAGGATGATTTAATTATCATTTTTAGCCTAGGGGTATTTTTGGTTATTTTGACTTATTTGATTTATTTGGTGATTTGTTGAATTGGTGAATTTCTGGTTGACTTGACTTGTTGAGACCTAGTGAGCTAGCCTAGAAGCTAACCCTAGTCATGGTGACCCTAGTCTAACTTAGGTTAACCTATTTTTAGTCATTAGAAACTAATTTTAGAATGAGGGGATTTGGTTTAGTGCATTTAAGTCATGGTTTCATGAAATGACTTATGGCTAAATGATTATTTTGATCATGACTTGGCCCATGGCCCATAACTAGAAGCCCTAACCCTAACTAAACCCTAAATGACCAGCCATAGGGATCCCCACCCTATATAAACACTTATTCTCTAGGGCTTGCCTCCTTCTTTCATTCATTTCAACATTGGAGAAGGAAAGGTATTGTCCCTCTTGCAAAAATCCCCATAAATCCATTTTAATTCCTTTTTGATCCTAGTTTCTTGCATTAGAACCTAACACTCTCCTATTTTCTGATTTCTGAGTTTAATCCCAGCTTTGGGACAATTTGGAGCATTTGGCACCAAGAGGAAGAATCCCCCATTTGAGGCTTTTCCAAGCTTTTTGCACACATAGGTAAAACCCCTTAAATTGATTCAAATTTCAGTTTTCTTTGCATGTAGGGCTAGATCTAGGAGTCCCCTAGGTGTCCCTGAAATTTGGGTGAAATTCGTGTCCGTTTGGTGTCCGTATCGGACACGTGTCGTATTGTATGTTAAGTGTTTGATGTAATGCCTCAATAAACTTTTTGTTCTCCATTTTCAAAACAAATTATATATTTTGAAAGCTCCTGATGTGTGGAATATATTTTATGAAGACTGATTAGATTTTTGTGTCTTTTTCGTGTCCAAATAGGACACGGACACGCTGTACGACACTGTCGTGCAGTGCCCTGCTGCTCGACGTGTCGTGTGCACTGGACACGACATGTGGTGACGTGATATTTTAGAGGAGGGAGCGGGCTATCACTGACACCATGCCCAAGAATTTTTGTGAGCTCTCGATCAGTGTGCACAAAGAAATTGCGTGTGCACTGAAACGAGCCTTGCGCGCACAGTCAAAATATTGACACTGATACGCGTTTCGCGCGTGGACACGTGACTCAGTGGACACGACTCAGGCACCTAAACACCTACCCTGACACCCCATCTAGCTACTAACACGTGCACGAGACCCAAGGTTGCGTGTGTCGTGCCCTAGCCCGACTTGCACGCGTGCACGAGGATTAATAATGTTGTTTTCTGATACATTTATTTCTCTGTGTTTTGACACGTTTATGTCCAAATTTTTGGACACGAACGGACACGTGGTCATGCCTAACATGCCCCTAGGTCTGTACACTAGGTTCACCTAGTTGTGATTCGAATTTGAATGAGTGTGATTCGAATTTGAACCCCTGAATTCAATTATCAGTGAACTGTCATGTTCACAGTTTTGAGATTCTGGGAATGGGTTTAATTTCTTAATGTTCTGAGTAAATTCCATTATTTACTTTCTAGCTAATGATTGTTTTACCTATTGAATGTACTTGTGAACTTATAGATTCAAGTTAAAATCTGAAATGAGATTCAATGGAGTTTTGGGATGATGAATGTTTTGGGACTGTCCTATTTTCTGATACCCTATGTTTAAAATCAAAGTTTCTGAATTGATTTCCTTTCAATCTGTTTTATATGATGTTTAATTCCCTGGATTGATTCCTACATATGTATTATGTATTGATAGTTGGTTTTCATGTTTGATTTGATGTTTTACTTGGTTTGATTCGATTTGATTGGGATTGGGATGACAGGGAACTGTTATTGACTCCACACACACTCATATGTTAGACTTTAGCTAAATAGGTTGTATCCATGTGTTGGCTGAGAACTCTATTTACTGATTTCCTGAGAGGCATTGGACTGATTGGAAGTCCTGAGAACTTCCACTGCCTTCAAATTCTGAAAACACCCACCTGTGCAAATTCCTCACCAAGACACACACCCTCTCTCTATGAGAAGACCTGAGAACTCACAGTGTATCACACTCTCATCTCACAACCTATCACCCTCACGAAGCCACACACACACTGTCCTGAGATTCAACCTGTCACACACACAGGTACCCATTGTACATTGTTTTTGATTCCTGAAATCTGAAATTGGTTTGATTCATCTTCATATGATCAGTTCACTGTTTTGGTTGGTTTTAGAGTTAGAAAATTGTGGTTGGGCTTTGTAATCGAGTGTTCATTATGTTTGGCGTGTACACAGTTTATCACATGCACACACTACACTAAATTTCTCCTGTTAGACACAAGTCACATTTTTTCCTGCACATTGGACTGAACACTGTTTATTTGATTGAAATAGAAATTGGATTGGGTTTTGGTTGTTATAAGAATATGATTGTAATAGTTTAACATATATGTTTGATGTATTTTATTAGACTGGATGTAGGTTCCAGAGTTATAATATCAGGCTTGGGGTCCTTGTGTGCAGAATTGGGTAGTAGTGGTTGGCCTTGGCTGAGTTGCAGGAGCAGGCAAGGATTGCCTTGGCTTGGCATGGCTTTGCACTGCATTGGCAGCAACAAGCAGTGACTTAGCAACAGCTGCAGTGTCCATGCTTGGCATGGCACTTGCAATGCAGGGTTGTGATTTAGCATGGGCCATAGGCCCTTTGATTTATGAAGTTTGGAGTTCAATAGAGGGTCCTAAGGATTCAGTTTTCCTAAGTTAAAATAGGCATTGTCTATATATATATAACTGATTTATATTAGGAAGGGGTTCCAGTTTTTGTAGTGGGTTAGAATGTAGTAAGGGGGGGGTCTAGTTGCATTTAGTTGAGGTAGAGGGATTCATGTTTAGACTATAGGCTTAGTTAGGTATTAGTTGAGAGTTATATGTATATATGTGAGAATAGGATTGATTCCCATTTTCCTGAGATTGTTACTGTCAACCTATTTCCAGATTTTGTAATGCTTAGTGGCTCACACTGATTTTTTTATTGATTTTGTGTTCCTAAAACTGAGGACAGCCCACACACTCATGTATCCTATCATTTCACCCTAGCACACACACGCCCTCTATCTAGTACACACATACACTTGTGTATTCATGTGTCCCCTTACTCCCTTCCTATGTATACATAGAGATATGCTTGTGTTATATATATATATGTTTCCTATAGAATATATCATAGTGTGGTACTATACATATTAGTTATATATAGGAAAGTGTGATATATATATATGATATTATGTGATATGATATAAATATATGTGTTATGTGTAAAGATGTTTTGTAGGTTGTGTAGACTTGGCTTAGCCTATTGGCCCATGGCCTAGTCTTTTAGCCTATGGCATGGTATGCCTAGTATGGAGTCTAGAATAGACTGTTTAGCCTTGTTAGGACCTAGAATGGTTTGTTAGACCTAGAATAGACTCATTTGACTTAGGTTTGACTTGGTTGACCTAGTTTGACTTATAGGGTTGACCAGAGTTGACTTAGAGTTGACTTTGACCTAGATTGACCTAGAAGTCATGTAGATTGCATCATAAACATCAATTACCTTGTTTTAAGCATATTATAACATGTACTATTCTATTTAGGACATTGTGACTCCGGTGCAGACATCTGATATTTTACTACTCTTTTCAGAGTGTCTGGCGAGTACATTCTCTGATAGTTCTCTCATTTATTTGTCAATTACTGTATTTCAGTTCTAGTTAGCTGTATGTGATTCTCTGTTACAAATACGTACTATTATTTCTGGATTCCTGTATACGACACACATTTATTTCTGGCCTCTATTACTGGTATCATCATTCCTGGCTTCTATTACTGGAATCATTTACTGGAATCACCCCGGAATCATTTACTGGTATCATTGTACTTGGCTGGACTCATCTTGAATCATTGTGTCGGAATTCTGGATTTACTTGCTGCGAGGGGAAATACTAGAGTAAGACATGTAGACATACCCCATTACTGGAATTACCCCTACTAGAATCTACTGGAATGATAGCCATCTCATACCCGGCCAGGTGTATGATGTGCCGGATTATCCATAGTCGTTTACATGTCGATCGCGGTTTTTTAAAACACACTGCTAGAGTATAGGTTGGACTGACCCTGGAATCATTGATCACTATGACTGGAATCGTCCCTTGCTGGATTCATCTTGTATGAGATTCATCCTGTACTGGACTTACATTGGAGTTACACTGGTCTACATATTGTCTGGACTTTATATCATATTACCCTGGTTCAGCTAGTTCTATTTTTACAGTCTTCATTGCTATGATTCTTCTCTTGTTTAGTATTTACTTTCCTTGCACTTTATCTGTCTTTCTTACCATCACCTGAATATAAACTGCCATTTTCATCAATACAACTGCCTATAACTGCTTTATAGTTCTCTGTCATTTACTTGGGTTTTCTAGATGAGATTGTGCTCGTTCCTGTCCTGACTGGACCTGTTGAAAATTTTACAGATGATTGCCCTGAGGACACATGCCCTACATTTTACTGAGGAGATGGCTTAGCTACCTATGGCCCCGACACTCAGGAGTGATCGGGATTTAGTCTAGTAGACTTGCATTTATTTTTTTATTTATTTAGAGCTTGTTGTTTAGAATTGAGACTTGAGATGTATTTGAGATTATTCAGATGTTGTTATTATTTCAGTATTTACTTTTGTCTTCAAATTCTTAGTTACAATTCTGTATTATCTTATCGTGCTTAGACTGTGATTGAGATACACCGTATCTTATACTTGTCCTCCGTTCGGAGTTGATCATGATGAGTACATTATATACTGCATGAGTTAATGGTTAGTTAGAGACTTAGAACAGCGTTCTACCACCGACACTGCGGCGTAGGCTGGGCGCTGTTACGTACTTGTACCCTCACAGTGGGTGTTGGTCGTGACACGTTTTTAGTGGTGGCCCATGCAGGTCGAGAGTCGCATTAGTGCGATATCGTGGTAGTACGACGACTTAGTTGTACTGCTGCGAGCCTGCGATAGGACTGAGAGATAGGCTTTACCGGAGAGGCACTCAATCACAGTTAGAAAAAATTATGCTTTGAATCATGCCATCTACATATCGTACTGATTTGCCTTCTTTGAATTAACTATCCTCCCTTGATATATCGATTCCTGCTCAGTATTGACTTCCTTGCTCGATCTGTCTTCAGGATGGTGGAGACACGATCACATCGCTCGGGTGCAGCAGTCGTTGTAGAGGGGACTGCCACCTCTCAGCCAGATCAGCAGGGTCAGGTAGATGCAGCTCCTGCTACCTCTGCCCACCTTGAGACTTCAGCAACAGTAGGGGGTGTGCATCCATCAGCTCGGGGGCAGGACCGAATCATCCCAGAGATGGAGTTCCAGCAGCCGCCGCCTACAGGACACGTAGATGCGGCACAGATGTTCGCTTACTTCCAGCAGTTTATGGACCGACAGCATGCCCGACAGGACCGAGGCATGGAGTTGGCCCTTACGGCAGTCGCAGCTCGACCAATGATACAGCAGCCGAGGACACCGGGATCGAGCAGTTTTAGAAGATGAGCCACAGAGACTTTTTGGGGATAGAGGGGATCCTATATGCCGATGAGTGGATCGAGCATATAGAGGAGATCTTTCGCCTGGCCAGGATACCAGCAGATCTTCAGATCGAGGCCGCAGCTAGCCGGATGCGAGATCTTGCTCGCACCTGGTATCAGTCAGACCCCAGGGTGGGAGTAGCTGGACAGACTTGGGAGGAGTTCAGGGGCTTCTTCAAGAAGAAGTTTTTTCCAGATTCAGCGCTCAGAGCCTTGGAGTCGCAGTTCGAGAGCCTAGTGCAGGGGAGCCTGTCAGTGGAGGAGTACGCCGGGGAGTTTGGCCGTCTCAGCAGATTCGTGGAGGGCTTGAACGAGGCGGCGAAGGCCTAGAGGTTCCGGAAGGGTCTAGTCAAGGAAGTCAAGTCCTTGACCAAGGGCAACAGGGATGACACTTTTGAGGAGATTTTGACGGGAGCCTTACTAGCTGAGGATGATCTTAAGCTGAGGCTCAAGAGGGGACGGGACGCTCACGGTACCAGCAGCAGTGGAGGCCAGGCCAAGAGGCCTCATGTGCAGATTCAGCAGACGCAGGCACCAGTGGGAGTTCAGCAGGTGCAGCATCAGTATCGGGGTCAGGACCCGAAGGCGATCAGTTGTTCCTACGGTAAGAAGCCGGGACACATCTGGAAGTAGTGCAGGAAGAAGTTGAAGGTTTGCTATTTCTGTGGGTCAGCTGCCCACCAGAAGATAGATTGTCCCATTGCACCTCCTTTTGAGGGGGCTAGGCCACCTGTAGCTCAGCACCAGAGGGGTGGAGCTTTTGTGATGGCAGCCGAGGAGACTGACATCGCAGGTGATGGATTAGCAGGTTTGACCTTCTTGTCCTTCCTCCCCACTTCCATGTGTGATTTCCCTTAGTACCTGCCAGGATATTTGTTGTGATTGCTAGATAGTGTAGCTGCCCTGTTCGAGACTACGGAATCACGACCAGTAGGATTGTATTGTTTCGACTTTGATTGCTTGGGGGGTTTGACCTAGGCAAGGTGCGATCATCTTAATTTCGAGGACAAAATTTTTATAAGGTGGGTATGATTGTAACACCCAGTTTTCCAGATGAGGGTATTTTTAAAATTTTGTAATTATAATTATTATTCATTGATATTTATTTCACATTATGATTTTTGGTAATTTTTAATAATTTTTTAAACTATTTAAAACTGTTCTAAGTCATGACTTGTGATTTTGATGTGCTGCTAGTGAAACCTGAGAGACTGCATGACCTAGAGCCTAACCATGTCATTAGGATGATTTAATTATCATTTTTAGCCTAGGGGTATTTTTGGTCATTTTGACTTATTTGATTTATTTGGTGATTTGTTGAATTGGTGAATTTCTGGTTGACTTGACTTGTTGAGACCTAGTAAGCTAGCCTAGAAGCTAACCCTAGTCATGGTGACCCTAGTCTAACTTAGGTTAACCTATTTTTAGTCATTAGAAACTAATTTTAGAATGAGGGGATTTGGTTTAGTGCATTTAAGTCATGGTTTCATGAAATGACTTATGGCTAAATGATTATTTTGATCATGACTTGGCCCATGGCCCATAACTAGAAGCCCTAACCCTAACTAAACCCTAAATGACCAGCCATAGGGATCCCTACCCTATATAAACACTTATTCTCTAGGGCTTGCCTCCTTCTTTCATTCATTTCAACATTGGAGAAGAAAATGTATTGTCCCTCTTGCAAAAATCCCCATAAATCCATTTTAATTCCTTTTTGATCCTAGTTTCTTGCATTAGAACCTAACACTCTCCTATTTTCTGATTTCTGAGTTTAATCCCAGCTTTGGGACAATTTGGAGCATTTGGCACCAAGAGGAAGAATCCTCCATTTGAGGCTTTTCCAAGCTTTTTGCACACATAGGTAAAACCCCTTAAATTGATTCAAATTTCAGTTTTCTTTGCATGTAGGGCTAGATCTAGGAGTCCCCTAGGTGTCCCCAAAATTTGGGTGAAATTCGTGTCCGTTTGGTGTCCGTATCGGACACGTGTCGAATTGTATGTTAAGTGTTTGATGTAATGCCTCAATAAACTTTTTGTTCTCCATTTTCAAAACAAATTATATATTTTGAAAGCTCCTGATGTGTGGAATATATTTTGTGAAGACTGATTGGATTTTTGTGTCTTTTTCGTGTCCAAATGGGACACGGACACGCTGCACGACACTGTCGTGCAGTGCCCTGCTGCTTGACGTGTCATGTGCGCTGGACACGACACGTGGTGACGTGATATTTTAGAGGAGGGAGCGGGCTATCACTGACACCATGCCCAAGAATTTTTGTGAGCTCTCGATCAGTGTGTACAGAGAAATCGCGTGTGCACTGAAACGAGCCTTGCGCGCACAGTCAAAATATTGACACTGATACGCGTTTCGCGCGTGGACACGCGACTCAGTGGACACGACTCAAGCACCTAGACACCTACCCTGACACCCCATCTAGCTACTGACACGTGCACGAGACCCAAGGTTGCGTGTGTCGTGCCCTAGCCCGACATGCACGCGTGTACGAGGATTAATAATGTTGTTTTCTGATACATTTATTTGTCTGTGTTTTGACACGTTTGTGTCCAAATTTTTGGACACGAACGGACACGTGGTCCTGCCTAACATGCCCCTAGGTCTGTACACTAGGTTCACCTAGTTGTGATTCGAATTTGAATGAGTGTGATTCGAATTTGAACCCTTGAATTCAATTATCAGTGAACTGTCATGTTCACAGTTTTGAGATTCTGGGAATGGGTTTAATTTCTTAATGTTCTGAGTAAATTCCATTATTTACTTTCTAGCTAATGATTGTTTTACCTATTGAATGTACCTGTGAACTTATAGATTCGAGTTGAAATCTGAAATGAGATTCAATGGAGTTTTGGAATGATGAATGGTTTGGGACTGTCCTATTTTCTGATACCCTGTGTTTAAAATCAATGTTTCTGAATTGATTTCCTTTCAATCTATTTTATATGATGTTTAATTCCCTGGATTGATTCCTACATATGTATTATGTATTGATAGTTGGTTTTCATGTTTGATTTGATGTTTTACTTGGTTTGATTCGATTTGATTGGGATTGGGATGACGGGGAACTGTCATTGACTCCACACACACACATATGTTAGACTTTAGCTAAATAGGTTGTATCCATGTGTTGGCTGAGAACTCTATTTACTGATTTCCTGAGAGGCATTGGACTGATTGGAAGTCCTGAGAACTTTCACTGCCTTCAAATTCTGAAAACACCCACCTGTGCAAATTCCTCACCAAGACACACACCCTCTCTCTATTAGAAGACCTGAGAACTCACAGTGTATCACACTCTCATCTCACAACCTATCACCCTCACGAAGCCACACACACACTGTCCTGAGATTCAACCTGTCACACACACAGGTACCCGTTGCACATTGTTTTTGATTCCTGAAATCTGAAATTGGTTTGATTCATCTTCATATGATCAGTTCACTGTTTTGGTTGGTTTTAGAGTTAGGAAATCGTGGTTGGGCTTTGTAATCGAGTGTTCATTATGTTTGGTGTGTACACAGTTTATCACATGCACACACCACACTAAATTTCTTCTGTTAGACACAAGTCACATTTTTCCCTGCACATTGGACTGAACACTGTTTATTTGATTGAAATAGAAATTGGATTGGGTTTTGGTTGTTATATGAATATGATTGTAATAGTTTAACATATATGTTTGATGTATTTTATTAGACTGGATGTAGGTTCCAGAGTTATAATATCAGGCTTGGGGTCCTTGTGTGCAGAATTGGTTAGCAGTGGTTGGCCTTGGCTGAGTTGCAGGAGCAGGCAAGGATTGCCTTGGCTTGGCATGGCTTTGCACTGCATTGGCAGCAGCAAGCAGTGACTTAGCAGCAGCTGCAGTGGCCATGCTTGGCATGGCACTTGCAATGCAGGGTAGTGATTTAGCATGGGCCATAGGCCCTTTGATTTATGAAGTTTGGAGTTCAATAGAGGGTCCTAAGGATTCAGTTTTCCTAAGTTAAAATAGGCATTGTCTATATATATATAACTGATATATATTAGGAAGGGGTTCCAGTTTTTGTAGTGGGTTAGAATGTAGTAAAGGGAGGGGGGGTCTAGTTGCATTCAGTTGAGGTAGAGGGATTCATGTTTAGACTATAGGCTTAGTTAGGTATTAGTTGAGAGTTATATGTATATATGTGAGAATAGGATTGATTCCCATTTTCCTGAGATTGTTACTGTCAACCTATTTCCAGATTTTGTAATGCTTAGTGGCTCACACTGATTTCTTTTATTGATTTTGTGTTCCTAAAACTGAGGACAGCCCACACACTCATGTATCCTATCATTTCACCCTAGCACACACACACACCCTCTATCTAGTATACACATATACTTGTGTATTCATGTGTCCCCTCACTCCCTTCCTATGTATACATAGAGATATGCTTGTGTTATATATATATATATAAGTTTCCTATAGAATATATCATAGTGTGGTACTATACATACTTGTTATATATAGGAAAGTGTGATATATATATATATGATATTATGTGATATGATATAAATATATGTGTTATGTGTAAAGATGTTTTGTAGGTTGTGTAGACTTGGCTTAGCCTATTGGCCCATGGCCTAGTCTTTTAGCCTATGGCATGGTATGCCTAGTATGGAGTCTAGAATAGACTGTTTAGCCTTGTTAGGACCTAGAATGGTTTGTTAGACCTAGAATAGACTCATTTGACTTAGGTTTGACTTGGTTGACCTAGTATGACTTATAGGGTTGACCAGAGTTGACTTAGAGTTGACTTTGACCTAGATTGACCTAGAAGTCATGTAGATTGCATCATAAACATCAATTACCTTGTTTTAAGCATATTATAACATGTACTGTTCTATTTAGGACATTGTGACTCCGGTGCAGACATCTGATATTTCACTACTCTTTTCAGAGTGTCAGGCGAGTTCATTCTCTAATAGTTCTCTCATTTATTTGTCAATTACTGTATTTCAGTTCTAGTTAGCTGTATGTGATTATCTGTTACAAATACGTACTGTTATTTCTGGATTCATGTATACGACACACATTTATTTCTGGCCTCTATTACTGGTATCATCATTCCTGGCTTCTATTACTGGAATCATTTACTGGAATCACCCCGGAATCATTTACTGGTATCATTGTACTTGGCTGGACTCATCTTGAATTATTGTGTCGGAATTCTGGATTCACTTGCTGGGAGGGGAAATACTAGAGTAAGACATGTAGACATACCCCATTACTGGAATCACCCCTACTGGAATCTACTGGAATGATAGCCATCTCACACCCGGCCAGGTGTGTGATGTGCCGGATTACCCATAGCCGTTTACATGTCGATCTCGGTATTTTAAAACACACTGCTAGAGTATAGGCTGGACTCACCCTGGAATCATTGATCACTATGACTGGAATCGTCCCTTGCTGGATTCATCTTGTATGAGATTCATCCTGTACTGGACTTACATTGGAGTTACACTGGTCTATATGTTGTCTGGACTTTATATCATATTACCCTGGTTCAGCTAGTTCTATTTTTACAGTCTTCATTGCTATGATTCTTCTCTTGTTTAGTATTTACTTTCCTTGCACTTTATCTGTCTTTCTTACCATCACTTGAATATAAACTGCCATTTTTATCAATACAACTGCCTATAACTGCTTTATAGTTCTCTGTCATTTACTTGGGTTTTCTAGATAAGATTGTGCTCGTTCCTGTCCTGACTGGACCTGTTGAAAATTTTACAGATGATTGCCCTGAGGACACATGCCCTACATTTTACTAAGGAGATGGCTTAGCTACCTATGGCCCCGACACTCAGGAGTGATCGGGATTTAGTCTAGTAGACTTGCATTTATTTTTTTTCATTTAGAGCTTGTTGTATAGAATTGAGACTTGAGATGTATTTGAGATTATTCAGATGTTGTTATTATTTCAGTATTTACTTTTGTCTTCAAATTCTTAGTTACAATTCTGTGTTATCTTATCGTGCTTAGACTGTGATTGAGATACACCGTATCTTATACTTGTCCTCCGTTCGGAGTTGATCATGATGAGTACATTATATACTGCATGAGTTGATGGTTAGTTAGAGACTTAGAACAGCGTTCTACCGTCGACACTGCGGCGTAGGCTGGGCGCTGTTACGTACTCGTACCCTCACAGTGGGTGCGGGTCGTGACAGGATGTACCCATTTGAAAGGTACATAAATATCGATATAATTTAAGCTGAATTTCTATTTATTTTAAAATTCTTTCTTAATTCTCAAGATAATTTGTCTCTCTAGATACCTACACCATCTAAAGAAGTGAGAGATTTGGAGAAGTAAGTCAGTACACTAAATATCATTATAATCTCGAATTTGATGAAGTAAGTGACTACACTTATATATTCTTATTTTCTCTAATAGTGTATTTAGAGATGAAATCAAAATGAGGAGACCCGATATTACCGATATGGGACTTCAAAGAGAGGTTGATTGTACATTTCCGTCATGGTTTCGCAAATACGTAAGTAACTGTGATTATAATTGAGATTATTAATATATAATCTGAAACATTTAAATTATAAATATTTGTTTACAGGTTTTATTGCCTGAAACAACACTCACTCATGAGAGTGTTCGTTATCTGGCACTGGGACCGAAGAAGCAAATAAAGACTTGGCCAGGCTATGTCGTTAATGGCTTCAGGTTTAAGTCAACTCAGAATGCTATAAATGTCGAATTTATCAATGACGGCATCAATACCAAGGATTCCGGTGTTTGCATAAGAGGCACCGTCTATGACGACGAACCGGACTTTGACTATTATGGAGTACTTCGGGATATTGTAGATTTACAATATACTGGCCCACATGATATGCATATTGTGATGTTCAAATGTGAGTGGTTCGATACGACACCAAATATCGGTTGGAGAATCGATAAACAATTTGGATTCGTCGATATAAATTATCGCAGGAGGTATAGAGGGTCCGATACATTTGCAATAGCAAATTAGGTTGTTCAAATCTACTATACAAGCTACCCAAGGTGTCATAGAGATCGATTTGACTGGTGGGCAGTATGCAAGATTAAATCTAGAAATACATTCAACGTTGGAGACCCAGCATACCAAGAGGACCAGATCGAAAAGTCCCAATACTTGGGACAACACTCAGATACAATGGATGTTGAAGATATTGTTGAGGAAAATAGAGGGGAGGAAGAGGTTGATACACAAGACTTAGCTGTCAACCAGGGGAGAAAGAGGCATCTTGTCCCAAATTTTGAGGCAGAAGAAGAAGAAGAAGAAGAAGAAGAAGAAGAAGAAGAAGAATTTGATGGGGATGAGGATACAGATGAAATCGACGATGAAGATAAGGATGAGGATGAGGATGAGGAGGATGATGATGAAGACGAGGCCGAGGATGAGAACGAAGACGATGATTAGGTTAAATATTATTTTTTTCATTCGATTATTTACTTATTGCAGATGGCACTCCTAGTCTTTTTCGTCACGGCGGCACTCGTCTCCCTACTGGTGGTATGTATATTTTAGTTTAGTTTTTTATATCCATTTACACTTTCATATTGTTAATTATGTTTATGTGTTCTATTTACAGGTCATGATGGCTAGCCATGGTCGTGGTGCTGGTCGTGGTGGTGGTGGTGGTGGTGGTGGTGCGGGTCGTGGTCGTGGTCGTACTGGTGCTGGTGGTCGTGGTCGCGTTTAGAGTTCCCGGGATGTGACCCCATCGAGCGAGCCCGACCCGGAGAGTACCCCGGGCACAGACGCATCCCGCCCTCGATCGACCACTTCATCGAGGCATCAGTCCGAATCTGCTAGCGGATCCGATCCGCTATCGGAACCACCAGCAGCGGATCCACCAGGGGATGCCCCAGTTACTGCACAGTGGGCCCCGGAGTACCCCCATACTCGGTTCCATCCGGTTACTGGGGAGTACATACGCGGACCCGCGGATCCTCCGACGGCACCAGAGAGGCCGAGAGGCGAGTTCCGACGAGAGCTATGGCCCGCGGGGACCTCGTAAGTAAATTTAAGTTAATTTATTAAATTTCTTTCATTTATTCAAGTTAATAATCCAGTCGTTTCTTCTTTGTAGGTTTTTTCCGTTTAATGTTGGCAGGGCCCTTGGAGAAATTATCAGGGCTAACTTCCACGGTCCTTACCTCAACTTTATGTCGGAGCCCCCAACCGAGCAGTACGTCTGGCTCGACGAGTTGAGGGTATATATCTATATTTTTTTGGTTAAGTCTATGTGATTCTTTAATCAACCATTTTGTAAATTACCTGATAATTGATTTTCTGTGTTAGAGAACGTACTGGTGGCCCCCCCATCGCGAGGAGGGGATCCGCAGGACCTACAGAAGCGCATGCTCGAAGAAGATACGGGATATGATTCATGACCTAAAGATGGGGCATACGAGGCCGAATTGGATCCGGCAGGACTATTATGAGGACCTCTTAGGCATGATGGATAACCCTGCATACAAGGAGAAATCGGTGAAGGCGAAGGTGAACCGATCTGCCGCGGGCCTTCATACGGGGGGATCAAGGTCTCACGCAGCGACACATGTAGATCTGGTGAGCAACCGTAAATTTATTTCACTATCGAATTAGGTATTATTAATTAAAGGAGTTAATTAGTTTCTACGCAAATTTCGTATACAGGCCCAACGGGCGGTGAAGGAGGGAAGGGCGCCAGAATCGGTCACCATGCACGACGTCTTCCAGCATACGCACAAAAGACGGAAGGACGGGAGCTTCGTCGACGAGAGGGCCAAGGAGACTGATGTAAGTACTTATGATTATGAGATTAACGTTAGAATTAAAAGTATTCGGACTATAACTTAGGTAAACTTAGGATTCACCCTTAACTTAGTAAAACATAGGATTTAGATTACAACTTAGGTAAATCTTATAATATAAACACATTCATTTGATAGGCTGCGTATCGTGAGGCCCTTAGTCGGGCTCAGTTACCTGACACCGAGGATGTCGGTGAAACGACGCCCTTCCGGACGCCTTCTTCTTTGGCCGCTCGGAACGACTTGTTCGTAGATACCGTCGGCGGCTTTAAGAAAGGGTACCTGTACGGAGTCGGCTCCCTAGGGCCATTGCATATGGCGACGCAGAGATTTCCACCGACACCGCCTCCTCCCGTGGCCCGGGCAGACGATGATGTTAGGTCGCAGCTTACGCAGCTGCACGAGGTGGTGTCGTCCTTGCGGGAGCAATTTGCCACGCACTTTCCGCCTGCGTCTGCTGCTGCCGGGGTGTCTGCTGCTGCCGGTACGTCTGCTGATGGTGCTCGTCCGTCTTCTACTGGTCCGTCGACTGCAGGTGTCGGTCCGTCTTCCGTGGGCCACCTTTCTTTCAACCCTGAAGCCCCTGTGCTACCGCCTACGGCTGTGACGGCACTCCTAGATCTCATGTCCGCAGAGCAGCTTCGCCGACTTTCGAGCACTGTCTACGACGCCTTGCCTTCGTACCTTGTGGAGGAGTATATGCGTCGGTCGAATACGGGAACGGACAATCGACCTCCTCCTTCTTAAAATGTTGTATTAAGAAAATTTGGATTAGTTGTGAGAGCTTTGAACTAATTGTGCTATAATCGGCTTATAGCACCGGATATTATGTTACTCTTTAGGATAATTGATATTTATTTTCTATTAATTTGGTTTGGTCTGTGATTCTTGGATAATTGGTCGTATGTGCATATTTGGTCTATGTGATTCTTGGATAATTGGTGTGCATTATATATTTGGTCTGTGTGATTGTTGGATAATTGGTGTGCATTATATATTGGTTTGGTTTATGCATATATTTGTGAACAGGGAAAGTGCTGCCAAATTTTTTTTCCTAAAAAACCCAGTTAGCGACGGACTAGTGACCGTTTAGCGACTGATATTTCCAGTTGCCGACGGGTTTTTGACGGATAATTCGTCGCTACCTGGAGTTTTTAAACTGTTTGCAGTCAGCGACGGGTTATCGACGGATCATCCGTCGGCAACATTCTGGTGGTATAAGTTTCGACGGAATAGCGACGGAAAGGTCGTCGCCCGGGCGACGGATAACCAGCCGCTAAGCCGTCGCTGTATTTGGCGACAGATTAGCGACTGGTTATCCGTCGCCATGGTTCTGGAAATGCATGACATTTCCAGAACCATGGCGACGGATAATCAGTCAGTAATCCGTCGCTGTTGAGTCGCGGTAGCGACGGATCCGCGACGACTATTCCGTCGCCATGGTGCTGGAAATGCCAAGCATTTCCAGAACCTGATTGACGGATAGTCCGTCATAAAACCGTCGCAAATCCGTCGTTAATTACCGACGGATACCGACAGCATAGCGACGGATAGATACGATCTGATACGCTGTTACGACGGGTTACCGACGGAAAGTTACGTCGCTATTTCCTACACAGTTCAATACTTAATAGTTGAAATGGACGGAAATCCGTCGGGAACGTGTCGCTAAGTCTTCGTATTGTAACGTCGACTATCCGTCGCTAATCCGTCATGTGACGACAACTTAGCGACGGAAGGTTATTAGCGACGAGCTGATTGCCGACGGATGTTTTTGGCCAATATCCGTCGGTACTCGGTCGCTAATTGTAATTACCGTTGTCTTTGCACGGATGTGGCCGTCGCTAAAACGATAAATTTTGGTAGTGTAATATTAATATTAATTAAAAATTTGGGTCAAGGGTTCACACACACACACACACACACGATAGGATATGAAAATAGGAGTAAGGTCTCATGTATACATAGAGTAAATATTGGCTAATAGGGAACAGTAGAACTAGAGTTCAGAGAATACCCCAAATAGCAAAGTAACCCCCTAGTTTATCCAAGAACTAGAAAATCCATGAAACCTCAAATAGTCTAGATAATCATATTTAACCCCCAATATTGATTTTCTTTTTGGTTGAACTAATATAGGTCTACTAGACATCGATTGTGAAACCGATTCGACCTAGTTTCCAGCTTGGAGTACAAGCCAATATATGTAGTGATTTTATTTTATTTCCTGATATTGTCTCTATTGCAAGATTTAGATATTCTTACCGTGTTTGTGACACTATCGTTACACATGATTGGTATTCTATGGATTTATTTCATTATTATCCATGATTCGTGTCTTATCGTGATTACCGTGATTCGTGCATCTTACTTACGTTAACTAAATCCATGAATGCTAGTGTCGGACAGAAACGTACCTTACTAGATGTGTGAACACCCTATCTGTTCTTCGTGTCTAAACGTGTGGATAACAATCACACATCTTACATGTAATTACCGTATCGTGTGGATAGCAATCGCATATTATCATGTGTAATTTGTCATATTATCTGAGGTATTCACATGTCGAACCTGGTATTTCAAATAACACCTAGAAGTTAGGGGTTTGATATTGTAAACTCTGATCACATCATTTATTACCTATTTCTCATATTTCACTATTTCGCCTAAATTGCTACTTGATTTTACCTGTTCACCTGTTTACTCCATTTTTATATATCCTAACTCTTATTATATAATCATTATCATGTTATGAACTGTTATTCAATGTTTATACTTGTTCCAATCCTGACTGGATAAACTCATTTTTAGGCGACGAGTTAGAGGCTTGCAGTCCCATATATTATGAGCTGACAGAGGACCTATCACCTAAGACTGAGTTGGGTATTTCGGAGGGTCGGGTCGTTGCTGAGGCTGCAATGTAGACAAAGGATGCTTAGCCTAGTTTAGTCTTTATTTCATATTATTTGGGTCCAGATTTGTCTCCGAAATTCATACTTGGGCTGCATTATAATATATTTGGTGACTTTATGTTTATATGATTTTGCTGATTTGTGATTTGACTTTGGATTATGTTCATGATATATTCTAGAACTCCTTATGTAGTTTAATGTGATTGAGTATAGAATTCATATTATTCCTATCTCTGATTTATCTTATCATTGTGAGATGATCATTATTGTGTGGTTGGGGTATCCTATGTTGTTTGACAGCTTTCTATCGCCGATGCTGCAGCATAGGCTGGACGTATCTACGACTCATGCCCCATTTTCGTGTGGGGGTTGTGATAACACGACAGTTCATATAATCCTACATAGTAAACTCCTTCGTACTATCAAGTTCCATGCACACGTAACCTTCAACTATCTCTAAATGTAAACACACACTCATAACTAACGAAAACACCATGGAATCAAAACCGGGATGAAGAATTTCTAGGGGTTGGAGGGTTCATACCAGTGAGAAGGAAGAACTTCAGTGCTCACAAATGGGTAAGGCCCACTCACCGAGCGCTTGGAATAGATGGGGCCAATGCTTAGGGTCCGATGGTTGGACAAAAGCAGATCTTATGGTCGAATACGGTAGAAAAAGCTGAAGGTTCGAAGGCTCTGCCGAGGCATCGAGTGGTTCTAGGAGACCCGCACTGCATGAACTTCGCCAGAAAGGGCAGCGCCACGTCGAGGGTTGCCGAGAACTCTCAAAGAACGGTGGAGAGAAGGTGTTGGCCGCTAGGATTTATGAGAGGATGATTATCACTTTTATATATATATATATATATATATATATGTGTGTGTGTGTGTGTGTGTGTGTGTGTGTGGAGTAGCCGTTTGAAACTGGCCAGCTGGGGTAGAAGGACGAGTCTCGGCTGGTAATCGCGTGCTTCCTGCTGTTGGTAGGATGCACAGTGCCATGTAGGCACGAGAGAAAAACAAAACTAGCAGGAGCTGGTTTACTCCTCCGCGGTTGGGTTCAGGTTTGGGCTCAAAGGCTGGGTTGTGTGTTTTATTGAAAGGAGAGCATAAATTAAAGCTTGGGCTCAGAGGCCGGGCTAGAGTAATATACATAGCCTATTTAGCTAAGCTCTAACCACTAGCCCCATAATGATATTAACAGGGTGACTGTGATGATAAGGGCAAGATATGCATATGGTTGGGTCCTTGCACAAAAATTTAAATAAGAAGTCCCCATTAGTAGTAGTATCACTATTATATATATTTGTTGTAACATATTTATACCATATTGATATTTATATATATAAAGAAATTTCTAGGTTCTAATATTACTAATAATGATATTTAAAATAATAATAATAATAATAATAATAGAATTTGGGGGGTTGTTTCAACACCAAAAGAGTCCAAAAATGTATAATCTTTGGTATTATTGTAAAGAGAAGGTACAACAAGAATCTTAAACAAGAATTTTGAGTACAGTAGAATCTGGGGATTGGGGTGATGGAGATTGTCTACTTCGATTTCTTTACTCTGTTGATGATCTGATGCAGAAGTAGATAAAGCTTGGCGGTTGTTGAACTCTCGGTAGCAAGGGGGACTTTATCACTGAAAATTATCTCCCCCTCTCTGAAAGTTCTTTAGCAATGAAGCAGTATAGGTAGTCTCTCCTTATGCCTCTATTCTTTTCGTGTGTGTTCTTGCGCGAGAAAGAAACTATCCTCTATTTATAGCTTTTCTTCACTAGAATAGCAATGTGCATATGTGCAGAATATACACAGTCTTCTGCCTCAGAGACACATGAAACTGGGTAGGCACATGAGCCTTTAGGGGTTAGTGGAGAGTGAACGTGCTTGAGAATCACGTATAGCTCGCCACATATTCTGAGACGTGTTGCACGAAACACTCACATGTGTATCCTCCTTTAACTGAATTCTGAAATTTTCCCTTTTTTTAAAAATTTCTATTTTATAAAATTTTCTAATAATATCTTTGAAATCATGAATTTAAATATGAAGTGTATTTTTGAATTGTATTATGCAATAGGTACTAATTTCATGATTGTTGGGGCATTAGTTTTGTAAAACTAATTTATATGAGTTTTTATCCTAATTGAATTTCCTGCTCATTTCCTTGAATTTATATAAGTTATAAATATTTACTTTTCAATAAAGATAAGGTTTGTCGAATATGATTTGTAAATAAAATATTTTTATTGCTGTTTTTTTAATCCTAAAGTTTACAATAATTTATAAGTTATTATATTTTTCTCGTATCGGGCTCAGACCATTTCAGTTTTATTTGCCTACCAAGTTCGGACTTGGTTCGTGGGCTAGTCCATTCTAGCCTACAAAGCCTTATGCTTGGATTGTGGGCAAGGGCTTTGAATTTAGCTAGTACTTGATAGTTAGTAGCTAATTGAAAATTAGCTAGTAATTAATTAACTAGTTAAATTAGCATTTAGTGTTAGTTGTTAGTACTTATGTTTGTGCCACTAGGTTTTTAGCATTTAGTGTTAGTTGTTAGTACTTACGTCTGTGCCACTAGGTTTTTTGGGTTACCACATACTACTCCTATATATTGGAGACTCTCCAATATTTTATATAGCAAATTTTACCACACACAGCCGCCATACCCATGTCTGTGCCCCCGACCACCCAATCCAAGCCCATCATGCCCGGCCTTGGATGACCAGGCCATTCCGGCAGCCCCTCTTACCAAGCGCCGGATCACCGCCAGTATTCACCGCGCCCTCCTGGCCTCCTCATGCCCGGTCCCCCCGATTGTATCTTACATGATAGCCTCACTACCGCCACTGCACTCACGACCTCCATACCGGCCCCGACTCTGATAGCCTCTATAGAATAACACCCCCGGCCATCCACCACCTGACACACCACGAGACTCACCGATGCCACCAACTCGCCCTGTCCCTTACACCACCACCACCACCTCTAGCTACATCACCACCCCTACCGCCTCCAGCTATATCACCACCACCGCCTCCAGCAACATCACCACCACCACCTAGTGCCACTGCCACTACTGCCACAAATCACCACCGAAACCAAACAACACCACCACCACAAGAGAGAGAGAGAGAGAGAGAGAGACCTACTCACCGATCTCCGCTACCACCGTTCTCCGATCTCCAACTCCGTCGCAGATTAAAGCGCCGACGACTCCGCCCATTCCCAGCGTCCGACCTCCCTCAGCTCCGTTCGATGCTGCTCTACAGAGCCGCCCCCTTGGCGAGCTCCACACTGTGTGTCACGACCCATTCCCGAATAATCGGACACGAGTTGGACACGCCCAGCCTTTATCGTTGGACACGATGAAGTAAGCTGTACCAATCTCTAAGGAAACTACAAGTCCAGACGTACATGAATATAAACTACATTATCTATATAAGCGAATCCTAGAATCATAGTACATGTCTAAGAGTTATTACATTCATCCAGCTAAAATAAAAGTAAAGTCTGATAGTCTCAAGTACAATAGAATGTAATCTGCTAAGGATAAGGTTCTAGGCCTCCTCAGCCTCTAAGTCCAGAGCAACTCCAGCTGGCTCTACTGCGTCTATAGGCTCACGGCCATAGTATGTGTCACACAAAGCCTCACCTACAACATATCCTAGTCAGGAGCGGAGCAAAGTACAGTTCTAGGTAATAAACAAGAACATCATGATATGGAAATGAGTAAAGGAGAACATAAAATATGAGATACAGGAAATGAACATAAAAGTACAGGAATGTAAGTACAGGAATGTAAGTACAGGAAATAAAGTACAAGAATGTAACCATGAACCTGAAGTACAAGACATGACATGTGCACAATGTTTGAAATACAACTAGCCTATGTGACCGGCTGGGGTGAGTACATGAATATCTACAGGAGTACATGAATATCGGTACGGCTTAGGACCCGCGTGCACAGTCCAAGGCCTAAGCTATCTACATGAATTTTAGAACCGAAGTTTGGTCACATAGCTAGTGTATTTCCCCTCCCCGACACAAGTAAGTACAAGAACAGAAAATACAAGATATCGTGTCACATCATGTCACCAAGAGAAGTACAGGATATATAAATGCACAAAACCATAGAAAGTACTTGCCTTGCTTCGGGAAAGTACGAGTAATGTATGGAGCTGGATGTCCTCCTGAATTTTAGGTACAAGTTGGTTATAATCTAAACAAGTGCAAACTAGTTATCTTGTAACTTCCTTAACCTTTGTCCAAAGACAAAGTAAAGCTAAAGATCTAGGTCTATAACTTTTACTTATAAAAAATAAATCAAATTCTTGTAACTAACATAAAACAGTTTACTTGTAGTTGATATATGAGAGATTACCTACTCAGTCATACAGGCAATCATCACATCATACATTTCTAAGACGACAATTATTTACCCAAGGTCACTTGAAAACATATAATTGAAATGCACTCTTAGAAAAGGTCACTTACCAATGCTAGTATCCCTATTCCGTTCTCAACTTCTTCCTAGGATACTCAAAATTCACAAAATTACTACCCCTCAAAAATTTCCTGCTATAGGTAATGAGATACCAATTAAATAGTGGCTGCAATTATCCTACTCAGGAAATTCACAGTCAGTGACAGTGCACGCTATAACTTAGGTTGTAATAGCTCCCAACCATGGACCCTTAACTAAAGTTTCCTATTAGATGATCCAGCTTCAAAACCTACATAAATGCTTACACACAAAGTCAGGTATAAACCTGAAAACTGTATCTAAAGCTAATGCTATTTTCGAAATCAGAGTTTGAACCTCCATTTCTCTAAATTCCATTGTCTCATTCACAAAGGCTCAATCATACATCCAATTCTTACAATTCCTACTCAACAAGACATTATAACCAAAAAATTTGACAATAATTATTCAGTTGAGGTCAAAGTTCAATCAGAAAATATTAGGAATAACTACTGCTACTCATGTGGAAACTTCAGAGGTTCGGTTAACTAATATTAGTCAAGTATCACAACACTGATACTGCCAATTCTCAGAATACTCAAGGTTTAAGTTCAATGAAACCAACAAAATCTGATCTCTCCTATCCATTTGAACCTTAGGGATGCAAGGATGTTAAATCAAACTAAACTTCAACTGTAGATCTGTTTTCCCAAGTTGTTGTTAGAAATCAAACCAATTACCTAACTAATTTAACAAGTAGAAGCTTTGAACATAGGATCATGTGACTAAGCCCATCATGAATTAAAATAGGATTTGCTAACTACCTCTGAAACATGTTTTATATAATTGAGTTATGGTTCAGCTTACTGAATGAAATCCAAAATCGAACCACTAATCCTTAAACTAATTTATCAATTAAATTTCAGATATCCCCTACTAACCATTTCATGGACTACACCAAAACAGAGATAAACTATAAACCTAATATCTATAACAGTTCAAAACATTCCTTTTTTCAGTAAAATAATCTAAACATCATGTCCTAAAAGCAACAGTGACTGATACACAATATTTTAGAAATATGAGGCAAGGGACCGGTAGTAAAATAATAATTTAAAACACAACTCAACTTCTTCCAGAGATCATTCGATCTAACGCAACCATATCAGAACAGACCAAAACTCCAATTATCAAAACATTCTGATACGGCTATAAAAACCGATACTCCAACCAAACTCAAAATAGGAGCAATCAGTGATTTACCTGAGAATTATTCAATCCCGAACCACTCAGTCGATTTGAACCAAGAATCGACACAAGCTCCCCACTCTCTAACTGCCGACAAGACATTTCAAGGATTTGACGAATGGATCATTCTTAGTGTTCAAAATATAATAAAAGGATTTCGATCAGATCTGGAATTTCAGGATCCACTCACCAATTTAACAATTGTCCAGATCAAAACTTACAAGTTGAGGCCAGCAATTGATCTCGACAATTCTACAAACTATCTGAGAAGAATCGAATCAATTGTTTAGGCATTCAATAGAAATCCCAATCGGGAGACAAGAATGAAGACTGAATCAAAATAAAACAGAGTGTCGAAGAGAACTTGAATAAACTCACCTCGCAACTTCAGATATGCACGAGGGAGGATGAATACTCGATCAAGTTAACGAAGTCCTCAATAATCCTTTGTCCTTGTCATGAAAGAATAATTCAATCCATCAGTTTCGAAAAGAAATTCAAAAGGAACACAAAATAGAGATCGATTGAGACTTGATTGAGGATTTATCAATCAAGGGTTTGATTTGCGAAATTCTTACCGACGAGTAGAACTTCCTGGATCGATCGACGAAGAGTCACTCACGTCCTTGCTGTCGTCAAGATCTCCAGAACACTGCCACCTCCTTATTCACTCTTCCACCATTTCCATGGAGGTCTCCTTCTCGAGCTTGATTATAGACTTTTTGGGAGAGAAGAAAATAAGATGGCACGAAAAAGAAAGAAAGAGGAGAGGTTAAATAGGCGGTTAGGAATCGAATCTCCCACGAATTCAAATGGGAGGGAACGAATTTGGGACCACTCCACCACTAGAACAGTTACAACAGAAATTTAAAATTCAAATTGATTCTAACTAGGGCTGCAAACGAGCCAAGCCGAGTCAAGCTTTTGTAAGCTTGAGCTTGGCTTGACTAGAATTAATCGAGCTCAAGCTCGAGTTTGATAAATTTTTTATTTTAGAGCTTGAGCTTGGCTCGAGCTTGTTTATATTAAGCTTGAGGCTTGATAATCAAGCTTGATTCAAGCCTGATAAACAAGCTTGATAAGCTCAAAATCAAGCTCGTTAAGCTTGATTTCATGCTCATTAAGCTTGATTTCAAGCTTAACGAGCTCGATTTCAATTTAGTTAGGTTTGAATTCAAGTACATATAATATTAATAATTTATTTATAAAAATTTAATTAAAAATTTTCATTAATATCAATTATGAAGGACATATAAATATATCATGTACACACACACACACACACACACACACACACACACACACACACACACATATATATATTATATATATATTTATATATATATATATATATATTTTTTTTTTTCTTTATATATATATATATATATATATATATATATATAATTCAACAAAAAATAGATGAGCTCCTAAACGAGCCAGCTCGCGAGCTCAAACGAGCCGAGTACTTCTAAGCTTGAGCTTGGCTTGTTTATTAAACGAGCTCGAAAATGAAGCTTGGGCTCAGCTTGTTTACTAAACGAACCGAGCTCAAACGAGCTTTTATCGAGCCGAGCTTCGAGCAGCTCACGAATGTTTTGGCTCATTTGCAGCCCTAATTCTAGCATATGGTTGTTAGAGTATGGCTTGGAAGTAAGATGAAGATTTCAGTCCTCATCAGGAAGCTGAAAGAAGGTTTTGGGCCAGGCCTAACCCGACAGCCCAATTCAATACAATAGTTTAAAATAACCATTATAAAAATTTACTCATACTTTATATATTTAGAATAACATATAGAAACAATTTTATTAAAAAATATATGGAATTTGAGAAAGTGGGGTAACACTGTGACCCCTACCGACAAGTCCCGCCGATGAGCCCCAGCGGGGAGCACTCGTCGCCCCTCTTCTCCCCCTTTCATTTTTAGGATTTGGTTTCAAATAACACAGACAGCAGAGAAACCTTGATTTCTATTCGTATTTATTAGTGATATTAATTACTATCATTATTGATAAGGGTTATTGATAATGAGGTTAGGCTTTAGTTTCTATTTGGGTCCAAGCCATTAGAAAATTTTATGGAAATTCTTAATAAACTATCAATATATATGATTTGGGCCCTGATTTTTGGGCCAGAATTAATTATAATTTAAAAAAGAAAAGAATATATATATGAATCTGTATGTATGGTTTTTGCATATAAGTAAATGTATATTCGTGTATACATATATATATATATATATATATATATATATATATATATATATATATATATATATATATATATGACGGAAAAAAAGAAAAAAATATATATATATATATATGACGGGTTGTCCAAAAAATGTGTCTAAAGTTTTTGCGATAAAACAAGATTTTGGACTCGAATTCGCGCACATCACGACGAGATTTCATACAAAATGCACGAATCGACTGTGTTGTGCGTCGGGAATGTTGCTGACACCCTAGGAGTGGTTCGTAGGGGTCTCTGAGGCATTATCAACATGTGGGTGGCCGGTCAACGGTGGTCGGCGTTGCCGTTATGGCGGATGAACATCGCTGCTGCTGCTGGCCCGTGCGACTATACGCGCTTGGCCGTCGCGTTAGCCGGGGTACGGTTGCACGATGGGCGCGTCACCCACCGACAGTGGCGACCCGATGGTCGTGCGATGGGCGATGCCGATGCTAAGTTCAGGGATGGGGGAGAAGTTCAGACCGTGGCTACATAAGCCATCCAGCCGTCTGAGGGGGGATTCGAACCCAAGGCCTATGCCTGGGTGGCCCCCCACACCTATATATATATATATGTATATATATATAATATTATATATATATTATATATATATAATAATAGAGATGAGTTGTTCCTTAGAGAAGGCCCGCACCCCTCGGGGCGTCACCCCGGCTAGACCGGCTCCAGCGGACCGCAAGCTTGGTCGCCTCCCCACTTCCCCTTCCTCTTCCTCTCCGATGATTCCTCCGGACCACCTAGCGCTTCTCGGGCAGCCTCCCGGGCCTCTACCGGCAGCCCCATTCTCCTCTCCCTCCCCTTCGGTTGCGCCGGCAGCGGCCTCCGTGGCTCCCACCCCAACGGGGATGGCATGGCCGGTGTTTCGTCACCTCCCTTTCTCTTACCTCGTAGGATTCCCCCGTCGTCTGAAGTAGAAACGGCTGCCGCGACCATCGCGATTCGGGAGCCGGCACATGATCGTCCTTTCCCTTCGAGAGCAGCAGTCGACGTCACTTCGGTCACCTTGCCAGCTCGGTCCCCGAGGAGATCCGAATTTCAAATTTCAAATCTATTGACCTCCTCGTATCCCGTGCCCCCTTCTTCGGACAGGTGCATGTTCCCTGGCTTGGCAGCTGGTATCTGCCTAGAAACGAGCCTCGTTTGGTACCATGTTCGGTTGGGTGACGAATTTGCGGGCGTAGTCCCCTCGCCACCTGAGAACCCCCATACGGGCTGCCTCTTGGGCGCCCAGCCCCCAGGCTGTTTAGGCTTACAGCCCCCTGGCTGCTTATGTGCCCAGCCTCTTGCTGGTCGCTTTTTGGGCACCCAGTCCGTTGGCTCTATCCCGTGTTGGCGCCATTTTGGGTCCCCCCCGCTCAAGGCGTGCTCTTCCTCTCGAAAGGTGCCACTTTGGTTGGTGATATCTCTTTTCCTAGAGCCAAGCCCCTCGCGGGCAGGGGTCTCTCCTTCCACTCCCAAGCTGATGTCCACTCTGGTGGCAGCATAGCTGGCAAAATCGCTCCACTACTGGGCAGCACGCTTCCTCCTTCCCCTCCAGAGGGAGCCCCTCCGGTCGGCGCCTCCTTGGGAATAACTCCTGAGCCAGTGCAACCCCTCCCGGGCGTCCAAAATCTGATGTGCGCCAGCTTTGGCGGCCCTACGACCACCCAGCGCTTCGCGTCGTCCGCGTACCCTTTCTCTGGTGTCGCTAGGGACCCTAAGATGCCTACAGGTGCCCAACTCCCCTCCAGCTCTAGATTTGGTGTCCACTTGGGTGCCCTGCCCAACTTAGGCACCCAAACCTCCTTAGGTGCCCAATCCCCTCGCCTGGCACACACCTTCGTACGACGTCGGGTACCCACTCGCTGGCAGCGTACCCCGTGCCTCCCCTAACATTACCTGACGATCTCCTAGCTCTAGTGCCACTCCTCCCTCCCGTAGTCCTTCCGTCGGCCGCGGTAGGCGCCCTTTCCACTCGGACAGAGGCCCTTTCCATTCCACCAGATGTCACGACTCCCTCTCTCACTTTTATTAACAGCAGTGTGGGACCAGGTTCTTCGTCGGCTCCCTTCGGGTATGGGCCTCCCCTCTTCTGGAGCCATGCGCTCTCCTTAGTCCACGACTCACAACCTCTGCCACCTAACGCGGTGCTTGCACCTTTGGGAGGATGGCTCCCTCCGGCCCTCCAATAGCCCCTCGTGCAGTCGTATGCCGATAGACTTCGCTTAGCCAGGAGCACACAGATCCTCTCCGACATTGACCTCCCTGAGGTAGACTGTGCGACGAACCCCCTCAAGATCAGGGTGCCATTATCGGACTCTAAAATGGCAGCAATCTCAACCTCCTTCCCTCACACATTCGTCCTCAAGTTCCCTTCCGGATGTCCAAAACTTCAGAGAGTGAAAGAAGATATAGTCAGCTGTGGACTCACTTTGGCGTACAAGGTAGCTACCCTGGACCCCAAACACATTCTCCTGCATCTATCCTCAGATCCTGACCACAAGAGCATTTGGTCTCGAGGCACAGGAAGGATAGACTTTGCAACCATAAAAATCGTTAGGTAGACCCAGGACTTTAACACCAAGGTCGACTCTACGACCGTCTCGGCCTGGGTGACCCTACCCAACCTCCCCCTCATCTGCTTCGTGTAATGCCCTGAATCCGTTGCGGAGCACGGTGCGGGCTAGCGGCCGAATGGCCGAGTCGGATGGGAATTGGGGAACTTTACTTGGGGAAACTTTACCAGGATCGTGGGATAATTAATTGAGATCCTTTCCTCGTTATGGATTGGACGCTTTTGAAATGATTCCCAAGATGCAATGGCGTGCATCTTGGGGGAAGAGTTCTATATAAGAGTCGCTTGCCCCGAGACCGTTGCCCTGCTAGTTTTCGATGTCGTTTTTGCTGTTGGCTTTTGTGTGCGCTTTCGTGATTGTTTTCGATAAATGTTTTCATGGATTTACTTTCACTGTCTACGCATTTTATATCAAATCACTGAGAGAAAGAGAATAAGTATGCTGACCAAACGTTGGTGCCAATGTAGGTGCTAATGCAGTAAACCGAACTTGACGTTGCATTGAAGACCTCTTTCTCTCGGCAATTCACCAACAAGTGAGTTGCTTTGATCCTTCGACGATCCTTGATCTTCGTGCATAACAATGGTAGATTTGTTATTACGTTCGGTGCTTAATAAAAGATGCCAAGAAATAATACGGAAAAGATAATAAAAGATAAATTATCACATGGCTAGGCTTATGTTGCAAATCGAATGATGCTCGTATGCTATATGAATTGTTTAACAGGTAATGTAAAGACCCAAGTATTGGACGGTAAGTATATCGGACTTCGGTTCGAAAGAATGGGTTACAAATGAATAGTCCCTTAGTTGGATGAACGAATATGCGAGCCTATGGCTCAAGGCAAGTTGGTAAGATAGCAAGATAGAAAGATAGGGAAATGGCAAGATGAAATGAGAACTACGAATATGTGTGGAAGATGCAATTATCATGCATGTCATGTCTCTTATTAGTTAAGTTGCATTGCATGCATGGTCATGGACAACTTGTATACAAGGTAGTTCCAAGAACGGTAATCCGCGGCCACGAACCCGGTTCGTCCTAGGGGGAACAAGGAATTATGCCGACGTACTGGCATCGGTAAACGGGACTTGCAGTGGGGCTAGCTACCTGTACTGCAAGGGCATCGTTGTACCAAGTAAGACGGTCCAAGATGGCGTGTCGCCAGTGACCTTCATATGGACAGGTGGCAAAGCTAACAATGTCTTATGCAGGCAGAGTAAGTGGTATTCATAAATATTTACAGGGATGGCTATCGACCGTGGGTATGATTCACCAAATTGGTGATCAATATGAATTGCTTATGTTAGAACAACATGAATTGCTTATGTTTCTAACATCACTCTATGCCCCTTATATTTCTCATCAAATATATGAATTGTTAATGGACCCTAAGGCAAGATAGAAAGAATACAAATCAATAGTAAACATTCATGTAATTTTACTACTGTTGATTTATGGTGAGATTGGTTACGGCCGCTCACCACTACATATGTGGCAATGTACTGACCCTCGTCTCCACAAGTGCAGGGAACCTAGTGGATAATCATAGACGTTGAAGGCTTGTTGTCCGACTCTTTAGAAGCTTCGTATATCTTGAAGTTTTCACTTGAAGAAGAAGACATTTTGCTGAAGGTAGTTATTGCTGCATTATTAATAGAGGGATATGATGTATGGAACAAGTTGTATCTCATTTCAATATTTCTGCAAGTTGTAGCCAAGTTTGGCATTTCATCTCGGCTGTTTGAGAGCCTTATATTTTATATAATATAATTTCAAAGATATCAATAAATTACTTATTTCAGATCATATATGTGTTGCCCAAACTTTTTTATCAATCGCTGCGAATCTCTATTAAAAAATGTCTCTTTTATAAAAGAAATACGAGCACGCCTTGTACAAGTGCAATTCCAGACTTGTACGACATCACGCCTTAGCGATGACGAACGATTCGGCATGAATCAAAGCGGAGGCAAACGATTCCCCGAATCGGGGCGTGACAGTTTGGTATCAAAGCACGGCTTTACTTCCTTGGGAATTTCTTGGTTTTAAGATTTCGAAAATGACACAAGCTTTATCGCTTATCGAAGAACTTTGGTTTTAAATGTCCCAAAATGAGATGTTCCATACAATAAGTCCATAAATATATTATGAGACTAACAAGCTCCTCTATTTTTACAGAGATGATAAAGGCGGGTACAACAAACAACACGAGTAGCTCAAGGGTGGTAGCCTCAACCGACCCTATGGAGAGGATGCTGGCTATGATGGAGAGCCGGCAGAGGCAGAACGCAAAGCAATTCGAGGCCCAATAGAAGCAGCTAGATACCCTGTAACAGTTGGTCCGATCAGTGGTGAACAATGGGGCTCAAGGCATTCCAGTCTCACGAGAGAGCGAACTTGTGGAGGCAGAGGAACCCCCGGCGGCTAAGAAAACCACTGCTGTGGCCGACATTACAAAGTTTAAGAAAATCTGCAGCAAGGAATTCAAAGGGACAGAAGAAGCCACCATTGCTATGGATTGGCTAGTTGAAGTGGAGGATCACCTGAAAGTTTTGGGTATTATTGGATCCAAGAGGGTCTCGTGTGTGAAACTATTACTGGTTTTCAACGCACACTACTGGTGGCAAAGTCAGAAAAGGATTCTTGCGGGAGTGAATGGGACAACGAAAATTACTTGGCAGATATTCTGCGAGGCATTTCTGGCTCAGTACTTCTCTTCGACTGAGCAGCGAGCTAAGGAATTGGAGTCCCATAAGCTCGAGCAGGGAAACTTGACGGTGAAGGAGTATGCGACAGAGTTTTCTAGACTGTCTCAGTATACAATCACGAAGTTTACTGACGATGCATCTAAGGCTTGTCGGTTTGAGCAGGGCTTGAGGCCTGCTCTGAAGGCTCAAGTTGTGGTTCAGAAATATAAGACTTTTTAGGAGTCTTACGAGAACGCAAAGGAATTGGACCCACACTATCCTACGACGACGTCAGTACAAGCATCGGTACAGAATCTGCATAATAAAAGAACGAACAACGGGGGTAGATATGAGGCGCCAAAGCGTCAGAATCACGGTGGCTATCATCGACCCAACCCGATTGGGCCGTTCTGTACCAAGTGTCGCAACAGAGGACATTTTGCTAATGAGTGCAATGTCTTAGAGGGGGGATGCTATAAGTGTGGTTAATTCGGCCATATGTCTCGCAAATGTCCAGGGAGGGGCAACCAGAACCCTCCAAGGCAGCAGCATCACCAACAACATCAACAGAATCGTGGACAGGCACCACGACCCCATAAACCACCACAGAATCAGAGGCCCGGTGCCCAGGGTCGAGTCTTTGCATTAACTCAGGAAGAAGTACTTGCATCAGATACTGTAGTGACAGGTATATTATTATTTAATAGCATTCCTACACGTACTTATTTGATTCTGGTGCTTCATATAGTTTTATATCTAAAGACTATGTTAAGGAACATGAAATAAAAATAACAATATTGGATGTATATCTTAGTGTTAGTACTCCATCAGGAGTGGAGATGCCTACTAACATGATATGTAGGGATGGTTACATATGTATCGAAAAGAAAAAGCTACCATTAGATGTAGTCGAGCTAGATATGAAGGATTATGACATCATTCTGGGAATGGATTGGTTAAGTGCATGTTGTGCGACGATTGACTGTGCGAAGAAGCGAGTTGTGTTTTGCCTACCTGGAGGAACAGAATTCTCTTACTCGTCCAGTTCGTCGACGAAGGCTTCGATGGTGATTTCAGCAACTACGGCCCGACGAATGTTACATTCTGGCTGCGAAAGGTACCTTGCTTCTATTTGAGACACACGCAAGAATGGTGCAGACTCAGCTAACGCTGAAGTCGTGGCAGAATTTCCTGATGTGTTTCCTGACGAGATACCCGGAATGCCTCCGGACCGAGAAATTGAATTCACTATCGATACATTTCCAGACGCTCGTCCGATCTCAAAGGCGCCATACAGGATGGCGCCTGCTGAATTAAAGGAACTCAAAGTACAGTTACAAGAATTACTAGACAGGAGATACATCAGACCCAGTGTTTCACCATGGGGTGCTCTGGTGCTATTTGTGAAGAAGAAAGATGGATCGATGCGGCTGTGCATCGACTACCGTGAGCTAAACAAAGTTACAATTCGGAACAAGTACCCGTTGCCTCGAATAGACGACCTCTTCGATCAGTTGCAAGGGGCGTCTGTATTTTTAAAGATTGATCTTCGCTCAGGCTATCATCAGTTAAAGATCAAACCCGATGACGTTCCTAAGTTCGTATTCCGAACCAGATATGGACACTATGAATTGTTGGTCATGCCCTTCGGACTGACCAACGCCCCTGCCGCTTTTATGGATATGATGAACAGAGTCTTCCGACCCTTTTTTGGATAAATTTGCGGTCATGTTCATCGACGACATCCTAATCTACTCGAAGAGCAGAGAAGACCATGCAGAACATTTAAGGACATTGTTACAGACTCTACGGGACAATCAGCTCTATGCCAAGCAGAGCAAATGTGAGTTTTGGATGAGTAGCGTGTCGTTCCTAGGGAAAGTTATCTCGGCGGAAGGTGTGTCCGTTGACCCAAAGAAAATTGAAGCCATAGTGTATTGGAAGCAACCCACATCGGCGAGCGAGATCCAAAGTTTCCTCGGCTTGGCAGGCTACTACAGGAAGTTTGTCAAGGATTTTTCAAAAGTGGCAGCGCCGTTAACTCGGCTAACCCAGAAGGGAGTAGCATTCGATTGGACTGATGAATGTGAGGCTTGCTTTCAAAATCTGAAGCAACGTCTCGTATCAGCTCCAATCCTTACACTTCCAGACGGCGTCGAAGGATTCCAGATATATAGTGATGCGTCCGGATTAGGTTTAGGATGTGTGTTGACTCAGAGAGGGAAAGTGATATCGTATGCCTCGAGACAGCTTAAGTCGTACGAGAAAAATTATCCAACGCATGATTTGGATCTGGCAGCGATAGTGTTTGCATTAAAATTGTGGAGGTACTACTTGTATGGAGTGGCTTGCGAGATCTTCACTGATAATAAGATCCTGAAGTACATCTTTACTCAGAAAGATTTAAATTTGTGGCAAAGACGTTGGTTGGCGCTTATAAAAGATTACGACCGAACAGGCTGGTCGTATGCGGTTGGCAATTACGGCCGCATGGGTTTTCTGCAAGCGATTGACTCCCATAGCTGTATGAGTTTCATCCGTATGGTTGGCAACTGTAGCTGCATAAGCTATGCGGCTGACAGATATGGCCGCATGAGTTTTCTTCATGCGGTTGGCGGATGTAGCCGCATGAGCTTTCTCCTTGCGGCTAAGACCCTTATGCGGCTCGGATCTCATAGAGTTTCTCTTTGCCCCTGCAAGTCCAACATCATAGTATTTTCTTCTGCCGGACTTGGGGACAGCAGAGTCGTCTACGACATGAGGTGGGGCCGCAGGGGAATCTTGCTCGCCGTCTTGAACAACAGAGGGTGTCTCCGCAAGAGCTTCAGTAGAAACGAAGGATCGGGGTCTCCAGTCCTTACGGGCCTTCTTTGTGCGGGCTCGCTTCTGGACCGGGCCAGTGCTCTTGTCGGAGAGCATTTCTTCGAACGCCTGTTGGTCGAACCGGGCGACCATCTTTCATTGCATGGAGCCAAGCTTGGCTGTATTCGATTGCGTCACCAACTCCTCAGCCGTAGAGAAGTTAGTCCCCAGCAGAGTCGTCATCGTGTTTGACATAAAATATAAAAGAACAGAACAATTATCGGAGGACCGGACTTTTACTTCACGTTACAAACTCGCTTGTACAAAGAAAGCCTAAGGACGAAAACCTAGGTACAACAGTCTAAGTATAATTGTTTATTTTAGATTCTGGGGGGTGACGATAGAGGCTCGGGAAGGCGACGGCAGCCCTGCCTTACTCCTTGGACGATCGGTATGCAGCCTTGGCTCCTACGAGAAGATGGTTGACGTTGACGAAGAAATGCTCTTCTTGCTCCTCTGTTGCTCTTCTGGCTTCTCTCTCTCTCTCTCTGTGTGTATTCTCTCTCTGACTATGGAGGGAAGTCTCTCTGTATATACGTATTTCTCTCTGATATTGTATATCTTTTACAAGAGAATGGCACCTTGCTATTTATAATAGTGGGATGTGATCATTAGGGTTGCCAATGATTAGCTCTTGGAGATGGCGGCAGCCCATAGATTGGTCAATCCAGGCCGTTCAGTTTTGATTGTGATGAATCCGAGCCTTTAGGTGTTGATTACACCAAATCCCATTAGCAATTAATGCTGATTGGAATAAATCTTCCTTATAATGATCTTCTGATATCTGCGAATAAATTAGATCTATTCTTCTGCCACGTGTCCCAGATTATCGAGATTTGACCCAATCTTTAATGGCAGCAAATCTGAGGAATTAATCGGTTTAGGACACGTGTCCTAGGAGCTGCTGGTGGGATCTATACCGCATGACGAGTGAGCCGCATATGAATTTGAGCTGCAGATGGTTAAGCCCACGTGTCAGGGCTGCCTGGGCAGTGGCCCTCACTTGAGCCCTCGAACCACAAGGGAGTAATCCTTGTGGGCTGCATAGGTACATATCCGCCTGAGCCGCATGGACATGATCCTCTTGAACCGTATGAGAAGTCCTCGCTCGAGCCGCATGAGGCTTTCTTGACCTGAGCCGCATAAGACAGATTCACTCTGAACCGTATAAGAAGTTCTTTGCTCGAACCGCATGAGGCTTTCTTGGCCTGAGCCGTATAGGACTCATTCTGAACCGCATGAGAAGTGAGCCGCATACGAACGCCCACGTGGCAAGGCCACGTGGCATTTTTATGGCTCTCGGGGGATTTGTGTCAGGGCTGTTAACTTTTCAAAGGGGTCAGCCATCAAAGCAGTTAATGCAGCATGGGTCGGAGGGGAGCACTATCAGGCCACGTGTCTTCTGAGCCGCATGGAATGCCTCGGGCCGCATAGCTCCTTATGCCGCATGACTCCCTGAGCCGCATGAGTTTTCTGAGTCGCATGGATCTTTTCTGGCCGCATGAGTCATTTTCTTTAGTATTTTCCATGCTTCTACAGGAATACCAACCCTTGCCCCGAATGTGGACTCGCAGGTCAGTTTCAAGACAAGTCACCCTCGCCCCGTGTGTGGACTCGCAGGTCAGTTTCAGGGACTGAGGGCATAGTAGTAGCAGATGACTGGCTAGACTCGGTAGAGAGGAAGCTCCTTGGAGTTAGGATGCCGGGTGACCTCCAGGTCGAGGTAGCGGAATTTCTGCTGATAGACTTGGCAGGAGTTTGGTTCCGGAATGAGCCGTTATTTGCGAGAGGGAGGGCCACTTGGGATCAGTTCAAGACCCAGTTCAAGAAAAAATTCTTCTCGACCACCGCTAGAGTAGCCATGGGCTACGATTCCAGAACATCCAGCAGGAGAACCATTCTGTCGATGAGTATGCGGCAGAGTTTAGTCGCCTGAGCCGTTTCGCTCCTAGTCTGGTTGCAGACCCAAAGGAGATGACCCGTAGGTTTTGCCATGGTCTAGTTCCAGACATTGGCATTCTTATAGTGGCGAACGGTACGACTGACTACTACCAGAGCCTAGAGTTGGCCCGGAGCATCGAGGAGCGTCTTCTGTCTTGCAAGAGGTCGACTTCTGTACACCCCGAGGGACCGTCCAAGCGTCAGGCTTTCCAGCAGAGAGCACCGACGCCGCACCAGCAGACTTACCATCCCCCTACATCCCATCACCCGACCCCGCCAGTTAGAGCCCCGGGACCCCGACATCAGCAGCAGCAGCAGAAGGGAGCTATGTGTTCTTTCTACGGAAGACTAGGGCATGATTATGCCATCTGCAGGAAGATGTTGAAGCAGTGTCTAGCTTGCGGGTCTGCCACCCATCAGCTTCGAGAGTGCCCAGCAGCCAGGATACCTAGAGGACCACTCCCGACTCAGCAGCAGAGGTTTGGACAGCATCTGCAGTAGCAGAAGGGACCCCAGGGGAAGGCTTATAGTCTAGCCCTTGAGCCAGAGCCGGAGCAGGTGTCGGAGCCAGATTACTTAGCTGACGTCATCACAAGTCATGTTTATTTGCATACTTTTCTAGCTCTATGCTTGTTTGATTCTGGTGCATCTCATAGCTTCCTATCATTAGAGTTTATGCATAAACACCATCTAGTAGCTACACCTACTGCGGAGATTAGCAGAGTGATGATGGGAGCAGGACCAGTGCCTATTAGAGCTATCTATATATGCTCTATTTTTATAGTCGGAAGAGAGTTCAGGGGACGATTCTTTGTGATGCCACTCCCCGGTTATGATATCGTATTGGGGATGGACTGGTTTAGCTATGCCCATGCATCTATAGACTGTCATGAGGGTAGTATTCTGTTCAGTCCCCCAGGCACAGCACCATTCAGTGTCAGGAGGACAGGGCCGGAGATCAGCCTAGAGCCGAACTGTTGTACGACAGTTGGTGACGTAGCACCGCCATACCCTATCATTAGGGAGTTTATGTATGTATTCCCAGAGGATCTTCCCGGACTTCCGCCTGACAGAGATGTGGAGTTCACCATAGATTTAGTACCGGGTTCATCGCCAGTATTCCGGGCTTGCTATAGTGTGAACCCCAAGGAGGCCGTAGAGATGAAAGAGCAGATTGATGACATGTTGAAAAAAGGTTTCATTCGATCTAGTGCTTCTCCATGGGGAGCGCCAGTACTCTTTATGCCTAAGAAGGATGGTACAGTTCGGTTGTGTATTGACTACCGGGCCTTGAATGCCATCACCATCAAGAACAAATATCCTCTGTCCAGGATAGATGATTTGTTCGACCAGTTGAGTGGGGTAAAGGTGTTTTCCAGGATAGACTTGAGATCCAGGTACCACCAGGTGAAGGTCAGGGCAGCAGACATCCAGAAGACGGTGTTCAATACGAAGTACGGGCAGTACGAGTTTCTGGTGATACCATTTGGTCTCACAAATATGCCAGTTGTCTTTATGAATTTAATAAATAAGTCATTTCACCAGTATCTGGATAAGTTCGTCGTAGTGTTTATCGACGACATCTTGATATACTCGAAGACGCCGGAGGAACATGCAGAGCACTTGCGGATAGTTTTAGGGATTCTGAGACAGGAGAGATTGTTTGCCAAATTGCCAAAGTGTGAGTTCTTTTTAGATCGAGTGGAGTTTCTCGGCCATGTAGTTGCTGGAGAGGGAATCTCGGTGGATCCCAGGAAGATTGCTGCAGTTGAGACATGGAAGGCTCTGACGTCAGTTTCAAAGATCGGGAGCTTTCTGGGTTTAGCAGGCTATTATAGAAAGTTCGTTCAGGACTTTGCTACGATAGCTGAACCCATGACGAAGCTTACGCGAAAGGATGCAGAGTACATTTGGTCAGAGGACTGCCAGACTGCGTTTGAGGAGCTGAAGAGGAGGCTGACGACCGCTCCAGTTCTGACTTTACCTTCAGGTTCTAGAGGTTTCACCATATACAGCGATGCTTCAGGAAAGGGGCTAGGATGTGTCCTATAACAGCATGGGAAAGTGATTGCTTATGCATCTAGGCAATTGCGGACTCATGAGCGGAATTATCCTACCCATGACCTAGAGTTAGCTGCGGTGATCTTTGCACTCAAGTTATGGAAACATTACTTATACGGAGAGCGTGTGAAAATTTTTACTGACCACAAAAGCTTGAAGTATGTGTTCACGCAAAAAGAGCTGAACATGAGACAAAGACGATGGTTGGAGTTGATGAAAGACTTCGACATCGATTTACAGTATCATCCCGGAAAGGCAAATGTGGTGGCGAATACGTTGAGCAGGCATCCGATGGCATGGTATCTGATGATAGATCGACATTTGTGGGAAGATCTGGAGAAGCTCGGTATCGAGTTAGTTCGGCCAGGATCAGTGATACAGATGATGGTGCTTGACATTCAGTCAGGTTTGATGGAGCAGATCAGGGAGGTGCAGTCTACAGATGAGAGCCTTCGCAGATTTTGGGCCCAGGCTTTAGCTGGATTGCTGGATGACTTCACTGTAGCAGAGGATGGATCCTTGAGGCATGGCAGCCATTTGTGCGTGACAAAGGGAGAGCTGGTAGAGGCAGTCTTGCAGGAGGCGTACCGATCGAGATATTATATTCACCCTGGTGCTAACAAAATATATCATGACTTGCGGGAACATCTTTGGTGGCACGGGATGAAGAGGGATGTAGCATGTTTCATCTCGAGATGCCTAGTTTGCCAGCAGGTCAAGGCAGAGCGCCAGAGGCCAGCTGGTTTATTGCAACCGTTACCCATTCCAGAGTGGAAGTGGGAACATATTACGATGGACTTCATCTCTGGGCTTCCTCATTTCCAAGGAGGAAAGGATGCCATTTGGGTCATCGTGGACAGGCTGACGAAGTGTGCGCACTTCATACCATTCAAGGTGGGACTTGCCACCGAGAAGTTGGCAGAGCTATACATGCAGCAGATAGTTCGCTTGCACGGAGTGCCCGTGAGCATAGTGTCCGACAGAGACAACAGATTCACGTCCCACTAATGGAGGAGCTTGCAGGAGGAGTTGGGCAGTAGGCTCAAGTTCAGTACGTCGTACCACCCGCAGACAGATAGACAGTCCGAGAGGACGATACAGACACTGGAGGATATGCTGAGGACCTGCGTACTAGACTTTGGAGGATCATGGGAGAGCCATCTTCACTTGGTAGAGTTTTCATACAACAACATCTACCAAGCCAGTATCGGTATATCTCCTTTTGAGGCACTATATGGACGACGATGCCGTACACCGCTCTTTTGGGACGATATTGGGGACAGAGTTATGCTTGGGCCAGAGATGATCACGGATGCAGCAGAGAAGGTTGGAATGATCAGAGACAGGATCAGAGTAGCTCAGGACAGGCAGAAACACTGGGCTGATGCTAGTCGTAGACCGATGGAGTTCGCAGACGGTGATATGGTGCTAGTGAAGATATCACCTACTAAAGGGACGATCCGGTTCGGACGAGGAGGGAAGCTGAGCCCCAGATACATCGGGCCGTTCGAGATACTTGGCAGGATTGGAGAGGTAGCTTACAGGGTTACACTTCCACCCAACCTAGCAGGAGTTCACGATGTCTTTCACGTATCTCAGCTGAGGAGATATGCTCCGGACTCCAGCCATGTGCTAGATCATTCAGAGTTGGAGATCGGGCCGAGCCTTACAGTTTCTGAGCAGCCATTGGAGATATTAGACATAAGGGAGAAGAGGCTGAGGAACAAGGTTATACCCTTAGTACGAGTAGCTTGGAGCCGTCACTCTCCGGGTGAATCTACTTGGAAGAGGGAGTCGGACATGAGGGAGAGATACCCTTACTTGTTCGATCCAACCGCTGCGAGGGAACCACCCGTTCCCGTCTCATACCTTAGAGGTTAGTTTCGATCATAGCCTTAATCATTTGTTGCATTGCTTGCTATGTTAGAATATTGTAGGGTCTTCAATCCTTGTGAATTTCGAGGACAAAATTTTTCAAGGAGGGAAGACTTGTCAGCCCCTATTTTTCAAAATTATTTAAATTAGAATTAGTTAGTTGCTAATGACCTGTTTAGCATTAAAATAATTTATTATAATTTTTAAGAATTTTTCTAGAATTTATAAATGACTTTTAAATGAGTTTTAAATACTAAAATACCATTTTACAATTAATTAAAATGTTTTAATATCATTTTATAATATTTAGAATTATTTTAATATGGTTTTGTAAATTATTAAAATGTTAAAATAGTAGTTTGTAATATTTAGAATTGTTTCAGTATTTGTTTGTAATTAACTAATTGTTTTAAATGTGGAATACAAATTACTATTTGCATTCAGCCACCCTAGGGACCTATTTATAATAAACCTAAACTCTAGGGACCCTACTGTAAATTTCCCTTTCCACACCCGATGACTGACCGACGACCGACGCCGACCTACCCACGCGTTTCCCGGCCGACTTAGCCCAGCCCGACCGACTCTAAGCCCCTATAAATGACCCCCTCACTCACCCCGACCCAACCCCTATCACCCTGACCCATCTCCGACGACCACCGCCCAGTTCTTCCCCCATAAAGCCTAAACCCTAACCTTAACTCCGACGGCCCCAAATCCACTTCCCCGATAGTCGCCACCCCCAACAACCACCACCGATCGGTTCGCTGCGCCGAGATGGTTCGATCGCCACCCAAGCGCCGCCGAGACGCTGCCTCCTCCGCCGTCCAGCATACTCAAAACCCCCCTTTGAAGTCGGACACGTAAGTAACAATGTCGAAACGTGTCGTACGTGTCTTGTGTGCACATATGTGGTTCGTCGTGTCCTGGCGAGCACGAGGGTAAGTCTTGACACGCGTTTTATGACCCGTACGTGTCATGCTTAGCACGGACACGCGACACCTGTGTCCCTAACTGTCAGGACACAGGTTCAATTTATCGAGTTTTTAATTAATTAACTTAAAACCTAAATAAATGAAACCAGGACCCTAACCCTAACACGAAGCGCGGGCTGACCCCCTGGCCAGCCTGACCCAATTCGAGAACCCGACCCACAGGGCCGAGTTCGAATCCCCCCCGCGCTGTTATTTCTTTTCTTTTTTCTTTTTCTTTTTCTTTTTGTTTATATGTTTATATATATATATATATATATATATATATATATATATATATATATATATATATATATATACTGTTATATATACGTATATGTACAATATTTATAAATGTATAAATATATATTCTATATTTAGCATTTTAATGTAAGAGTGTATATATATATATGTATTTATATATATATATGCATATGTATATATGTATTTTGTGCATATATACGTATACTATCATATATATATATTGTATTTACTATTATTATATATATTTACTGTTATTTATATATATTATATATTTATATCTTATATTTATATATATTTCCTTATATATATATATATATATATATATATATATATATATATATATATATATATATATATATATATGTTATATATGTATATATGTATACATAACTAATTAGTCTCTCTACTTTACGTAATATTGTAGATATATTATACTTTAATATATGTAAATATACTTGTCATATTTATATGACTACTATGTATAATTTTACCTCGTTAAAATATTAATATTTATTATGTATTTTTACATCTTTGTATTTTTGTGTATTTTAATTACTGCAACCATTTGGTGTCCAAGCCTAGCATGGATTTTTGGGCTCAAATGTGTTTTCACACATTCAAGACATGTACAAGTCATATTGGACTTGATTCATGGCCTTGGGTCCTGTATTTGAACTTTGGTTCAAATTATGTACATGGACAAAATACGCAGATAATTAATTATTTAATTTCAATTGTGTACCATGCTGTTTTTGAATTTCTAAAAATACTTTTATTGCTGTTAAAATTCTAGAAAATAGTATTTAGATACTATGTTAATTTAGCTAATTTAGTATAATTTTTACAGAATTTAATTTATAGCTTTGCCACTGTTTTGGCATATGAAACCAGAACTCACTTTCTGTGTACTTATGAAAACTGATTTTTATAAAATACTTATACTGGTTAATAAATTCCAAAAAAATTATAATAAATTCTTATAATTAACAAAGATCATGTTGGTACTTTATTTTATATAAAATTGAGCTTTTTGTCTATCTCAAAAATTGTTGGAACACAATGTACATTTGATTTATTTATTAAATAATTACGACTTGCAACTTTTTGTGTTATTTTGAGTTATAACCGTATTGAACCTCACCCCTCACTAGTGTAAAGATCCTAGAAAGTTAGTTATAGTATTGTGTCACCCCACATTGGTCTTCTATGCTAAAGTCATTATTTTGGCTAGGTGTCCAGTCACAAGTCGTGTTACACCAATTAGTGTCTTAGTATTTTAGCTTAGTGTAAAAACTATGTTTATGTATTTATTTCTACAGTGACGAGTTACCAGGCATCTATAGAATTTTTATCGTAGCTTGCTTTGCTAGAGGCAAGTACTTTCTACAAACTTTACATACTGTTACATCAATGAACTGCAAATCCAACCATGTTAAATGCTGATCCTTGGGGTAGCAAGTTAGATATTCACATGTTGTACTTTCAGTTGCTACCATGCATAGAACAGTCTTTATGTATCTCTCACATCATTAGAATCTGGGTTAAGGGGAAATTGTTAGTAGCGTACGTGATCATGCCCCTTCTCCGTACGTATGTACCGAGCAAGGTTGACATTTTATATGTATACCTTGTCGTAGGCTTTATCTCAAAGCGGATTTGTACGTATGTTCATCTATCGCCTTATCACTTGTACGAAAGTATATTTCATTATGTGCCCCTACACATTGTATACCTATTGACAATCACGTACCTGCTACAGTTTTAAACATTACATATATATCTGTCTCTATGACATATGTGTCCTTGCCATGATAGATTATGTGATACCATGTTTCCAGTTTTTCCTCTTATGTTTATTTCCATGTTTAATATGCTAGTTTGTTAGAATCAGTACTTGCTCCCGTCCTGACAGGATAACGTTATAGGTATACTTACTGAGGAGGAATTGCTCTGTGATCCGTATTATGGAGTTACTGCCGAGGACCAGGCTTTGCCTTACGAGGATGTACCTGCGGGGAACCTCGCCTAGTTGTCTTTTGGCTTGGGATATTTAGAGTAGTCATGTATTTAGACTACGTATTTTGTAACTGGACAAGTATCCAGTTTTACATTTCAGACTTGTACTTGGACTTATTACTATATGAGACGACTTTTGTGTTTGGAGCATTTAAGACTTTTATTCACTTATAGAACTGTTAGCACATTTTGTCTTATCTTGTTATCTCTAGAACAGTTTACTGCGCTTTATCTCAAGCGCCGGCTGGACATGACTCGGCCCGGCCCAACAATTTGGGTTGCGGGTCGTGACAAATATATAGGCCTGTTTCAGCGCTCGGTTTGTTCTGAGAGGGATGGGGTCGGGCTCGAGCCTGCCCTGCTCGGTTTGAGGCTTAGGCTTGTGGGCCGGGCTGGGATGAGGGCTCGATCTTTGGGGATTAGGTCGGACTGGGATTTGTTTGTAGAATGCTACTGCTTCTGTTCGTATGTATAATTGCTCTCGGTTTGGTTGGCTTATTGCTGCGGGTGGGGTTTCAGCTCAGGTGGGCTTGGCTTGTGGGGAAGCTGATGGGCCTTTGGGCCTATCTATAATATATATATATATATATATATATATATATATATATATATATATATATATATTTTACTAGCATATATATATATATATATATATATATATATATATATATATACATATACATATACACACTCTCTTCCTCCGCCTCCAGAAGAAAAAAGAAAAAAAAATATATATATACATAATAATAACAAATAGTATACATGTATCCTTAAATAAATATTCAGAAAATTCTAAATACAATCTTAGCAATATTCTTCTAGGATAGTGCCATACATATATACATGTATATTTGTTTACACATACACACATATATATATCTATATATACACCCATCCATTTATATATACCTCATATACATATACATATATATATATATATATATATATATATATATATATATATATATATATATACATACATACATATATATATATATATATATATATATATATATATTTATTTTTTATTTTTTATACAATACATATATATATATATATATATATATATATATATATATATATATATATATATATATATATATATATATATATATATATATATATATATACTCAATTAACCAATAATAATAATATCTAATCGTAAATAATTATATTTATCTAATCACCACAAAATAATAAAATAATACTTAACTGGTGGTTTAGTAAATCCATACTACTCAACCTTATCCAGGTCCAGAAAATTATACAAATATTATAAAATAATATTTAATAATAAAAATACCAATTTACGTACAAATATTCAAACAATTAAAAATGCACATCAATACCTAAAATAATTGAGGAAATATTTGTACACACATAGAATATGCCTACATGGTCGTCTTTGGCCTCACTATATACCTACAAAGGCTTAGATTCGGTTCGGGCCCAGTTCGGGCAAAGTTGGTACAATCGGGTCATCTAAAATCAATATATCTAATTAATAAATAAATAATTCATCGGTGGGGTTTAAGTCACAACTTGATCTGGTTTTCCTAGTTAGGACACACTTATGGCTGAGGCTTCCTTGGCATGGCTAATACACTAGTCAAGGCACGCCACTACATTATCTGTGCCATGATTCCTAGTCGTCTGGTACTTCAAAACTTAACCATGGCTAAAGTCGTCTACCGTAATAATTAACTAAATAATTATTTATAAAAACAAATTTAAAAAGTGCACCATTAAATCAAATAAATAAATAAATAAAAAATATTTTCGTGAAGGGGAGCTACAAATCTACCCACCTTAAAAATAATTTCGTCCTCGAAATTCTAATTCGTAACTATGCCTTAAAAATCAAAGTCTACTATTACCTTAATCTCCTTAAATTTAATTTCTCCAAAAAATATTTTATAACCTTCTTTAATCATTTCCTAACTCCGAATACTTGAGGACTTCTACCCACCTTTGGTCATACTACTCCCAAAATACGGTCACTAAAATATTGTAACTTCTAACTAGTTGCTAACATCACTATCCATAGATATTTATAGCATATGGTATCTCTAATACCCTCATATCTATAACAACCAATTACTTAATAGTCAAGCAATATTATACTATAACTTAAGAATTTCTGATGAATTCTAGACAGCACGATCATTCGTCACCCCGAGATAGAAAGGGACGAGAATCAATGGTACAAAAAGCAAGAAAGTATAATCGAGAACAAATATAAAATTTTAAAGACGGTATAGAAATTTCTAGGGAATTTTCACGGCAGCGTTGTAGGTCCTAAAAATTAAGTTGCACCCATCAACAAAGTCATCAAAATCAAATTATACATCCTTCAAGTGAACTGCGCAGAAGATAGATTGTACAACAATTCAATTATGCAGGCTGAACTGCACACTCATCCAAGTACGCATGCTGACGTGGCCTTGTCATCATTACCTGACAGAGAATCAGATCTTCTGACAGCTGACAACACGGAGAACGAGGAAACTGTTCGTTTATCGTGCAGCACAGCGTTCGAGGACAGCTGTACATGCAGCGCAATCTGCCTGCAGCACAATCCAGCCCAGCGCGGTCCATCCCAGCACAATCCGAAGCCAGCACAATTCAGGTGGCGCACTCCATCACTACAACTGACAAAGTACACGTGGCCTTCATGCCATCAATAACTCATTACGTGGTAACCGTTGTTTTCCATAAATAAATTCTTTTTATTTATTGTGTTTCTGAGAAAATTACAACTGTAGGAATCTGATCTAGAAGATGATCACATTATCCCTCGGACGATGCGATGAAGAAGGCTCGAACCTCGAAGAACTTGGACAGCAACTGGGCAATCTCTCTGTTCTCTCTGAATTGAACGTGGTATCTGTTGAAGGTGGAGAAACTCTCTTTTATAGAGTTCTGGATAACTGCTCTGGGCATACGCTCAGTCAGTTACTTGACGTATGCATAACTGCAGGGACGCGTAGCAAATTTTGGTGGAGACACGTTGGAGTGCGGTTGAGAGTTGTAGAGTATATCCAAGAGAGATTGATGGCATGAATGCCATATTGTATAACTTCTGAATGAGTGGGTAACCGAATACAGGACACATGAGAACGTGTGTTGACTGTACATTTGAAGTCATTCTGAATACATTTGCTTTGATACGCTGTCTTTTGGAGAAGCATGACTAGCATACACTGTCTTATTTGAAGAGGAGTCGTATGGAGTCCATACGCAGTCTTGGGAGACAAGAAGTCGTATGGAGTATATACGCTCACTTGATGAGGAGTCGTATGGAGTACATACACTGCCTTGATGAGGAGTCGTATGAAGTCCATACGCTGCCTTGATGAGGAGTCATATGAAGTACATACACTGCCTTGATGAGGAGTCGTATGAAGTACATACACTGTCTTGATGAGGAGTCGTATAAAGTACATACGCTGGCTTGATGAGGAGTCGTATAACTGGAGAAGTAGACACGTGGTTGTCCTCAATCTTCTCGAATACGCCATATCTCCCAATAACTGACAAATATCTCTCGAGCGTCGTGTTGCGGATATGACGGCTGACAGACTGTCAGAAATGACAGTAATGATGGCTTTGCATTTATGATGGCTAATGAGCTGTCCTCGTAAAAGACAAAATCAACTCTCGAAAATCTATACGACGGTTAATTCTCCTAAGACAGCTGTTTTTTTTGCACGAAAGACGAAGTGTCAGATTCATTCCCCATTGAGCGTATGCTGTGCTGTCAGTCAAGAAATAATAAAATATTCATTGAGCGTATGACTTTTGCACTGAGCGTATGGCCTTTGGCTGAGCGTATGGCCTTTGGCTGACTTGGTCTTATGTCAGCGTGTCAGAATTTTTTTCACACCCTACAAGACCCCCTTCAAAGTTTTCGAACTTTATGATTTTCAAAAGTTCGAAATTACTTTGAACTCAAAGTGGGAATAAGTCTTGACACGCTGGCACAAGTTTATTATTTCCTCGATATCAGTGCATATCTCTAGGGATTCTGTATTTTGAAAATGGCTGCCGTTTGGGCTTCTCTTTCTTCTATAAATAGGCCTTTAAGAACTTAATTCCTCTCTTTACTTTAGCCTTCGTCTTCGAGAGAGAGAATCCAGAGCTCAAGCCTTCTTCTTCTCCAACCTAATCTTCGTCAATGGCACCCAAGCTCGACGCTGCCGCAAAGGGGAAAGGCAAGGCTCCTGCAGAGTCGTCTCGACCCGCCGCCGTCGCCGCAACCACTAGGAGAACCGCCGAGCAGCGTCTTCCACAGAGCGAACTTCCGTTGAAACCCCTATACGGTGAGGATGGGGACGATGAACAGTAACCATCCCTTTTTAGGGCTCTGGTTAGGACAAAATCAGAAAACGTATCCCCTTTTTAGGGTCAATATGTCAAAAAATACACTTCCTTCTTTAGGGTTTAGTCGTATTCCATGTTTTTTCGTCTATACGAAAAATATGTTTCGAACGTATTTCTGTAAGGTATGCGTATCTTTGATAGAAATGTCAAAATACGCTGATCTGAAGGAATACGCTATGTCAAGTCGTCTCGTTGAGATGCGCTGACTCTCTTGTTAGCGTATTTTTGATGAACATCTTGCTAACCATATGCTGCTCTTTGGAAAATTCCATACGACTGCTTGCTTTGGTTAGACATACACGTAGCTGAGTGTAGGTTGTACTTAGAATCTGTCATATGCTTAGGATAGACTGAGCGTAAGTTGATTTTTAAATCTGACATACGCTTAGGATGGACTGAGCGTAAGTTGATTTTTGAATCTGACATACGCTTAGGATGGATTGAGCGTAAGTTGATCTTTGAACTTGTCATCCCTTTGTAAGGATTTTTAACCTCTTATTTTTCCTTTGTAGTGGATATTCTGGCCCAAGAAGCACAGTTTGAAGGATGTGCATGGAGCAATTATAAGAGTGACCTATTCCATGTCCACTTTCCACAATTTGATGAACCTTCCACGAGAATAGCCATTCTGAAAAATCAAGATAGCGAAACCCTGCTGAGTCTGATAAGTGGTCAACCACTGCAGAGTGTGGACAGTGTTACCCACTCAAAACCGGCATTTCTATTCGGGGATGCTATTGACAGAAGCTCCCAGCCAGCGTCCGACAAAGTGTCATACTCGTATTACCGGGATGGAGATGAGACTCAACCGATGTACTTGACTGGATTGTCTAAAAGTATCAACATAGCTCGCTTATTCCATGCGAGTCACCAAAGGCACATGAAATGGGATATTACTCCAACCCGTCAAGCAAAAGCTGGATGGGTAGGGTACAGACATGGAAGATTTCGCAGTGGTACTGAACCGCATGTTTCAGTTTTACGAGGATTATTGCCAGCCACAATTCCCCCTGAGGACTCTGCACTTCTGATGCCGGTTAGAGTCCTGATATTCGCGAACGAATTTGCACAGCTAGAAAATACTGTCTATCCGAAACAGTCCATGAGACTCACTGGTCTCATGAACCCAGAGAATACCAGATGGACTGCTCTCGTGAGATGGATTCTGAGAGATTATGGAGAACAGTTGAAGGTGATAGGCCTGTACGATGCCCTCAAGTGCACTGCTTATGGTTTTAGGTCGAACCCAGATTTGTTCCTGGCACTAGCAGAAAGGTACAACTACCGCACCGAAACTTTTATGACTTCGAGAGGCGAGATGGGATTCGCTCTCCACGAAATGGCGTACATTTCTCAGCTGCCAACAGGAGATCTGCCGTATGAGGAATATATCCCGTTTATTGATGAAATGAACAAGATTTCTGACGCCAACCCGCTAATTCTTCATGTATTCGAAGAAATAATATGCCACTATAGTATCTGTAAGGCCTTTTATAAGGCAAAAGATATAGATTCAGGCTGCTATTCTTCGAAGTGGATGGCCTACTTATTCCAAGGCCGCACCGAAGAAACTCAGAAGAAGAAGAAGACCGAACAATATATTGGTCATTTTAAACCTCTGAGTCAAGCCGAAATTGACAAATTAATCCGGAAGACCACCCATGATGACATCATAATCGAAGAAGATGAAGGCACCTATAAAGCTAGTGATAGGTTAGAGACCTACATAAAGCAAGGTGGCCGGGCTTTATCTAATGAAGGTCATCTGGCCGGGTTTCTATCCCTTTGGCTGAAAAGATTCGTAGTACCGGCACTTATTCGGTAGACAGGATGCACCGATGAATCGTATTTGCAGTTGTCCGTCTGACGTTCGGGTACAGGATGGACTTGCTAACGGCGATGACATGCCGTCTAAACGCCGGTTTAAGAGCATATGCAGACATAATGTTTAACCTGGCGAAAAAGAAACTTACAGCTTTTTCTCGGGTAGAAATGCCCTTCACATATTTGTACGGATGGCTGCTCCTCCACTTTGAGTCTCTTATGAGTGCTGGACTGGCCAGACCAGATGACACTTTCTTGGAAAGATATCGTCATACGCCAAAGTGGAAGTATGACACCCTGACAGACTGCAGGACCATATTGAATAGGGGAGAACTATGGAGTTTCACACGTGTTCCTCCACCTATCGGTTATGAGACTATGCCTGCGAAGATGATTGATGGCACCGGTGCCAATGAACTGGATGATGATCAGCACGAATGGCTGAAGAGGATCAGACCATCTCACCTGGTCTGTCGCCATGACGACATCACTTATTTGGAGCCATATCTTTCGAGTAGATTTGCTCGACAATTCGGCTATGATCAGTTGCATGTAGGGAATGCAACGACATGCTTCAACCACCAAGGCGGATTGATAGACGGTGCGAGAGCCTTGATATATTATATTGCCAAAGGCACCGGAGCTACCTTTACAATGCCAGATCCGGTGAATCATCGGAAAGGAGCTAAGATGTTGGCGTCTTATGCCAAGTTCTATGTATCTGCGAATACATTTGATGAGAAGTTCAGCATCTTGGGTAAGAGCTTCATTCATGTTAATAAGAAATCAGCCAAGTCAACTCTGCCGGAAGATTGTCACGACCGAGAGGATCCTCTCGCTACTGACGAGGTTTATGAAAAAGTCTCAATGGAGAATCTCTTTTCTGATGAACTTCATCAGCCACTACACGTACCGCTTGGAAGTGCCGAGAAGAGTGTATCTGCTGAGGGTACACCGAAGAGAAAGCGTGGCAAGGGTGCTTCCGGGCCTGCACCAAAAAGAGTTACTCGAGCAGAAGTTCGTAATCGTGTAGGAATTACTATCCCGGGGACTTCTCCTGCTTCGAGTCAACAAATCAGAGATGCTGACGAAGAAGGTAGTGACTCCAAAGACGATTATCCTACCATTCCACTAATAAAAAGGGTAGGAAGAAGAAAAGTGGTAATTTCAAAGTCTAAATCTGTAATTTGTCTTGATGCAGAAAGCCCCACCAATCGTGCTGAACGATTGGCTCGAGAGAAGCAAACTGCCCTTGCTTCTCAGCAAAGAGTTGAAGCGGAATCTTCTACTGCCAAGAAGATTATTAAAGTTTCCTCTCCTGTACCCTCGGAAATGCAGCCCACACAGGATGCTAATATAGAACCTGCTGCGGAGGATGTGATAGAAGAATCGGCAGCTAAGCCATCTACCGATCGAACAACACCGGCTGCCGAGGATCCTTCCATGGTAGTGGATGAGCATGCTGAACCATCCGTACTGGTTTCGAGAGAATCAGTGAAGAAAGCAACCACTCTCGAGCCACCTGGTGATTTAGCTTTGATTGATGTTTCGGAGAGCGACAAGGGTAAAGAAGAACAGGTTGACTATGAACCTTCGTCTCATTCCTTTGAAGATGAGGATATGGAGATTGAAGATGAGTCACCAACTGAAATCCGTATCGACGAATTGAAGACGGCCGGCCAACATTCAGAGTTGACTCCAGAGCCAGAGAACCTTCTAGAAATAGAAGCCCATGTTCCGAGCACCTCTGGCGCAGGAAGTAGTGAAATGAGACCAGTGTCAGAAGACACTTTGAATAGACTACGAATAGGGCTGAACGATCCTAAAAAAATAGAGTACGAGCCAACTTCAGGTAATATTTTATCCAGTAAAGTTTTGTCTTTTCTTGCTTTATTGTTTTTAATTTTGATCAAGCTTCTTTGATTCCAAAAGTTGTAGGAACTACACCAGCGATGAGCTCGACTCATGCTCCACCTGTTCGGACTGATGTTGGTGAGGGAAGCTCACATTTACCAAGTTCTCCAAAAGCACATACTTCTATTTCCAGAATAGAGCCCATTCCAGCTTCTTCCTTCACAATGGCAGCAACTCCCGGTTTTGAAACGGGAATAGCAAGGACCATGGCGATGTATTCAGATATTATCTAATCATATCTGGATACATTCTCAAGGCGATTTATGAAGGACGAGACTATGCCTTTTTCCAATCTCCAAACGGCGATTAATTTCCCGCTTTTAGCTCTACGACAAGCTGATTAGGAGACTCAGTGTACTTTCTTTGAGCATCTCCTAGACGATTTGGAAGTAACCATCCACAAATACTGGGAAATTAAGAAAGAAGATATTAAATCCTTGACCGTGGCTGAGATTGCTCAACTGGAACGTGAAGCTCAAACCCAGCAGGTTGCTTTGAAAGAATTCCTCGCTTTGTCATCTGAGAAGTTAATGGCGAAGGATGAGAAAATAGTAACAACTCGTCAGAAGATAGAACGTCTGGAAACAGAGGAAATATCTAGAGCTGAAGAACTCCAGAAACTAAAGAAAGAATTAGCTCGTCTCCAGGAGCGCATTGGATCCGTAGAAAAAGAGCAATCTGATATTATTACTGCTCGGATAGCTGAAGCTACCCGCTATCAAGTTCTACAGCAAGAGAGGGAACCGATGCAAGCTGAGCAGATAGAAGAAACTAATCGTCGTAGTTCTGTTATCATTAATTTTGACCAACAGATGGTTGCAATTGAAGCAACAGAACGAATTCGTAAAGCTCATGAAGAGAAGATGAATAGTGTACTTGCTCGTATTTAGGAGATAATTACTCCTTCTATTCAATAGATTTTTTCACACTTCTCATGTCTTGAAACTTGTAATCAGTATTTTGATTTTGACTGAGAAAATGAGCACTTTGACCTGATTTCGATTTTGTGTATGATATTTTTGTAGAAAATATGTTCAGAGGTAAATAATACATGGCATATTTCAATATAATAAAATATACAAATGAATTTTGTAATTTCATCAGATGATATTAAACCAAAAAAATTAGTTTAATACTGATTAGGGAAAACAGAATTCATATATAAAGATATCTTTGAACTCAATTTTCCATGATCTTTGGATTCGGAAATCAAAAGACTAGATATCATTTTCATAGAATAGAAAATATGATACTGAGATAGAAAATTCAGAGGTAATATGGACGTGATTTTCTATATGAGATCTTTATTAAGTCCACTGGGGATCTAATAAGACAGAATATCAAATTCTCTGGGAAGATGATATGTGGTAGAATATCAATTTTCGCAGGGATAACGATATCGAGACGACATTTATGGGAAAGAATAAACTCTAATTTTATATTTGCTGGAGAATAATCGCAGCAGATGAAAATATCATATATTAACGAGATTTATACATAATATTTCTTTAAGAATTTGCCGTTGATAGGCATCATCGTGACTTTACCATCCATAGAGGTAAGCTGATATGCTCCATTTGAGAAGACTTTGTTTACGACGAATGGGCCTTCCCATTTCGCGTCGAACTTGCCTTTGCTCATATGTGTCATAGTCATCGGACGTTTGACGGTAAGAACAAGTTCTCCTTTCAGATATGCTCTGACTTTCACCTTCTGGTTAAAAGCTTTTAAAATTCGGGCCTGATACAGCTCGATATTTTGTTGAGCGTACAATCACTTTTCGTCTAGAGCTTCTAGCTCTTGAAGTCGAAGATGATCATTGTTCTCTGTTGTAAGTTCATTGGAGATTGCGATTCTCAGAGAAGGAATCTGGATCTCGAGGGGAAGGACAGCTTCACACCCGTATACCAAAGAGAAAGGCGTACACCCGGTCGTATTACGAACTGTGGTGCGGTAGGCCCATAAACATACACCAAGCTTCTCGCTCCATTTGTGTTTGTTAGAAGAAACGAACTTTTTTAGGAGTTTGATGATGGTTTTATTGAAAGCTTCTGCCAATCCATTAGCTGCTGGATTATATGCTGTAGAAGCTAAGTTATTGATTCGATGGTCATCGCAGAATCGAGTAAATTTCTGACTGACAAACTGTGGTCCATTATCATGGATAATATGCCGAGGAACACCAAATCGATAGATGACATGATGCTTGACGAAGTTGATAACGTTGGAAGTTTTGACTTCGGTTAGCGGGATTGCTTCAGCCCATTTGGAAAAGTAGTCGGTTATTGCTAGAATAAACCAGTGTCCTTTTGATGACGGTGGGTTGATGGGACCAATGATGTCCATGCCCCAGGCCTCGAAGGGCCATGATACCGCTGTCGGGTGTAAGAACTCTGACGGTTGATGGATAAAGTCTGCATGGATTTGACAGGCTTTAAATTTTCGGGCATATTGAATGGCGTCAGCCACCATCGTGGGCCAATAATAACCCATACGTCGGATGCGATCTTGAAGTTTAGGACCTGGTTGATGGGCTCCGCAGACACCATCATGTGCTTCACTGATAATCTGTTGTACTTCCTCACCAGCGATGCATCGGAGGAGAAGACCATCATAGGCCCGACGATATAGTGTCTTTGTCGTATGATTATAATAGAATCTGAGAGATCGACGCCGGATAGACGCTGCTTCGCTCGGATTATCGGGAAGTATGTCAAACAATACAAAGTCTAGAAATGGACGTCTCCAGTCTTCGGCCATGGCTTCTGTTTTGTTGGAAAAGACGTATTCCATAGTAGAATTGGAAGAAGACGAGGATGCTCTATCAAACCCTAATCCAGTGTTAAGGTTGGAGGAATTAAATTCATCTGGGTTGAGAGAATTTTTGTCTGGATCATGGGGAAAACCCAAAGCCAAATTATTCTCGACGTAGAATAGCTCCCGGTTATAAACCACTATCAATTGTTGACGTCTGACCGGTATGGCTAGCACAGCGGCAAGATTAGCCAAAGCATCGACTTCTGTATTACAGGCTCGCCGAACATGTTCAATAAAGAAACCTTCAAAGGAAGAGGCCATAGAGAGTGCTGCTCGGTGATAAGGTATCAAATCCTGATGACGGACTTCGTATGTACCTCTGATTTGATTGATGATAAGTTTGGAGTCTCTATAAACTTCTAAATACTGAATATCCAGATATTTAGCAAGTTGAAGACCGATGAGTAACGCATTGTATTCGGCTACATTGTTTGAACATGATTGATCCAGAGAATAAGCCATCTGAATAGTCAGTCCTTTCGGGGATACAAGAACAATCCCGACTCCGGCGACAATATCGCCATTGGGACCCATTCTAGACGCTCCATCAAAGAATAGATGCCAGGTAGGAGTTTCTTCAGAAACCTGATTTGAATCTATAACTTTATCTGGAATCTCATCGTATAATTTAGAATCCTCTGGAACTGCATGAGCTGCCAAAAAATCAGCAAGAGCCTGTCCTTTAACTGACTTTTGAGGGATATAATGCTTGTCATATTGAGCTAACAAGATTCCCCAATTAGCCAGTCTTGAGTTGAGAATACCGGGTTTCTTCATCATAATCCTGATGGGATTCACTCTGGAAATGACATGAATTGTTTGACCGATGATGTAATGTCGCGTCTTCTGAACGGCAAATATTAATGCTAGGCATTCTTTCTCAATTGGAGAATAACGCGATTCAGCACCTGTCATTGTGTGACTGAGGTAATAAATAACTTGTTCATGGCCATCTTTGTTTTTCTGGGCGAGCAATGCACCGAGAGAATGATCTATGGCTCGAACATATAGAAGGAATGGTATTCCCGAGATAGAAGGTACCAAGATCGGAGGGTTCATGAGGTACTGTTTGATATCGTCAAATGCTTTTTGACATTCTTCGTTCCAGACGAAGGACACACCTTTCTTCAAAAGTTTGTTGAGCGGTCTGCAGCGTCCTGATAAGTTAGAGACGAATCTCCTGATATAAGCAATCCTTCCTTGAAATCCTCGTAGCTCTTTTAAGGTGCGTGGAGGACACATCTCTTGGATGGCTTTGATCTTCTCGGGATCCACGTGTATACCTTTAGCGGTAAAGACGAAGCCGAGAAATTTACCACTAGAGACGCCCAGAAAGGACTTAGTAGGGTTCATCTTAAGTTGATGTTGACGCATTAAATCGAAGATAGTCTTCAAATCTTGGATATGATCCTCCTTTTGTTGACTCTTGACTGCAATATCATCAACGTAGCATTCGACTGTTTTCCAAAGATGTTCGCGGAATATAGTGCTCATTACTCGCTGATACATTGCTCCTGCATTTTTGAGACCAAACGGCATCACTGTGTAACAGTATGTACCAATTGGCGTTCTGAAGGAAGTATGTCTCTCGTCGTCTGGAAACATTTTGATTTGGTTGTACCCCGAATACCCATCCATAAATGACATTCGTTCGAAACCACACGTGTTATCGATCATGACGTCGGTGATTGGAAGAGGGAACTCGTCCTTAGGACAAGGCGCATTGAGATCACGAAAGTCTATACAGACTCGGATCTTGCCAGTCTTTTTGAGAACAGGAACAATATTAGCCACCCACTCAGGATGTTGTTCCTCTCGGATAAATCCGGAAGCCATAAGCTTGTTGACTTCAGCTTCAATTGCATCCATAATGCCTGGACGAAATCGTTGCTGTTGTTGTTGGACCGGTTTAGCATTCGGCATGATATTAAGTTTGTGTGTTGCGATCTTCGGATCTAGCCCTGGCATGTCTTCATAGCTCCAGGCGAAGACATCGATGTAATCATGAATAAGCTTGATCATGTCTTACTTATCTGTTTCTGAAAGACTTTCGCTGATGAATATTGGCTTGGGGGATCCCTTCTCACCAACATCAATTTGGATTAATTTATCTTCAGTAGGAGGTTCTCTTTGCTCGAACCTGAATTCCCATTGGTTGTTTAATCTTTGAGCCCATTGTTCCGATTCGGGTGATATTTCAAAATCATCTTCATCTTCATCATTTTCTTGCGGACCGTTGGTGGAGACCATATTGGCGGATAGAGTAGAACGATGAAAATTGCCAATACTCGTGTCGGAATCCTAAGAAAAGGAATCGAAAGAATCAGATCGTTCGTCTCCGTCGGATTCTGGATCCTCATGGACTGTGTTGATGAAGGGGGTAGGAGTAATGTATCCCAATCCGCTTTTTGTCCTTCCGTATTTCAAGGGAGGAATTCGAACAGGCATTCTTCTTCCTTTTCCACTACTGAGGCCGGTCCTGAAGTCATAGCCCATGTTCTTAATGATGTTTTTGGACTGCTGACTGTAGCGACATAGTTGTAACCTTCCGGTATCATCGTTTTTGTCGTTGTCTTCCAGATTAGGAGGATTCTGGGGCCCCTTGCAGAAGAATATTGGAGCTTCTCCTGACTTTCTAATAGGAACCAGGAAGTATGAATTTTGTACAGACTCTAATGATACTTCTGTATGAAGAGTTTGAACAACTCCTATAGTTAGTGGCTCTAAGCTATCTAGCAAATGTAAATAACTTTGTACATGATTACAAACATCAATATACTGTAAAGGATATGCTTTATTAATATCAGATGCTGTATTTACAGAAGAAGGCTGAGCCTTAGTAGATTTAGTCAAATTAATGACTAAAGGGGATGAAGAAGAGCGAGCAGAAGTTTTGTTTCGATTAAGGTCGATAAGAAAAGGCTCAGAAAAGGTGAGCTCTCTTGAAGAGGATCGTGGATAAGTAGTGCGTCCACTGACTAGAATGACTAGAGTATCTGATCTAGCCTGAGAAGATGGTGAGAGAGTGGTGCGTCCACTGACAGAGATTATCAGCAAACTTTGTGGAGCTTGGAAAGGCAATGAAGTGGTACATCCACTGACAGGAATTATCAGTGGGCTTTCTTCAAATGATTTAGTAGATCACGGATGAGTGATACGCCCTTTTACAGGAATAACAAAGGTGTCAACTTTCGATGTCTCATCATCATCCATAGCTTGTAAGACTTTTGAATATTCATCTTTGTACATGCGAGAGTCACTGTAGTAAGCTTCAACTCCTCTGAAAGGATTAATGTCCGCGACTTCCTTTTGAACTTCTACCTTTTCATCAATGTATTTGAAGCACTGGTGAAGAGTGGAGGGGACGATATTGTGTTCATGGAGAAAAGGTCTTCCCAAGAGCAAGTTGTAAGATCCAACTAACTCGATCACGTAGAATGTGACACTCGCCCGGAAATTGTCTATTTGTATTTTTAGGCAAATTTTCCCCAGAGGTTCGCTCTTGCCTTGATTGAACCCTAAAATGGTAGTGATTGTCTTGACTAGATGATGAACTAGAATCCGTAAGGCATCCAAGAGACTCTTAGGTATAATACTTAGAGCTGATCCTGGATCAATTAGAATACGGTCGACCTTCATCGTGTCAATGTACCCAGTGAAGTAGAGAGGCCGATCATGACGATTGTCCTCTAGAAGCATATCGTCTTGGGTAAAAGTAATATTCAGAATGATTTCCAAGACACTGTTGTAATGTAGGCAAGTTACCGGCTCTGCTTCTGGCTTCTTCAGATGAGTTAGGCAAGAGTCTGCTTGCAGTAGAGCTTCACTTAACGTTTCCCGAGTTTCCTTGGATAAACATAAAAGTTCGAAGATGGTCAACCTGGCTGGAGTGTTAGCAAGTTGAGCCAGAATGTCAAAATTATATAGCTTCTGCAATCCGGGAGAAAGAGACTTCTTGATTGGTTTATCGAAGCGGGCAGGTTGCTTCCCTTTGTCGGCTGTTGTTGGTTTAGAGGGAATCGTCTCAGCAGGAGCATTTGAAGGTCCTTCGTTAGAGATGGGTGCTGGAGCTGCAACCGGAGGGACATCAGGAGTTTTCTCAGGAGCTTCAGCGTAATCTTTCAGATATGTTTTTCCTGACCGGGTTCCGGAGAGAGCTTCGACTTCAGGCTCAGGTTCAGGGTCTATCGAAACCATGTTGCAATCCTTCATCTTGTTCTTGGTTTTTCGGTGCTTGATGAGAGCTTTAGTCCAGAAACCGAGACCAACACGGGATTGATTATGTCTCAAAGTGAGGGCTAGAGGTGCTCGGAGTCCTTTGCCGGAGCTTAAACCAGGAGCAGTGGCTAGATCATAACCCATCTTCACCATCAATTCACGAGATTGTGAACTATATAAATGAAACGCAGGTTTGTATCTGTCTTCGGATCGAGGTACAGTTTTTACCTCTGTAGGGGGTGATGTTCCTGCTAGGATAAAAGTAGAGGTTAGAGAAAGATTGGGTGTGATGCTAGAAATCATATGGCATGACTTAGTCTTCCCAGGTTTCTTTTTAGACAAAGGAGCCTTCCGAGGAGAAGAGGAAGATGTCTCGAACTCCGTCACTAAATCGGGATGGATCCACCTAATCTCTCCCTTTTTAGTGGTGACGGGAACAAGTCCTTCATTCTGGGCTGGTGGAATATTCACAACTTCAAGGGTTGCTTTGGGGATAGGGACAATCCTATTTTCCATCAATAACGGAGGGAAGTCACCGAACTGCATTGAAATCACATTTGCTGTGACTGTCTTGTCTTTAGGTGTTAGTGTCACAGCTCCTGATTTGATCATTTCTTGGATCTTTCCTTTTAATACGAAGCAAGACCGGATTGTATGACCCAGCATTCTGTGATATGGACAGTATTTTGGATGATCCGTCTTGTTGGCTTCATCAGGCTTTTTTATATCTGGCAGTTGTATCTTGTTACCTTTAAGTAAACATTCAAAGATGCCTTGAACATCGTCGTCGTCGAAAGAGTATTCTTCCTTCGGCCGAGGAGGTCTCTGCTGTTGATTTATTGTAGCTGGGGTAGCTTGGGTAGACATTACCTCTTGATTGTTGCTCTGGAGATTGACTTCAATAGTCTCTTTTCCTTTGCGATTGTTGGGTCGTACACTATTGCTAGTACTTTGACTTGATTCTTTGGGAGTCATGTGTACCCCCATACCTTTAAAAGTCTCAGCACTGACTTCAGCATCTTTGGTACTGACGATGAAGGAAGGCCAATCTTGGAATTGAGTGGATCCTGTCCACATGCTGATGATTGGTAAGAGGTTCGACTTGCAAGTTTTGATAGTGACGGCATCGGGAGTTCCGAGAGGCATTTTTAGAGCTTCTCTTCTGAATCTTTCAATGAAGCTCTCAGTTCTTTCATTATTTTTCTGTTTGATTCGTATAAGGGCTAACATGGTCATGTCGTTAATGCCTTCATAGAATCTTTCTAGGAACATCTGTTTGAACCCGACAAACGAAGTAATACACCCATCAGGGAGACTTCGATACCATTCATAAGTGGTTCCTTTAAGACAACCAACAAATACCCGAGTGAGGAGGGCATCGCTCGGTTGCAGCTGATCAGTCATTACTTCAAAGTGATTGATGAACTGACTTGGGGAGATGGTCCCATCAAAGAAAGAGATGGTCGGAGGCTTGTATTTTGGGGGGTACGATACATCCTTCCATTATATGGGGTAAGGCTGCTTGATACCTAATCTTTGTAAGCTGTCCTTTTGCTTGAACTCTTCGAATTGAGACCGAAGATTCTTTAACTTTTTAGTGACCGCTCCGGAAGATTGCGGTGTCGTTGCTTGTTGGACATAATTGGGAGGAGGGACTGCAACATATGTACCACCCCCAGCTCCAGACTGACTTGGAGTGGGCTGTACATGAACATTAGACTGTACCCCCAAAATAGTAGAAGGTTCCAGGTTTGGGGCAACAGGAGTATTTAATACCACTGGTGGTACTGTTTGTTGAACTTGCTGAGTTTGTTGCTGAGCTTGTATAAGAGTATGCATAGCAGTCAATGTATCCGCCATGGCTCGTAACTGTTGTTCCAAGGAAGAAATCCTTTGATCATGAGCCTCATTACAAGTCAAAGGTTCGTGATTGCCATCAACCATATAAGTGGTAATCATTCGAGGTATCGACGATGAAACAGTTTGTTCCGAATCGTCGCTATGAGAGTCAGCATCTTTCCCGGGGCTATTCACGGGAGTTAATACTGGAAAGTTGGACTCTCCTAGGAAGTCCTCCGTGGTCTCAGGATTATCACCTAGATGAGAAGAAGAAGAGACCCTGGTCGAAGTTTCGATTCTGGATCTGGTGCCGAGGTAAACACCGTCTTCAGAATCTAACATAGAATCATATCATATTCTATCCCTAGTATTTCTGGAGGTCATGTTGACGGAAGCATAAAGAGGTTCGTCTTCGTCTGGTATTGGTTCATGTTGAATCCGTTCGAAGACAGATCGTCTTTTCGGTGAACAACAACACTGGATCACGACCCGAGGTTGGAAGTTACAACAATGCTCTTCATGACGAATATGAGCAGTGTCAGAGACAGATGGAGTGTTGATTCTCAGCTTGTTTTGCAGATGTTCTCGGAGATCTGCGGAAATGGACTGGAAAGTGTTTGAAGATAGTCTCTGTGTAGAAACTTGTCTTTTATCCTTCTGTCTTTTTTGTTCTTGAATGTATATAGACCTATTGATCTGAGCGATATAGTTCTTAGCATATTGTGCATCAGGGTCCATTATACTTGTCCCAGTTTGATAAGGCTTCTTTATGTCGGAAGTAGAACCGAGATGATTCCAGTTAAGCTTGTTACGAAGGTCCATAGGAGGTACAACTTTGGTATCAGTCCTGGATACTTGCAATTTGCCTTTCTCGGATCGGAAAATTTTGAGAGAAGGAAGATGAACATTATTCCGACTGGGAGTCGGTAATAATCCATCTTTAGAGGAAGTAGCCAAAAGGCGTTTTCCTTTGTTTGATCTAGTAAGCGTACTAGTCAAATTAACCCAGAGGTAAAAACCTTAGGAGCAGAGGAGTTGACTAAAGAGTCGTTCTCCTTGGTTGGCACAAGATGTGCAAGCTGTGGTAGAATCTTCAGAGAATTCTTGTCATACGCTATCTTTTGACTAGCGTATGGTTGGTCAATGATTGCCATACGCACAGAGTCATTAATGGCTAAAGAGCCGACTGCTGTCGTAATACTAGAAGAAGAAGAGACTTTGACATGTCCAGAGATGGGTTTCCTTGGACACGCTGACTTGGCTAAAGAACCCATTTTGTCAGCGTGACTAGGAGAAGCCACTGTTGCTGTATTCAGAGAAACCGAGGAGTGCTTCGCTGAGGTTGGAGACGTGTTCTTGTCAAGCGTCTCGGGCCGCCGAAGAAGACTTAGGGACATAAACAGAACGTCCCTTCTTCTTGGCAGAGAGAAAAGCAGAGGAAGCCGTTCGGCCCTCCTTCTCCTTGAGCATTTCTTCGTAAGCAGATTGGTCGAATTGTACGACCATCATCTTCTTCGTCGAACCGATCGACGAAGTATCGCATTGAGTTGTTGCCGTCTCGTTATAGGAGACAGCTTTCCCCAGCAGAGTCGTCAATTTGTTTTCCATAAATAAAGTCTTTTTATTTATTTTGTTTCTGAGAAAATTACAACTGTAGGAATCTGATCTAGAAGACGATCACTTTATCCCTTGGACGATGCGATGAAGAAGGCTCGGACCTCGAAGAACTTGGATAGCAACTGGGCAATCTCTCTGTTCTCTCTGAATTGAACGTGGTGTCTGTTGAAGGTGGAGAAACTCTCTTTTATAGAGTTCTGGATAACTGCTCTGGGCATACGCTGAGTCAGTTACTTGACGTGTGCATAACTGCAGGGACGCGTGGCAAATTTTGGTGGAGACACGTTGGAGTACGGTTGAGAGTAGCGGAGTATATCCAGGAGAGATTGATGGCATGAATGCCATGTTGCATAACTTCTGAATGAGTGGGTAACCGAATACAGGACACATGAGAACGTGTGTTGACTGTACATTTGAAGTCATTCTGAATGCATTTGCTTTGATACGCTGTCTTTTGGAGAAGCATGACTAGCATACACTGTCTTGTTTGAAGAGGAGTCGTATGGAGTCCAAACGCTGTCTTGGGTGACAAGAAGTCGTATGGAATATATACGCTCACTTGATGAGGAGTCGTATGGAGTACATACACTGCCTTGATGATGAGTCGTATGAAGTCCATACGCTGCCTTGATGAGGAGTCGTATGAAGTACATACGCTGCCTTGATGAGGAGTCGTATGAAGTACATACGCTGTCTTGATGAGGAGTCGTATGAAGTACATACGCTATCATGATGAGGAGTCGTATAACTGGAGAAGTAGACACGTGGCTGTCCTCAATCTTCTCGAATACACCATATCTCCCAATAACTGACAAATATCTCTCGAGCATCGTGCTGCGGATATGACGGCTGACAGACTGTCAGAAATGACAGAAATGATGGCTGTGCATTTATGATGGCTAATGAGTTGTCCTCGTAAAAGACAAAATCAACTCTCGAAAATCCATACGACGGTTAATTCTCCAAAGACAACTATTTTTTGCACGAAAGACGAAGTTTCAGATTTATTCCCCATTGAGCGTATATTGTGCTGTCAGTCGAGAAATAATAAAATATTTACTGAGCGTATGACTTTTGCACTGAGCGTATGGCCTTTGGCTGACTTGGTCTTATGTCAGCGTGTCAGAATTTTTTTCACACCCTACAACCCTCTGTACACGATCATGCGCATTTCAATCAAATAATGCCATGTGTCCAATATAGTTGGCCCACGATTAAGTAACTGCCAGCGCAGTCTGATGTCTGCGCGGTCCAATGCAGCGCAATCCAGCTTGCGCAGTCCAGAATAACTAAAAAGTAGTTATTTTCAGAACTCTATAAATAGAGTTTCAAGTCCTTCCTAGAGGGGATCACATACGCATACAAAGATCAGAGATCATCACCAGAGATCAGGAGTTCTTGCCAAAGTGCTGCTGCAATCTTCAGAGGGTACCGCCTTCAAAATTCACATCGTCCAAGGGATAAAGCGATCGTCTTCAGATTGGATTCCTATAGTTGTACTTTCCCAGAATTCTTGTAATCTTCTTTACAAAGTTTGTTGAAATAAAGATCAACTTTTGTTTTTGCAAACAAAATGGCGACTCTACTGGGGACGACTTTCTCCTCCGACGAGGAAGTGACAACTCAATGTGACGTTGCGTCTATCGGAAAGACGCAGAAGATGCTGGTTGTGAAGGTCAACCAGACGGCCTATGAAGCTATGATCAACTCCAGGACCACCCCTCGCACTGCAACAACTTCTGCCATGAGCAAAGTGCGCCCAGTGTGGGTCCCCAAGACTGCTGCGCAGTCTGTTGATTCTGCCACCAAGACTGCTGCGCAGTCTAAAGTCTCTTTTGCTAAGACTGTTGCACAGTCTGTCGTCTCTGCTGTTGCACAATCTGCCTCTACTACTCATGCGCAGTCTGCTGTTGCCAGTGCACAAACTACTTTCTATGCTGCTCTGTCAAAGTACATGACTCTTATTCCTCTGGCGCAGTTGGCTGCCACTCTGCCTGCGCAGTCTACTACTCTAGCAACCAGAGTGCAACTCAAGCACTCTGGCAACCAGATTACTGCTGCGTAAGCCACTGTGACTGAGGCCAGAAGACTTTCTGCCAAAATTCCTCATGCGCAACCTGCCAGTGCGCCATCCACCACTCCAGTCCAAGCGCAAGCTGTGCCTGCACAATCCAAGAGAGACAGCCCTTTGGCTAATCTCTCCTCTTCTCACAATAAGAGGAAAAGCTCTGCTCCTCTTCTCAAGCACCCTGTTGCTCCTGCGCAATCCACAGGGGGTAGTCTTTTGGCTATTCCTCCTCATCTCCAGAACAAAGGAAAAGGTCCGTTGGTCTTTTCTCAAACTTCCTTGTCCCATGACTTGGAAGACAACAGAGGGAAACGCTCTTTAGCTAAACCTTCTTCACAAAACAAAAGAAAAGGCCCTTTGGGCTTTTCTCAGTCTTCCTCGGTTTTTACCGTTGAAGATCAATCTGAACGTGCTCCGGCACCAGTCAGTACAATAACCCTTTTTCATAAGGATTATTCTTCCCTCTATGCCAAAGGGAAGTGTACTGATCAGAGAGGTATTCTGCCTACTCCGGTAGCAGAATTCCAAGATCTCCCAACTCTCCAGATATCTCGTTCAAGACAGGGAAAATTACTGGTGTCTCAGACAGAAACCCCTGGGGGTGAGTTTGCTGATCTAAGAACTTATCTCAATCGACCAACTTCGGTAAAACGCAAACAACCAATGCCGAAGACCAACCAGCATCAGAAGCAAACTTCCAGGATCAAAAATCCGGACACCTATGCCAATGAAATGAGCACTTTCCTGTACACTCAGGGGACAAAACATTTGAAGAACCGGAACCATGTTCCGAATATTTTAAAAGAACATGTCCCTCGAACTTCTTCTCGTCCCATTGTTGTTCCCGATCTCCGAGAACACCTCAAGCAAAAATGGGACAACATCTCAACATCCACAGTGCAACCACTTGGACACCATTGCAATCACAAAGTGGTCATCAAGTGTTGTTGTCAGACAACAAGACGATCTGTCTTCGATCGTTTGAACTTTTTAAACTCTGAACCTATGTCGAAAGATGAAGATGAGGTTTTGTACGCTTCTGTCAATATGACTTCCCGAGACACTGGGGGTAGGAAGTGCTCCAAGCACGGCAAGCCTCGCAAGCCAAGCCAACGGTATTTGGATCTACTCCAAGAATCTTCTGATGGAGTATTCCAACATACCCGATCCCGAAGCCGAGATACAATCGGTCAAAGGAATCTTCAAGATCCTTTCGGTCATCTTCCTCTTTCTCACTCAGGAGATGATTCTTTCTCCGACTACATGCATACAGCGAAAGTTTGGAACAGACAGTGTCCTCCACTGTACCTAGAGAAGTAACAGCTTATGTTGTCAGTGAAGATCCAGATGCTTCCAGTTCAGCTAGTCAACAACAACGAATAGCTGCGCTAGAAGACAGACTGAAGACCATGGCCGAGATGGTCGCAAGTATGCATTCCATTATTATGGCCCAGCATACAGTACCACCGACCGTACCTCCTACAAATCCTGAAATTATAGCATCGTCGGTGCCTGTCAATGCAGGACTGGGGGTAGCATCTCTTCAAGTACCTCCGGTACAGGTCCAACCTACACCCAGTCAATCAGGTGCTGGAGGTAGTGCTTACCACGTTGTTCCTCCCCCTAATACTGTGACTCAACCTGCTCCTTCTACATCAGTAGAAGATGCCAATGAAGCTGTCAAGCTCCTACGCACTCAGTTCGAGGCCTTCAAAGAGAAGGACAACTTGCAGAGGTTGGGGATCAAGCAACCTTACCCAGTTGAATGGAAAGAGGTCATGTTTCCTCCGAAGTACAAAATTCCAACAATCTCGCTGTTTGATGGCAGCACTTCTCCCAGTCAGTTTATTAATCATTTTGAGGTAATGACTGTCCAACTTCAACCAAATGACGCTCTTCTTACCAGAGTATTCGTCGGCTGTTTAGCTAGCGTAGCATACGATTGGTACAGAAGCTTGCCTGTTGGTTGTATTACTTCCTTCTCTGGCCTAAAACAAATCTTTTTGGAACGATTCTATGAGGGAATCAACGACATGACTATGTCAGCCCTCAATAAAATCAAACAAAGATACAATGAAACTGCTGAGAGTTTTATTGAAAGATTTCGTTGAAAAGCCTTGAAAATGCCACCTGGAACTCCGGCTGCTGTCACCATAGACACCTGCAAGGCAAATCTATTGCCTATCATCAGCATGTGGACGGGGTCTACTCAGTTCCATGATTGGCCATCCTTCATTGTCAACGCTAAAGCAGCTGAAGTTAGTACCGATAAATTTAAGCAGCTAGGGGTACAAATGTCTAACCCCGACCGGGATGAACACCAGATATCGGGTGGTGGCAATCGCCAGAACAACCGCAAAGGAAAAAAACTTTGAATATCAACTTGACGAATAAGAACAAAGAATCTCTGGCGGTCAACGTAGCTCCCCCTACGTCCACTTCTACTCCTTCAGCACCTCCACCAAGAGAACCTCGTCCGAAAGTAGAGTACTCTTTTGACGAGAATAACACAGTGAGCATCTTTGATTGCTTGATCAAAAGTAATAAGCTCCAGCTCCCAGATCCCAAGAAGCCTGATAAAGTTGATAAGACTGATCATCCTAAGTACTGTGTATATCACAGGTTCATTGGGCATCCCACTCGAGCATGTTATGTGCTCAAAGGCAAAATTCAAGAGCTGGTCAATGCTGGTGTTGTCACTTTGCAGCAAGACGAGAAGACTGTTACCGTAAATATGGTCTCAGTTCAATTCGGTGACTTTCCGTCGCAGATGGTACAGCATGGTGTCATTCCTATCCCCAAAGCTACTCTTGAGATCGAGAATCTCCCTCCTCCACGAAGTGAAGGTCTCGTCCCCTTGTCTCTTGACAATGGCGAGATTATGTGGATTCATCCAGATTTGGCCTCGGAGTTCGAACTTTCCGCTTCTTCCAAGAAGAAAGACCGTTCCAAAGGCAAGACAAAGATTTGCAATATGGTGTCTTTTGACCCCATAGTTGATGAAGAAATCCTGCTGGGCACCAAATCAGGGAAAGCCTATCTAAAGGATTACCCCGAAGCTCAAGAGAATCCTGCTTCTTCTTCTGAGCCTACTCCAGTGCAGCCTGCTTCCACTGAGGATATTCCTACTACATCTTCACCGGTTGTAGAGTCTACTCCTCCTAAGCCGACGGTATCTGACAAAGGCAAACAACAAGTCCGCTTTGACAAACCTTTGAAGTAGACATCTCCTTCCGACTTGAAAAGTCTTACAACTTTGATATCCTGGCTCAACTAGCCAATACACCGGCCCGGCTGTCAATCTTCGAGCTCTTGCGCCTCTCCAAAGAGACTCGGAAAACTCTGAGTGAGGCTCTCATACAAGCAGAAACTTGTCTAGCCCTCCTAAAGAAGCCAAAAGCAGAGCCAGTCTCTTACCTCCATTGTCATAGTGTGTTGGAGTTAATTCCAAACATAACTTTCACACAAGATGACATGCTGATGGAAGACAACAGGCATGACCATCCTCTCTACTATACAGGATATATCGACTCAATAAAAGGTGATCTTATTCTGATAGATCCAGGGTCTGCTCTCAGCATCATGCCAAAGACAATGATGGATGCATTGAAGATCCCAGTGCATAGTCTCTCCAGTACAATCACCACCATCCTTGGGTTCAATCAGGGAAAGAGTGAACCTCTGGGCAAGATTCGCTTAAAACTCCAAATAGGCAATCTTCGCACAAAGTTGACCTTCTACATCATTGACAATCATGGTTGTTCTTACAATGCTTTGTTGGGGAGACCATTTATGTATGAGCATAACATTGTCCCTTCGACTCTCCATCAATGTTTCAAATATGTTGATGACAATGGAGAGGTACAAAAGGAGGTTGCTGATCTCTATCCTTTCAAAGGCGTCGAAGCATACTGCAACGATGCTCGTATGTACAAGGATGAATTCATGAAGGTTGTCCTGTCTCTGGACACTAAAGAAGAGCAAGAAACAGTGCCCAATGACACCCTTATCATACCTGTCAAAGGACGTGTCTCTCGTCCTCAGTCTTCCAACCCACTGGCTATTCACTTGCCAGTCCAGAAGCAACTAGCTGATGATGGTCAGGATCAAAGGGAGCTCACCTCTTCTGAGCCACTTGTTATTGACTTACGTCGTAACAAGGAAAAAAGGCAACTCACCTCTTACGAGCCACTTGTTATTGATTTATCTCATAACAAGGAAAAAAGGGAGCTCACCTCCTCTGAGCCGCTTGTTATCGACCTCCGTCGTAACAAAGCCAATCCTCCTCCACGTTCTTCTTCTTCCCCTCTTGTAATCAATCTGACCAAGCCTGCTAAGGCTAAAGGTCCTGCTGTAAATACAAATGTACAAATCAATGAAAAAGCATCTACTTTCTAGTATACTGATGTCATTTATCATGCTAAGTGCTATTTGGATATGTTAGATAGCTATCAGCCATTTACAATGGAAGTTGTACAATCTCTTCAAACAGAAGTCTTACTCGAACCAAAAGATTCATATCGTATTGTTCCCGCTCGAAAGAAAGGCGAGAGTCCAATACTTTTTAGTAAAGGACCGGAACAACTATTCAGTTATACGGATGATAGCAAAAGTAATGATACGGGGCATCTTCAACTCCGTCGTTACAGTCAACAATCAAAAGACATCATCCGAAAGATAGGTTATGACTTCAAAAATGGACTCAACTACGATAAAGGAAGAAGAACTCCTATCCGTATAACTGTTCCGAAAGGAAAGTCAGAAATGTAGTACAGCAGGACCAAAAGAGGTCTCAAATATGCTTCTCCTCCGGTATTATCTCCAGCAGCTTCTGAATCCGATAGTGAAGAGCGTTCTAACTCTTCTGATTCCAGATCATGGGATTCTGACACCAGCATCGATCAAGTTCATCGACTGACTGTATCTTCTAATATGGTCTCCGTTGAACTTCTAGAAGGCTATGACGAGGATATTAAAGAAAATCCTGAAACAGATCCTTGGGCTCAATGAATGGATACCCAATGGGAACTCCGATTCGAACAACGGGAACCTCATACTGAAGATCAATTAGTTTAAATTGATGTAGAGAGTACGGGTCACCTCGTCCAATATTTATCAGTAAGAACCTCCCAGAGGCAGATAAGCAAGAATTAATTCTTCTTATTAAAGAATACATTGATGTCTTTGCTTGGATCTATGAAGACATGCCAGGTTTAGATCCCAAAGTTGCTACTCACAAACTGAACATCTTGTCTAATGCAAAACCAGTCAAACAGCAACAACGGCACTTCAAGCCAGAAATGATGGATATAATTGACGATGAAGTCAAGAAGCTCATTGCTTTTGGCTTTATCAGAGAAGAGCAACATCCATATTGGGTAGCTAATGTTGTTCCAGTTCTAAAGAAAATCGGAAAAGTTCGAGTTTGCATCGACTTTCGAGATCTCAATGAAGCATGTCAAAAGGATGAATTTCCTCTCCCTATCACGGACGTTATGATCGACAACACCTGTAGATTCGAAAGAATATCTTTCATGGATGGATTCTCCGGATACAATCAGATTCGGATGAATCCTGAAGACGAAAATCATACTACTTTTCGCACTTCTCGCAGAGTCTACTGCTATACTGTAATGCCATTTGGTCTTAAGAACGCTGGTGCAACTTACCAACGAGCCATGAGTACTATATTTTGAGATCATCTGCGCAAGATTGTAGAATGCTACGTCGACGATATTGCTGTCAAAAGTCGTCTAAAGGAAGATCACATCCAAGACTTGAGAACTATCTTTAATTTCATGTGCCAACATCAACTCAAAATAAATCCCACCAAGTCATTCTTGGGTGTCTCTAGTGGCAAATTTCTCGGCTTCGTCATTACCTCTAAGGGTATACACGTGGATCCCGAGAAGATCAAAACCATTCAAGAGATGCGTCCTCCACGCAACCTAAAAGAGCTACGAGGATTCCAAGGTCGACTTGCGTACATCAGGAGATTCATTTCGAACCTGTCTGGACGCTGCAGACCATTTACTCAACTAATGAAGAAGGGTGTATCTTTCGTTTGGCCCGAAGAATGTCAACGAGCATTTGACGACATAAAGCAGTATCTCATGAATCTACCAGTCTTGGTGCCAGCAATCTCTGGCATACCTTTCTTAATATATGTCCATGCTATGGATCATTCATTGGGTGCTTTACTTGCCCAAAAGAACAAAGAAGGTCACGAACAAGCCATCTACTATCTCAGTCATACTATAATTGGTGCTGAACACCATTATAGTCCGGTCGAAAAAAAATGCCTAGCTCTTATGTTTGCTGTTCAGAAGACTCGACATTACATCATTGGCCAAACTATTCATGTCATATCCCGATTTAATCCTCTTTGGGTATTGATGAAAAAGCCTAGCACACTCAATTCTCGGCTGGCTACATGGGCCATTCTGCTAGCCCAATATGACATGGTATATGTTCCTCAAAAGTCTGTCAAAGGTCAAGCACTGGCAGATTTCTTAGCAGCTCATCCTGTTCAAGAGACATCCAAACTCTATGATGAAATTCCAAACGAGACTTTGGAATCTAATACAATCTCCGAAGAATTTCCTACTTGGCGTCTATTCTTTGACGGTGCATCCAAGATTGACCTAATGGTGCCATTGTCGCAGGAGTTGGAGTTGTCCTTGTTTCTCCAGACGGGTCAGCTATTCAAAGAGCCTACTCCTTAGATGAGCCTTGCTCCAACAACGTGGCAGAGTATAATGTTCTACTCATCGGTCTTCAGCTAGCCAAACAACTTGACGTCGAGTATCTTGAAGTCTATGGTGACTCCAAGCTGGTTGTTAATCAGGTTAGAGGAATTTATGAAGTCCGCCATCAAGATTTAGTGCCTTACTATGAAGCGGCAATCAACATGGCTACATCATTCAAAGCCGTCTTCATTGAATATGTATGACGAGCTTGCAATACCGAGGCCGACGCTTTGGCCAATCTTGCAGCAGTTTTAGCCATCCCTATCAAAAGACAGCAGGGGGTGGTTATCTCTAATCGGAAATTGTTCTGCATCGAAAACAATCGTAATATTGAGTTCAGTAATCTTACTGAAGTCAATGTTATCAGTGAAGATTGGAGAACTCCTTTCATCGACTTCGTAGTTCATGACATACTCCCTGAAGATCCCAATGAGGCTACGAGTATTCGTCGACGGTCTTTACGATTCTACTACAATCAGACCACCAAAACTCTTTATCGGCGAACTTATGACGGCCTACTCTTACGTTGTCTTGCTGGTAATGCAGCAAAGAAAGTATTACATGAAGCTCACAACGGTGTCTGCGGAGCACATCAACCCGGTCCTAAGCTACAGGATCGCATCCGACACATGGGTTACTACTGGCCCTCTATGGTATCTGATGCCACCGAATATGCAAGCAAGTGTCGAGCTTGTCAAATTCACACAAATTTTATTCATCAACCATCAGAATTCCTTCATCCGACTGCCGCTTCATGGCCTTTTGATGCTTGGGGTATGGACATTATAGGTCCCATCATTCCTCATTCTTTAGAGGACATCGGTTCATACTGGCAATAACCGATTACTTCTCTAAATGGGCCGAAGCTATACCATTGGCTGAAGTAAAGACCAGCAGCGTCATCAACTTCGTCAAACACCATGTCATCTATAGATTTGGTATACCTCGAAGGATCATCCACGACAACGGACCTCAATTCATCAGCCAAAAGTTCACAAGGTTCTTTGACGATCATCAGATTGACAATGTCGCTTCGACAGCCTACAATCCTGCTGCTAATGGCTTAGCTAAAGCTTTTAACAAGACTATCATCAAGCTCCTCAAGAAGTTTGTATCCACTAACAAACAAAACTGGAGTGAAAATCTTGGAGAATGTCTTTGGGCCTATCGTACTACGGTCTGCAACCCTACAGGTTGTACACCCTTCTTTTTGGTATACGGCTGTGAAGCAGTTCTACCTCTAGAACTTCAAATTTTGTCTTTGAGGATTGCTATCGCCAACAAACTCACGACAGAGAATAACGATCTTCTCCGACTTCAAGAGTTAGAAGCGCTCGATGAGAAACGGTTAATGGCTCAACAGCATATTGAGTTATACCAAGCCCGCATCTCAAAGACTTTCAACCGCAAAGTTAAGGTCAGAGCCTTTCAGAAAGGAGATCTTGTTTTAACAGCCAGACGTCCTATGACTATGACTCACTCAAGCAAAGGCAAGTTCGATACGAAGTGGGAAGGTCCATATATCGTGAGCAAAGTCTTCCCAAATGGAGCCTATCAACTCACAGAGCTAGACGGTCGAGTTGCAATGATGCCCATCAATGGCAAATTCCTCCAGAAATATTATGTATAAATGTAACAGACATTGCATGTAATTATCAGACAAGTTCATAAATAAAATTTAGTTTTATTTCATCTTGAATGATAGTACATAATATCAAGGAAGGTCACTATCATCCTTCTCAAAATTGGGACGCGGGCCACTACCGTCTTTATCAAAAACATGATCAACAAAAGAGTCGAGAACATTCTTGCTGGAACCCACCAGGAACTTGCAAGCAGCTATCCTCATGGCTTCTTCTTCTTCAGTCTTCCCTAGTTCGAGAAGGAAGTCTAAGATGTCCTTTGGCAGTTTAGGAGCAGACAAACCTTCGCTCGCTGCTATCTACTTTGATTGAGCCGGTTCAACTGGATGTTCCTCAGTACCTGCTTCCACCTTCGAGGCAATCTCAGCCTTCCTGGATGCATCTCCAGATGACATCTTTATGTTGAAAAGTGAAAGTGACCATCCCATCTAATTTTCTGTTCTATTTATAGACAGAGCATCGTAAGACTATGAAGCGATACATTCATCCGACGGTTCGCCCGTTTATCATCTGACGGTTCACCCGTTCATCATCCGATGGTTCGCCCGTTCATCATCTGACGGTTCATCCGTTCATCATCCGACGGTTCGCCCGTTCATCATCTGACGGTTCATCCGTTCATCATCCGACGGTTCGTCCGTTCATCATAAACATTCATTTGACGGTTCATCCGTTCATTTGATGGTCCATCCGTTCATTCCGACGATTCATTTCGTTCATTTACCTTGACGAATCATCCAGTTCGTTCTTATCAGCAACTTGTCATCTTTGATTAAGTTGTCTATTGAAATAATGATATTCAATAAACTATTTTTGCTACATCCATATTACCTCCGAGCAGATATAATTGAATTTGATTATTTTCCAAAATTAAGAAATATATCATGTCCTGCACCTCTGAATATATTTTCTATCGCTATTATTTATATCTGAATAAGATATGCAACAAATAATAGAGCCACAAAAATGTCTTTTTATTGATCAAAGATGAAAGACGTTATAAAGATACATATTATGAAAAACAAGAAGATACAAAAGATCCTTCTACTCAGCCGGTGGTGTCATCAAATTGGTCATATGCTGCTTCAAAATTTGTAGTCGTTCTTCACGAGATTCCATCACTCATTTCCTAGCTACTTCCATCCCAGATTTATCATCGAAGGTTGGCAGGGTTACTAGTCTGCGAGTGATTTTTGCTTGGTGGGCTGCAGCATATTCATCTCTCTCTTAAGTCAGAACATCAAGTTGTTGAATTACAGTTTGATGTTGGGTAGCCTCACCTTCCAGAGTTAATTGAACAAGTCTCAGTTCTTCCTGAAGACGGGCAATTTCTGCTTGCAATTCAACAACTCTCCTTTCTTTTTCTTCAGCAACAGATGCCACTGTTTCTACTTTGGAGTTGTACTCAGCAGATTTGGCAGTGAAAGTATCCAAAAGAACTTGGAAATTAACTTTCTCAACCGCGGCCTCTTGAGACATCCGTTCAAATTCAGCTTGCACCAGAGGCTCTACTTCTCCCTTTCTTAGCTCTTTGTAGCTCTTAACTGAGGTCTCCAACTCATCTAATATATGATCAAGAAAAGTAGCCTGAGCTTCATCACCTTGGCTGCGGATGGCATTAATCAAGTAAGAGGTCGGACCTCTAACTGTAAAAAAAGGAGCCTCTTCCTTCTCTATCACCCTATCTATTAAGGGTCCCAAAGAGTTAACGAAGAAGTTGGTGAAAGAGTTGATGACAAATTGGTTGGTGGCCAAAGCACCAGGAGTAGCAGCGACTCCTGTTGATGATGAAGCAGTAGGACGTTCAGCCACTTGGATGGGAGGCTCTTTAAATAAGGGAGCTAAAGTAGAGCTGGTTGCTCCTTCCGGTTGTTCTTCTGCAAAAACAGATAAACTTTATTATTTTGTCTGTCATTTGCAGCTATTGAAAAGATCAAAAGTAAAAGCAGTCTTACCATGACTTGGTTTAGTGATGATTCGGTCATCTGCTGGCCCAGATTCCACTCTAGCAGAAGTAGCCTCAGATATTACTGCCTAGCTACTGCCTGCCTCGGAGCCACCTGACAAATGACGACTGCTGCTAGCTATCGTCGTTACAGGTACTATATCCGTGCACACTGGAGAAGCTGGAGAAGATTCGATTTCTGCATAGATCAAAGATAGAGATGTCAGCTATTAATCTATGAAAAGAAGATTGATAAATTCATTTTTTACCTTTGGAATCAACAGTAGGAGTTTCCTCCTGGGCCACTTCCTCATTTGCAATCTTTTTGGGAGATACCTGCACTTCAACATCCTTTTCAGGATCCAGGGTGTCATTAGCAGCTTTGGAAGATATATGGACCTCAATGTCCTCTTCAAGATTCTGTGTATCATCAACAGCCTCTGAAGATGTACTCTTCTCACTTTCATTATCTTCGGGAGCTTCCTCGCTAGCAGTTGCAGCGGCATAATCAACATCATCTTGCAGACCGAAGTCGTAATCATTTAATGCATCAATCATTAGACGATCCTCCTCTTCACGAAGTGTTCCTGGCGTAGCAGGAAGCTGAGTCATTTCTACCGCCGGTGAAGGAGATCGTAAAGCTTCATCTTCCCTAGGCTCTGCAGCCTCCTCTCTCTATGCAACCTCCTCTATCCGTTCAGTCTCCTCTCTCTGCTCTGGACTAGGCTCAGAGGCAGGAGTAGGAGATGACATAGTAATTCCAGCAGCAGCATTCACCACCACCGAGGACAGGATTGCTTTCTTTCTCTTTCTAATAGCCAGCTTCTTTCTATGAAGAGCCCTTTCTGGGCTCTCCACATCTACTACATCAACCGGCTTTTGAATACAAGTCGGCGTGGTTGCCTCTTCTCGTTGAATTGACTCGGCCATCTGCCGAGATTATGATCTAGTAGTACCTTTCTCTGGTTGATCCAGGATAAGTTTCTTCTTTGTAGCTGGGGAAGAAGGTTCGTCAATCCTTCTTTTCCTTTCTCTGGCCGGAGATTTAACAACTTTCAGAGAAATTCTCAGTGGTTGATTTACTTCCTCAGGAAAGTTTGCTTCCCTGGAAGCTTCCAATGGATCATCTACCGGTTCATGTTCTTCGTCATTATTTGGAGCTAATGTAGCAGTGGCTCCTTTCTTCAGACGCGTCGCTGTTGCGAAGCTATCCACAAGACTGAAATTCTCGGCGAAAGTGTTTGCAGCTGTATAAAACATTGAATATGTATACAACACTCTAGGGCCATTATCATTTTTGTTTGGCATCGAGAACACTGTCCTAGTGCCTCGAGCGTTGTAGTAGGCCCATGCTCTGGCACCATCAATTAGATACCCCTTTCCTTGTAGGCAAGTTATAGCGTTGCCCACATAGAACTGGTCATAACCAAATTGACGAGCGAAGCGACTCGGCAGATATGGTTCCAGATAGCACTCCTTTTCAAATCTGTACACCAAATACGATGGTCTAATCGCCTTCAGCCAGTCAAAAGCTGCTCGACCCAGCGGTTGTCTCCCAAGGTCAACTAAATTTGCTGACATAAATTCATAACCAGCTGGATGGGCAAAGCAATAAACATTCCATCGCTTGCCAAGGTTCAGGGCACGTCTGCAGTCCTTCAGACTAATATACACCCACTTGCCCCGGGAGAATCTCTGCAGAAAGCTTCCGCCGATTGCTCCCATGTCGGGGTTCATCAAGGACGGATAGTGTAGAAGCAACCACCCGAATAAATAGGTGTAGGGAAACTCCAATCGAAGGAAGTTCCCTTTCTCACCCTTCCATTTGATCATGGAGTCAACATACAAATGAAGACCTATATTTATTCTACAGGTCATCGCTGATAGCAAATCCATCCGGTAGTCGAAGACTAACCGGACGGCAGCAAAAAGAACGTCGCGGTGGAAGCGGTCCACGACGCTTGCTCCGGGCACGACGAATCGACGGAGCCAGTATGTCAAGAATCCTGCCAGCTGGGCTTCTCTAGACATGGACCTGTAGCCCATTCTTATAAAGCTTTCAACAAAGTCTCCGGTCTTTAGCGGAGGGTATTGGTGTTCATCATTAACTCTGATGTCCATTATCTTATTCTCTTCCATCAATTTTATTACTTCACTGTGGCTGAGAGATTGGAAGAAAGTTGGGTTACATGAGTCATTATCCTTGGTCTTTTTCTCAATAATATGGTTAATAAAAAGATACGGCAACCATTTCGATGAATAACAGGTGCCGGAAGAGCCGCTCTTGTAATATAGTGAGCATATGTTGTAATGGCACAATAGTTCGTCGAAGGCAGCCACCATTTCTGCATTTTCCCGACGTAGTCTATCTAACTCGTCGTTGGTGGGAACATACTCCTCATAAGGGAAGTCTCCCGTTGGTAGGCATGAGATGTACTTCATCTCATGGACGGCCAATCCCATCTTCCCGCAGGGCATCATGAACGTCCCTGTCCTATAGTTGTACCTCTTTGCCAAGGCCAAAAATAGATGATGGTTTGGGTGGAAGCCATACACGGTAGCATATACCGTATTATAAAGTTCGATCTCTTTAAGTTTGTCTTCAAACTGAGCCAATACCCAGTTGGCTATGCAGTTCCACCTTCTATTCTTCGGGTTTACTAGACCGGTCAGCCGGATATCCTGATCCGGGTATCTGCCCTCCGCCTTTGCATACTCATTAGCAAAGATTGGGGTCCTTACTGGCAACAACAAAGAAGAGTTCTCTGGAGGGATGCAGCCTGGCTTCAACCCTCTGAGTAAAGTGCTATGTCGCTCCGAAGAGCTATAGAACATGTCTCTATTGTTTGGGCCTTTCATGACACAGATCTTTCCTGTCCTTGCATGTTGGAGGGGAGTAATATCCCAATCCATCCTCCTGGGATGGCTTGTATGAGCATATCGTGCTAGAAGGAGGCATCTAGCAATGTCCGGTAACAGGATCAGTTTCTCCTTCCTTTGGAAAGTTCTCTGCTCAACACGGGTCCTTGGCTGAGAACTCTTGTCGATGGCTTCGCCGAATAAGAACATGGGTTTCTTGTGAGTGATGGCATCAGCAGACTGTAGGGCCTGTCCATTCATCAGACTTAACAAAGTCTCATTGTCCTGAGCTATCAAGATAGCTTGGCGGGAGGATGGTAAAGCATATTGTGGGAAGAGCACATGGAATAAATCTTCTTTGAATTCTGGCCCAGCAAGGGACCCTGCAAATATTTCATACTCAGGATCCTCTCTAATGTTAACTGCATCAAACAGAAAAAACAGAATTCAGTACAAGTAAAATCAAAGATTTTGTCAGCAGATTGCGCAAGCATCAGATTGCGCAACCATCAGATTGCGCAACAATAGCTTATATATGCAAACTATCCGATGGAGCCAACTCATGTACTTGCACAAGCCATCAGATTGTGCTGAATAACTTGCGCAAAGTATCAGTTTGTGCTGGACAGCCTTGCGCAAATCAGCAGACTGCGCTGACTTTTGCCAGCACGTTCTAACCGATTGCGCAAGAAAATAGTCTTCATAAAAATGAAGATTATTGGTTTTGTGCAACCGAAACCCTAAAGAGGGCGGCGCAATGTAACCAAATCTCTAAAAAGAGGTCGGTTTGAAGGTGCAACAATGACGAAGAACCCTAAAAAGGGTTTTCGATCGGATGTCTACCTTGCAGAGCTGGATGTCCAACTTCATGTCGAAAAGGGCGCGATGTAGCACGAGTCGAGGACTCGACGGGGGCCTTCCCTTTCTCGATGGCGGAGCGCTTTGGGGCCATAGAGATCGACGGGAAGAAGAAGAAGAATCAGGAAAGCTCAGGAAGTTTTCTCTTTTGAAAGTTCGAAAGCAAGTAAAAAATGGCAGAGAGAGAATGGAGAACTATTTATAGTTTTCGAGAATGAACAGACTCCTCAGATTGCGCTGGATAAACATGAGCTAATTCCTCCGATTGCGCAGACAGGTTATCATATACGCAACTTGATTTTCAAAATCAAAATTCAAAGTATTTCGAAGCTTTGACTATTTTTTAAACTTCGAAAACTTTGAAGGGGGTCTTGTAGGTCCTAAAATCAAGTTGCACCCAACAACAAAGTCATCAAAATCAAATTATACATCCTTCAAGTGAACTGCGCAGAAGACAGATTGCGTAACAATTCGATTGTGCAGGCTGAACTGCGTACTCATCTAAGTGCACATGTTGACGTGGCCTTATCATCATTACCTGACAGAGAATCAAATCTTCTGACAGCTGACAGCACGGAGAACGAGGAAACTGTTCGTTTATCGTGCAGTACAGCGCTCGAGGACAGCTGTACATGCAGCACAATCTGCCTGCAGCGCAATCCAGCCCAGCGCGGTCCATCCCAGCGCAATCCGAAGCCAGCGCAATTCAGGTGGCGCACTCCATCACTACAACTAATAAAGTATACGTGGCCTTCATGCCATCAATGACTCATTACGTGGTAACCGTCTGTACACGATCATGCACATTTTGATCAAATAATGCCATGTGTCCAATACAGTTGGCCCACGATCAAGTAACTGCCAGCGCAGTCTGATGTCTGCGCGGTCCAATGCAGCGCAATCCAGCTTGCACAGTCCAGAATAACTAAAAAGTAGTTATTTCCAGAACTCTATAAATAGAGTTTCAAGTCCTTCCTAGAGGGGATCACATACGCATACAGAGATCAGAGATCATCACCAGAGATCAGGAGTTCTTGCCAAAGTGCTGCTGCAATCTTCAGATGCTACCGTCTTCAAAGTTCACATCGTCCAAGGGATTAAAGCGATCGTCTTCAGATCAAATTCCTATAGTTGTACTTTCCCAGAATTCTTGTAATCTTCTTTACAAAGTTTGTTGAAATAAAGATCAACTTTTGTTTTTGCAAACAAGCGTGGATTGAGATTTCTAAGGGTTTAGTCATGGTTGCAGGCTCGTACTGGTACAGTTACGTAACCGATACGATACGCTCTGACCTGCATGGGCCACCACAAAAACTTGTCGCGACCCACACTCGCTTTTCGAACGCGAGCTCGTGAACAAGCCAGCTGCGTATCGAGCGGACTCCAGCCCGACTCGAGTACGTATAAGCTGTCAAGGTCATGGTATCATGTCTAATCTAAACTATATCTTAATCCATAGGAATCATATAAACAAAAATGAACAAGTATGGGTCATGGTCTGCAGCCCATTAGCATATTGTTCGATTAGACTCCAAGAATGATATGAGTCTATAAACAAGAAGAGTATATCATGGTATGGAATATAAAGCACGAGAAGATAATAAAGGAATATCACAAGCAAATACCTGTATTATACATCGCAATCCTCTACCATCATGTTCTGCTAACTAACTCCATGTAGTCGCTAAACCTGAAGTTCATCAGGTCCTCAGAGGACATAGCAAAATACATATAAAAATGCCTATCTAATAGTTTAATCATGCAAAAATAGGGTATAAACAGGAACTAGACATGAGACTGACAGGTAACTATGAACACGGATAAGGGATCAACTATGCATAAATGAACTGCTGGAAGATTAATGAAATACCAACCCTCGTCCCGAATGTGGACTCGCAGGTCAGTTTCAAGACAAGTCACCCTCATCCCGTATGTGGACTCGCAGGTGCAAACGGACAACCCTCGCCCCGTGTGTGGACTCGCAGGTTGTGGAAAAGACAAAAGAATAGCAGTTCACTCACACATACTTGCAGACACGACTCAGTCAAGATACAGGTGAAGACACGGTACAACTCAGTCATGAGATAGGTAAGGACAACTCTAGCATGATCTATGACGTAAACAAGCCTGGTATAACTACACTATCAAGTCATGAAATACTGATATACAAGTAAGACAATAATTGGTAAATGTGGTATCATATAAATCTATAACAACTAAGGTAACTAAAGATAATATACTAAAATAGGTCTACTATAAACATAAAAATAAACTGTAGATGGAGGCAAGGTATACTTGCCTGGTGGTAGCGCGAAGAACCAATAAGATACCGTCAACTAGTACGCTATAAAGTCCAAAATCAACAAATGTCTCCAAAAGCTGAAATAGACATCGCCAACATTCTTAGAATAGTCAAATTAGCTATAATTGCATGTCCTTAAGTCCAATTCTGGACACAGGAGCAAAACGATAATTTTGGGCAAAAAATGATGTCCGTCGTTGGGCCCGCTTTGAACCAAAAATCGTGCCAGAGTCAATGGTCTCTAAAGTCATCAAACTATATGTCTACAGGTCCGGTTTTTCGATACGAACCCAACCGTATGTCCAATTGTGGATTCCGGTGGGCCGTGCACAAAATCGCCTATTGAGTCGGACCGTGGGGCCCGTAAAACGGCGATCCGATCAACTGTCTCAGAATCGGACCAAACTTTGCATACAAGACCAAAAAAATGATATGGTCCTGTTAGCATAAGTTTTGTCTCGATCTGACTAGCGTACACAAAGTAATTAGGAAATTTTGACGGATACGCATCAAATTCGTCGCGCACGCGCGACCAATTTGAATTCCGTCAAAGCCCACACTTCCACGAAGCTGTTACGCACCTTTAGATGCTTTCGGTTTACGACCATGTCGCCAGGTTTGGCAGGACGCATGTCATATCGAATGTTTTTTTTAGTTTTTCAAAACAGTTTTCATCGTTTTTCTAAATTTTTACTCTGATTTAACTTACTGTATAAACCAGTAGAATTAAAACTAATAAATTAGGTTTTAATCCCTGTTAGGTTATCTATAATACTATTCAGATAGATTTTCTAAACTGTTGGTGGACCGACGAAGAATCGCCTTCCAAAACCTACGTTGGGACTGGGTTTTGCCCTGTTTACAAACGTGTTTTTCATCAACTTCGAGTCGACTTATCGGCCAACCTAGACCATCTAAATTCAATCTAATTGAGAGAAAATAATCTTGTATAGATTGGGGACATACCCGAGAAAATAGCTCGCGAAACGATCGCGTGAT
>JANAVB010018199.1:5636659-5676659 GCA_029216955.1 Iris pallida
ACGCCAAATTGGCGGGCCCACAACCCGACCAACGGGCGATTTTGTGCACGGCTCATCGGAATCCAAAATTGGACATACCGTTGGGTTCGTTTCCTCAAACCGGATCTGTAGACATATAATTTGATGACTTTAGAGACCGTAGATATTGGCACGTATTTCGGTGCAAGACGGGTCCAACGGCGGACATCGTTTTGACCTGAAATTACGATTTTGCCCCTGTTCCAGAATTTGACTTTTGGACAGGCATTTCCTAGGCATATCTTTTATTCCAAACTCGTTCGTGATTTTGGTTTCAGCATCCGAAGCTTCTTATTTTTTGACTTTCGTGTTGACGATTCTGATTGTTGGATTGTGCTTCTCGTACCACCCTCAGGCAAGATACCTTGCCTTATTTACTGTTTAATTATGCACCTTTATTTATTTATTTGCATATTTATTAGTTTCTCAGATGGATCCATTACTTGCTATTTTTATTTCACTTTATTTTGCTTTCAGTTATTTTTCCTTCTTGCATTTTGTTTGCATATGGACCTAGTCTTAGCGAATACCTTCTGTTAGTGACCTTGGGAGGGAGAAGACAATTAAATTATGGGCTACCCCAAATCCAAAAAGCTGTAGTAACTGCGTACTACGGTAGTCGAGTCACGAGGGTCACTAGCCTCGAGCTATGTGGACTGATGGGTCACGTGGGCCGCTAGCCTTGAGTTATGCCGGCTAATAGTATTGGTACATGACGTGTGCATGTTGTGAGTTGTTACTTGTCCTGGGGGAGTCAGCCTTCACCTGCCCATAAATCGAGATGTCTTCTAAATTGCCTACTAGAAAGGTTAGGAGACCTTAGCAAATTTTATGGTCCAGTCATGGCATGGAAAAATGTCACATCGCGAGATAGTAAGTTACCCCTTGTCCTTGTTTGGTTGTAAGGGTAGCCTACTATTTCGATGATGGGATATTGAGCCGTATTATGGTTTGGACACTTTTACTTTATCTTTATTTTACGGTGCATTATATTCAGTTCATATGGCATGTTCTTCCTGTATCTTGTTACGTCCCTCTGAGGACCTGGTGATCTCTCCAGGTATAGACGATTTTTCGTAGGAGTATGGCTCGACACTGGATCCTTCATCCCTTGATGACGAGGCATCTCCCGCTGATATCTAGATTCATGTGTTCTTTGAGACTCATAGTGGACATCTACTTTATTTGAAATTATTTTTATTAGCTGTTTGGTGTGGGCATGTCCACCCGGCTATCTTTTGACTCACTCATTTATTCTATTTGGACTCCTTTTATCTTCTGTATTTGCTGTGGATGAGATGTAGTTTATTGATGTTATGGCCTGTGATTATTTTATTACAGCTTTTTATATACTAGGATTCCACATATTGGGGTATTCCTTGTATATATGCAGCTGGCATGTCTATGTACTTGGTCCTAAGTATTTTGTGACTGGGGCGTTACATATTTTTGTGGTAGCCCACGCAGGTCAAAAATATTGTTGGGTTACATGACTGTGCCCAACAAGCCTGCATATAGGAATAGGATTAGTATCTCATCCAGGATTATTGCCTCCTTTGACCCCCAAACTTTTCGAACACTTCTTGATTACCTGTATTGTCTCATATCTGACCCTACATACTATCGGACAAAGTCATGCTTGGTAGAGGTTAGGACGATGACTCGTACTTGGTAAACATGTTCCATCATTCCCACATTACTAGTCTAACTTTTATAAGTTGGGTAGAATGCCTCAATACATAACACTTCCCTGACCATCACCATTGCCTCAGACCGAAAGACAGTAGAACGACTGTATAGGCACGAACCCCGAACAAAACTTTAAATTCTTAAAGGACTGTATTTTTACTTTCATCATTATCTCGCGTACTTATGTTTTACCATCTTGACCAATGCTGCTATTATAGCCTAGATTTGCAAGCCTATTCATTTTTGAGCTTATTCACGACATATATGTTATTGGAGGTACCCCACTAACATATTGTTTATCAGAACCGGTGCATGATGGTCGATCAACCTAGTGCACTTGGTTCGCTCTTCATAAAATTATTTATTGAGATATAGTTAACTTGTTTCTCCAAAATCTCATCCGTAACTTCGTTGACAACTCTTCCTCAACTGTTTGACCTGTAACTTGCTTGAATCTATTCTAACATTATTCTATTTTTGTGCCTGTAAGGATGAATCTTCGAAGCGGACACGTTCCTACCTCGGCGATCACACTTGGTGATGCAGCCACTCAGAGAGAGAGGTCCTACCAATGACCCCAGTGACCCCGTATCAGCCAGGACAGTCGCAGGCCACCATGAGCCCATCAAAGGTACAACAGGGAACCCAAGTGCCACCAGTCATCCAGACTAGACTACCGAGGTACCAACCGAAGAGAATGTACCACCACCATTCACTCAGCAGTATCCATCTCAGTGCGGACCACCGATGCCTCCACCACCAGAGGATGGAAACCCTACTACACAATTCATGTACGCCATGATACATACTCAGTGGCAACAGGCTGAACTGATAATGCAGAGCATGATGGAAGCACTAACTAGGCCCCCACCTCCACCTCCGATACCGGTACCACACTAGCTCTACTTCCATATGAGGGCTCTATCAATGACTTCATGGATATGAATCCCAAGCCCTTCAGAGGTACCGAGGAACCACTAGAGGTCATAGGTGGCTTATCAGCACGGAGAAGCTACTGAGGGCATCCCAGTTGCCAACAAATGATTGGATGACAGCAGTAGACTTGCCTTGGAAGACAATGCCCATCATTGGTGGGAAGCCGAAGAAAGACGCAATCAGACCTGGGAAGAGTTCTACAAACCCTTCAATGAGAGGTTCTTTCCTATCCATGTACGCGATGCCCTCTATGATCAGTTCCTACACCTCAAGCAAGGAAAATGACCGTAGATGAGTACGATGCAGAATTCAGTCGACTGAGCAGATTCGGTGAGACACTGATTCCTACTGAGCAGGAAAAGGCTAAAAGATTTCACCAAGGATTGACACCAGAGCTCAAGAAGCATACTACAGTAGTCTAGGGTTTCTCATGCTGCAGTGTTAGAAGAAGCTAGAAGCCAGGAACTCCTTGACAAGAAAATACAACAGGCTCAGAGACGCCATATTCCAGCAACTGGGCCAAGTAACCTTATCTGGTGGACCAATCAGACATTCTATGACACAACCACCAAAAGAGCATCACCTTATCCAATTGATGAGCTTCTTACATGTCGCTTCTGTCATAGTAAAGGTCATGTCATGAAGGATTGTCGTCGTAGATTAGGACAATGCATGATTTGTGGCTCCAATCATCACAAGGCCCGACTGTACAGAACAACTAAAAGCAGCACAACATCGGATGCAAGGACCCGTAGCACCAAGACCAATAGTAGCCCAATCAACTATCACATGGAGGTTATCCTAGAGGATCACACTTAGCTGACCAATCTATACAAGTTAGGCAGGATGAACAAGAGGCAAATGGACAAAGGTATGGACAAGCATTTAGCATGGCCATGATAGATACCCATCAGGTGGAAGATTTAGCAGGTATTACTTTAGACACACCATTTATTTTTTTTAGACATGGCTTAGCATTAGAACAACACATTCATTAGCTTGGTCAACATGCGTGGCATAACACTTGTCATAGTATAAATTACTAGTTACCAACGGCAATGCATATGTAGTGCCTGTGACACCATTAGAAATCTATTGACTATATTCTAGCAACCGTATTACAGAGATTATGACTTAGTAGTTAGAGATCCTTGCATGACATACCTTATAATTTAGTACACCATCAGTAATCATCTTGTGCTATAGAAGAGTGAATCATCCAACACCCTCGGTACATGTGTCATCCTGGCAACCCTCACTAACGCGGAAGCATAAAGATGACATGGGTAATCATTTCACTATTGTACGAAATTCGAAGAACAATTTTTGACTCGACACAGTTCTTCCAACCGAGTAAATAACCTAATAGTTCACAACATCCACTTCTATCGGCAACAATTTGGATACTCATATTGTGACTTTAAAAATTTGAAGCACAACACTAGCCATTATCTTCCAACAAATTCCACCCTCATGAACTAGACAAGCCACTCTACACCTATGACATACCTGTCCTAAGCAAACACTCCATCCTATGATCTATTCAATTACACCATGTATAACATAATTTCTTTGTAGCAAACCATGTATGTATATTCTCGTCCCAATGATTTTTTTACCATGTGATTTTGTCACAATCCCTCAAACGATTGGATACCCATGAACCATGCCAGACTAAGAATGTCCTACCTTATAAAATATGTTGTTAGATGGATTCCTTCTATAAGTACCCCATCCATATTTTCGAAAACTAAATTATGATTGGATATTTGATATAATTACTCTTCCTTCGTATTCAGCCTCATTATATTTTTATATTTAAGTCCATTTTTAATTTTGAGGACGAAATTCTTATAAGTTGGGTAGGATGTAAAATCCCAAATTTTTTGATGATTTTATTTCTTTTTGATGTATTTTTACAGTAATTGTAATCTTTTGATTTTTATTATTTATATTTTTACAAATAATTTGACAACCAGTCAAATGCTACAATAGATGTAAATATAGATAAAGTTGACTTACTTAAATAGAAGTATAATTACATTAGTTTTGAAGTTTTGAGGAACTTTATTTCATTTTTAATTTTGAAAACAACATTTGCATTTAAATTATGATTTTTGTTATTATTAAAAATAGCAGTTAAGGGCCACCATATATAAACAAATATAGGTTGTGCCAAAACTGTACTAGAAAATATAGAATTACTTTGTAATTTTTAAATTTTTTTACAATGTAATTAGATTTAATTAAGTGTGTCTATCTATCTATCTATATATGTATATAGATAAAAGGAAGAAAAATTGATTTTATAAATTAAAAGAAAAAAAAGATAAAAAGAAATAAGAAAAAGAAAAGGAAAGGAAATATATATATATACCCGGGTGAACAGTACCCGCGGGGGGGCACTGTTCACCCGAGCCCATCCAAGCGGCAGTGAACCCGAGCCCTATTGTCATCTGCTCTCTTATATATAAAAAAAAAGGAACCAGTCGTGAACCTTAACCCTAATCCTCGTGTCTTGTCGTCGACCTCTGTCGCGGCCGTTGAACCCCGCCAGGCCGACAACAGCAGGCCGCGCGCACGGTAAGCACAACGGCGCAACAGTAGGCAACCGGGAGAGAAGGTTTGAGGTACGATTTTGCCCTCTACATTCACTCATTTTTCGATCCGTAAATTTTTACGAAAAGCCTACTTAACCCTCTAGAATATCCATCAGGTGGTTTGAATAGAATCGAAACCAATTTGACAGAAAACGAATAAAGAAATCGATAAAATTTTGTTCAAAATAGGATTAATATCAGAGTTGAACCACTGATTTGAAAGCCAGGTTTTGGTCAGGATATTATAAAGTTTCAAAATCTATTTAAACAAAGTTTGAATTAACCTATAGGACTAGAAAAGCCATTTTACAGAAGTCGATTTCGACAACTGTGTACCGAGAAATCGGTTTCCCAAGTTTAGAAAAAACTTAGTTTTCAAACAATAAAAATTCGCAAAAACCAACCGATACGACATACGCCCCGACAAACCGGGCAACGTGGTCGCGCTATATACATCGAAAGGCGCGTATGGATGTTGTCGATGTGTGGGAACTGACGGAACTCAGTTTCGTCGTGTGTGCGCGACGAAATCAGTCCGTATCCGTCGAGATACCCCTATCGACGTTTTGCAAACTTGACCATAACTTCGTGCACGTTCGTCGATTGACGCAAAACTTGTGCCAGCAGGACCGTATCATTTTTTTGGTCCTGTATGCCAAGTTTGGTCCGATTCTGAGAAAGTTGATTGGAACGCCAAATTGGCGGGCCCACAACCCGACCCAACGAGCGATTTTGTGCACGGCTCATCGGAATCCAAAATTGGACATACCATTGGGTTTGTTTCCTCAAACCGATCCGTAGACATATAATTTGATGACTTTAGAGACCGTAGACATTGGCACGCATTTCGGTGCAAGACGGGTCCAACGGCGGACATCGTTTTGACCTGAAATTACGATTGTGCCCCTGTTCCAGAATTTGATTTTTGGATAGGCGTTTCCTAGGCATATCTTTTATTCCAAACTCATTCGTGATGTTTGTTTCAGCATCCGGAGCTTCTTGTGGATTTTGACTTTCTTGTTGACGATTCTGATTGTTGGATTGCTGCTTCTCGTACCACCCTCAGGCAAGATACCTAGCTTATTTACTGTTTATAATTACATGCACCTTTATTTATTTATTTACTACATATTTATTAGCTGTTCTCAGATGGATCCATTACTTGCTATTTTTATTTCACTTTATTTTGCTTTCAGTTATTTTTCCTTCTTGCTTTTGTTTGCATATAGACCTAGTCTTAGCGAATACCTTCTATTAGTGACCTTGGGAGGGAGAAGACAATTAAATGTATGGGCTACCCCAAATCCAAAAAGCTGTAGTAACTGCGTACTACGGTAGTCGAGTCGCGAGGGTCACTAGCCTCGAGCTATGTGGACTGATGGGTCACGTGGGCCGCTAGCCTTGAGTTATGCCGGCTGATAGTATTGGTACTTGACGTGTGCATGTTGTGAGTTGTTACTTGTCCTGAGAGTCAGCCTTCACCTGCCCATACATCGAGATGTCTTCTAAATTGCCTACTAGAAAGGTTAGGAGACCTTAGCAAATCTCATAGTCCAGTCATGGCATGGAAAAATATCACATCGCGAGATAGTAAGTTACCCCTTGTCCTTATTTGGTTGTAAGGGTAGCCTACTATTTCGATGATGGGATATTGAGCCGTGTTATGGTTTGGACACTCTTACTTTATCTTTATTTTACGGTGCATTTACATTCAGTTCATATGGCATGTTCTTCCTGTATCTTGTTACGTCCCTCTGAGGACCTGGTGATCTCTCCAGGTATAGATGATTTTTTGCAGGAGTGGCTCGGCACTGGATCTTCATCCCTTGATGACGAGGCGTCTCCCGCTGATATCTAGATTCATGTGTTCTTTGAGACTCATAGTGGACATCTACTTTATTTAGATTATTTTTATTAGCTGTTTGGTGTGGGCATGTCCACCCGGCTATCTTTTGACTCACTCATTTATTCTATTTGGACTCCTTTCATCTTCTGTATTTGCTGTGGATGAGATGTAGTTTATTGATGTTCTGGCATGTGATTATTTTATTACAGCTTATGTATATACTAGGATTCCACATATTGGGGTATTCCTTGTATATATGCAGCGGGCATGTCTACGTACTTGGTCCAAAGTATTTTGGGACTGGGGCGTTACATCTACAGTATTAGATTCTAATACCTCATTGGGGATTCTATCATAAAGCTTCATGTTTTCTGTATTGGATGTGCAGCTAGGAAGTTGGCAAGCGCTTGGCCCTTGACGGCTTTCTATGGAACAAATACAATATCATATGGTGATAGCAGTATTGCCCACGTAGCTAGCAGGAGTTCAGTCCTCCTGGCTTCGGCATAAGGACCTGAGTGGGTTAACTCGGGAGACGACGTGATTGTTTGACCGGCTACATAATGATGAGTCTTCTGAATAGCGAAGACCAGATCTAGACATTTCTTTTCGACAGATTATACCGATGTTCGACACCATCATTATCCTACTCAGATAGTAGATGGCTTGTTCGTAGCTTGCATCATTTTTTGGGCAAGTAGGGTGCTGAGAGAGTGATCCATTGCACGGATGTAGAGCTGGAAGGGTTTGCCCTCAACGGGTACCACCAGAACTGGAGGGTTCATAAGGCATGCTTTCATGTCGTCGAATGCTTACTGACACTCTTGGTCCAGACGTAGAAAACTCCCTTCTTCATAAGTTTTATGAAGGGTTGGCATAGTCCAGAGAGATTCGCTATAAAACTTTGATATATACAAGACGTCCTTGTAGGCCTCGAAGTTCTCTCAAATTCTTCGGAGGACGCATGTCAATGATGGCCTTAGTCTTTTCTGGGTCAATGTGGATACCATTTGCAGAGATAATGAAGCCTAAGAACTTGCCACTAGAGACTAAGGAAGGATTTATCTAGGTTCGTCTTGAATTCATGTACCCACATAAGACGAAAGACTATCCATAGATCCTGCAAATGATCACCCGAAAGCGACTTTTAACCGCGATGTCATCAACAAAACATTCGTATGTTTTACGGAGATATTTACGAAAGATAGTACTCATAGATCGTTGGTATATTGCACATTTATTCTTTAATCCAAAGGACATCACTGTATAATAGTATGTCCTTTTTGGGGCTCGGATTGATGTGTACTTCTTGTCATCCGGGAACACTACGATTTGGTTATAGCCGTATCCATCCATTAAGTACATGCGTTCGAAGCTACATGTATTGTCAATCATTATGTCGGTGATCGAAAGGGGGAACTCATCCTTCGGACGAGCAGAATTGAGATCCCAAAAGCCTAAGCAGATCCGAATTTTTTTTCTTTTTAGTGACAGGGACAATGTTGGTTACCCAGTCTAGGCGTTGTTCTTCGAGAATAAACCACTTGTTATGATTTTGTTGACTTCCTTCTCAAAGGCGTCCATGACATTGGGACGAAAGCATTATTGTTTCTGCTTAACAGGCTTAGCGTTGGGCAAGATGTTACGTTCGTGCATTACAACTTGCGATCCAACCCTGGCATGTCTTCATAGCTCCAGGAGAAGACGTCGATGTATTCCTTAATGAGTTGTACCAAGGATTCCTGACTTTCCACTGGTAGGCTTTTGCTGATGAAGATGGACTTGGCGAGGATTCATCCCCCAAGTCAATTTGTTCAAATTCATCCTCGGTGGAAGGTTTCCTCTGTTCGAAATGTAGTTCCCATTGGGACCCTAAGCGTTGAGCCCAAGGTTCTTCTTCGAAGAACTCTAGTATCTTTTCGTCGTCTTCTTCTAGAGGAAGTACGAACGTCATAATGACTGACAACACTTTCTTGAATATTAGACCGATATTAGTATCGGAGTCCTAAGTAGAGGATCCAGACAAATGGGAATGCATCTCAACCTTGATTTTGAACTTTTATGGGTTGTTGGGGGCGTTACGTGCCCCCCCGAGTGCGATAGTAGTAATCTTGAGGTTTTCCTTTTGGAACAAAAAGTTGTAGGGAAGGTCGACCTTGTTTGCCATAAAAATCAACAAGTATTACAGAATACTGGAATTGATTACAACCTCGCTTGTACAAAGAAACAGACTAGAAAGAAAGCCTAGGAAACAATCTAAGTACAATTGTTTAGTTTTGATTCTAGGGGGTGATGGTGGAGGCTCGGTAAAGTGCTATCAACTCTGCCTTACTCCGTGAACTATCTGATGCAGTCTCTAGCTCGTGAAGATATTACTTTTTTTAAGGTTGCCAGCCATTACAGGGATATGGCACCCTGCTATTTGTAATAGGATGATTTTGAGCCACATGGACGGCTTGCGGCCACGTGGATGATTGGCACACAAAGACCCGCTCTCGGGCTGCCATCTGTCGGTTTGTTGGGATTTTGTTGCAGCAAATCTAGATAGTTAAGGAATTGGTCAGATTGTCACGTGTCCCGCGTATTTGGTGTTCTCAGTCTTTGATCATGTGGGGTCGCATGAGACTCAAGCATGCGGCCTGAATCACAATTACTCTCCACTACTAGAAATTTCGTGGCCGCCTAATCTGGGTCGCGTAAGTGTCTTGCAGCCTAGATGACACTCTTCTGGCTGTATGGAGGCGTATGAACCCTGCTTTTGGGCGACATCCTACGTCTCATCTTTCTTGTCAAAGTGTCAGAACTGTCATATTTTGCCAGGACTTGTCAGCTTTATCAGTCGAACTGCTCCTCCTTGGTCGCATATTTTCCTTCTACAGCTGTTCGTTGATGGGCTGCATATGTCTTTGAACAGTCATACGGCTATCCCTCATGCGGACCTGTTTGGTCCAATGTACCTATGCGGTAATTTGTAACCCGCATGAACTCCATATTTTTCATGTTTCTATAAGACACCCTTCAAAGTTTCCAAATTACAAATTTGGAATACTTTGAATAAGAAGCATGAAAAATATGCCAAGCCGTAGGGAGTCTTCAAGTTGCAGGAAGTGGTTTTCGAACTTGAGTCACAGAGAAGTACTGAGTCGCAGAACAAATCTTGAGTCACAGGGACGCTTTGAGCCGTAGGGTGTCTGCTAGCTGTCACTTATGCATTTAATGCTCTTGATTCATTTCGGATTTGGGCTCTCTTTTTTTGAGATAAAGCTGGCGGTTACTAGGGATAAAATCCCCAAACGTCATCATTATCTTTAATGATCTCAAAATCAAGTGACACCCTTTTGGAACCTCTATAAATATGAATGATTTTAAAGAGAAATTTTTTCTCTTTTCACCTCCTTCTGTTTCATCTTCGTCTTCTTGTCTTCAATGGCTCCCAAAACTTCCAAGTCGACTGCGGCCAAAGAAAGGGGCTTACTTCTCCATCGAGGGCGGTGGACTCCTCTTCCACTCACTCCAACGTGCACCCTCCCATCAAAGGTAATGACAGTGGGGAGACGATGGCTATGTCGTGATATCGTTTCTGTGCAATAAGCTTTGGTCGATGCGTGCCCTATCTCAGTTGAACCACATGTGTTCTGTATAGGGCCGTACAAGGTGAGTCACATAAGTGCTACATAAATGACTCAAGATTGATCTTCATCAATGTTGCATGGTTGTGCCGCATAAGTCCCATGTTTGAGCCGTATGGGTATTTCACATCTCGAGTCGCAGAGACGCTTTGAGTCCAAGCCACCTCAGTGCCTCATTACTGAGCCGCATGAATACTCTGTATCTGGGTCGTATAAATGTCTCATGAGCACTCTTTTCGGGCGGCCTAAGTATCCCCGACTGTGCAGCATGAGCATGCGACCTAACCGCATGCGTCTTATGTCGTAGAAGTCTTCGTTTTGGCTAAGTTGATCGGATGAACTTCTAACTTTTATTTCTCTTCTGTCTTTTGTAGTGGACTTGCCTTTAGCTCCCTCGGGGGAACTCTTGATAGGATATGCCCAATCTGCGTTGGATGTGAGACTTGACCAAATAGTCGATCGTGTGTCGACTCAGATTACCCGAAATCAGCGTGAAGACAGGTTAAGGAAGATCAGGAACCATTCGTTCTTTTACTTACTCGGTATGATAAATTCTGGGAAGCTAGGGGGCATTCATCTGAAGCCCTACTTTTTGTTCGAAGATGCTATAGTTGTCTCAAATCCTCGTGCTTTGGAGCTTTTTGAGAACTGGGATTTTCATTCCAATGAGCTATCATCCATCTTCCTCAGATGGAATGCCACTTCTCTCTGTCAAGTTTCAACATGGTGCCTATCGAAAGGCGAATGGCGAACCCCATAACTCAGGACGGCAAGCCATCTTCATAGGCAACATCCACTATAATAGACGAGTGCGGTCGGCGGTCGCGACCAGGGAGTCGATCAGTTGTTCCGTCGTCGGGCTGGCCCTTAGTAGTTTTATAAACGATCTGAGGCCCAATAATTGGCTCACTAAGCTGACACCTACCTGAACCAAATTGCCCGTAAAGGATCATACCCCATGGGCAGACTGTCGCTAGAATTGGATGAGTCGCTCCCCTCCGTGGGTCAACTTGACGCTCTGGATCCTGTCGAGCTATGGGGATATTTTACAGCAGCTCGGCCTCTATTATGCCATAAGGGGCACTTGCTATGGTCTCCCTGTGAACGCCAAGCTGTTCATAGCGCTCCTCGAGATGTATAATTGTCGTACGGGAACCTTTTACACACCTGTTGGAGAGAAGGGGCTCGCCCTTCACGAGATACATGATGTCTCAAAATTGCCCTGGGGGGATAAGTTTATGAGGAGTATACTCCCACAAATGAGGAGTTTGATAATTAGAGCGACGGTTTCCCTGGTTCCTTGTCGTTTACCGGGAAGTATTATGTCATCATAGCACTTGTCAACAAATGTCAAAGAAGAAGGATGAGAGTTCAGAGGGGACCCTTCCTAATACGAAGGCCTGGGTCAGTTACTTGTTCAACCTTGGTGCCCCGGGCCGGTTGTCCCTCGGAGCCCCCAGACCCATGTGGAAGTGGACGCTCAGGTGCAAAACGCTAAAGAACCAAAGTTTTTGGTGACAGATTTGGAAGTCAGTCCGACACATTCAACAACTTCTATCAGAACCCAACCCTTGTCCCATAAAGCCATCTTGGCCGGATTTCTGATGATATGGCTGAGGATTTGTGTGGTCTTAGGAGGTACTGGTTCGATTGAGAGAATCAGCCACAATCTGATCCTTCATGTTGTCAAGTTAGTTTTCGGAGGTAGGTTAGCTCTACTCCCAGCCATGGTGTGCAGCATCTATTAGGGTCTTCGTCTCTTTGCGACCAGAACGATAGCTCGTGATGTTACAAGAATTTCTACCGAATTGAGCTACCCTATCATTATCTGATGGGATGGCTGTTAATGCATTGCCCTCCTCTGATGCGACCTGGCCCAGAGGGGAACGCGACGATTCATGATGCATTCATTTATCAATATCATGATATACCTTGGACCTGTTCGACCATGCCCGAATGCCGTGTTATGCTCACGCGGGTGGATAGCAATTCCTTCTTTGCGTCGGTCCCGCCTTTTACTGATGAGGAAATGATACATCTTCATCTCGATGTCAGTGTCGCACCCCAGGTTTTATCTGAGAAGATGTTCCGTTGGTTAGAGAATATCGGTCCTGCGCATCTGGTGTACCGCAACCGTAATGTTGCCTTTTTGGAACCTTATTTGCCCAGCCGGTATTCTAGACAATTCGAGTATTGTCAATTGTTTTTAGATAACCCAGTCCCTCCTTAGGTTATGAGGGCAGCGTCCTAGATGGTATTTAGGCCTGGCATTTTACAGTACGTCTGTACCCAGACCATCTTCCTCTTCTTGATACCAGGGATGTAATATGCATCTCGTACATGGCAGCCCTCTACCACGTTTTTATGAATTGGCCTCCCCACAATTTCGATGCGAGTACCAGTTTTATAACTGGTACTAGGCTGGCGAAAAGCATGAGGGGTCCAAAAAAGGAATAGGGCGTTGAAGATGAAGGCCGTTGCAGTCTCTGATTCTGATTCTGATTCTATCGACACAGAAGAGGAAGTTGAGTACAACGATCTGTTGCCTCCTGCGACTACTCTGGTGATGCGCCTGCTTTTCCCTGTGCCGAGCCCTTCGCCTAAATAAAGTAAGCGCGGAACATCCGTTTCTAACTGGCCTCGTTCCTAAAAGCAGGTTGCATTTAAGACTCGAGGTTCTGATCATACGGAAGAGGGCAGTGATACTGAATCCCTCCCAGAGGTAAGATTTATTCCGGCCGACTACCATGTTACTTCAGGTATCTTATCTGATTATTTCTCTTTGCTTCTTTCTTGCAGACTGTTGAAGGCATAAACCCTTCGGTGCCCGGGGATGAGTTTGAGACTTCTTCAGTTATAAGTACTCTGGTCGAAGGGGGCGCCAGTTTTAGAATCAAATATTGCGGCTGTGAGGTTACGATTTGTAACCGACTCAGCTTTACCTCCTTTTGGATGACCGGGACTGGAGCGACGAATATAAGTAATTCGGTTGTTGTTGTTTAAGGGGATACGGGGGCAGTAAGAAGAATCGTGACTGTCCAGAGCGGGTCGCTGACTCCTCCGCCCACCCCTGGTAAGCTATGTCATATTCTTACCGACGAGAGGTTCATTTGCTCTTTCTTTATATTCTTCGAGTCAAGTTGATGGTTGGTTGTTCTGGACCTACAGGCCCTACCCTTCCGCTAATGATAGTGGATATGACCACAGAGGAGGGGATAGCGGACGACGTTGGGCAGACCTCCTGCCAAAGAGAAGAAATGGACCTCCCCTCCCCTAAATTGAAAAGAACCTGGCTGAGCTGAGTTCTGAGCCACTTCCACCACCGACGGCAGAGATGGTGGTTCCTATGCCAGTATTAGTGGGCGCAGGGTTATCTGAAGTTGCCTCTTCCCGGAGACTGAACTTGCCGCTCTGCCTAGTCTTCAGCTTCTTCAGGTTGCGGAAGAGGAGATCACTAATGTGCGGGAGTCTCACTGTTCGAAATTTGTTTTCCTTTTGACAGGGTCATCAAGCTTAAGTATGCCTATTTCCCAGACGCCTTCCACTTCCTATGCCTTTTATCGTCACTTGAAATGGGGGGTCGAGACTGCTTTGAAGAAAGGGATGCCATTTGCCGTGGCCCACCAATACGCCCAAGGCCAGATTGCCCTGCTGAAGACACTCCCAGGAGGAAAAGAGGTAGTTTTTCTTTTGGAGCACATGCTGGCAGAGGCTAATCAGTGCCTAAGCCAGTTGCAGAAACTACGGCAAGCTGATATGTCTGCAGTAGTAGAGCAGGAACGTGCTTTACTTGTATCAGCCGTAGAAAAGGTAAAAATTATTCGAGAGACGACCAGGCCCTCCTTGGAGAAGGACCTCCAGGAGCTGTCTTTCAAGTATGCAAAGCTGAGTCGGGAGGGACAGACTTTCTTTACTCGTGAGGAGACCATTACTCGAGCTATGGCCGAGACTAACGAACTGCTTCTCTAACTCCAGGCTAGGCTAACATCTCTGGAGGCTGAGCTCCAAGCCACTCGTCAGGAGATTGGAAGATCTGAAGGAGACTGATGAAGTCACCTGAGCATCTACTGCTCTTGATAGAGCATTGAAGAAATTAGAAGAAAATTGGGAGGTTCATGCGCATCTGGAGGATGCCGAGAGGTTATCCTAGGAAGCTGAACGCCGAGTCAAACTGAGAATTGAGCGCTCAACTGCAAAGCTGGAGGACACCCTTAACAAGTTGTGTGTCGCTGATGAGTAGTAGATTTTGCACTCCATCTCTTTTTTTTGACAGAGCAGAATAAATTTACTCCGCTCTGATGAGCTTGTAATGACATTTTGATTGAAGAATATCCCCTGGGGACTTTTTTGTGGACCTATTTCCCTTTGGTGCATTTGAAAATACGAGAAAATAGATTTAAAAATATATTTTGTGGACCTACTACTCTTTGATACACCGATGGTACGAGCAATAGATTAGTATAATTTTTTGGAGACTTATTACCATTTTTCTGTACTGGCGATGCGAGTACTGATAATAAGTGGAGAGAAAAAAACTGACATATTTACTCAGAGGTAATGAAGACGTGGTAAATATGGGTCTGAAGTATGGCCTTCCTACTCAGAGGTAATGAGGACATGGTAGGAATAGACCAGATGGGGGTACACAGAACAACACAGAGATGTTATCAATATGGAAGTTCTATGTATTGGGCGATTTGTCAGTGATGGATAGGAAAACAACTCAGAGGTAATATGGACATGGTTGTTTTCCCGTTTGGGGAATTTTGTGAACCTATTACCCCTTTTGTGCACCGATGGTGCGAGCAATAGATTAGGATAAGTTGTATGGACCTATTACCCGTCTACGCACTAATGGTGTGGGTAAATAGATTTTGAAGCAGAACCCTACAGGGGTGATATGGTGGTCAAACATCAAAGCGAATGTTCAGAGGTATCAATACACATGACTTGTCACTCGTAGAGATGCAATACGAGTCCCCTTGGAGGAGGGGAACAGAGTGTATGTTCAGGGGTACCTGATGTACACAACTCGACACTCTAGATACTATATATATATATATATATATATATATATATATATATAAATATATATATATATATATATATATATATATATATTCCTTTTTTTTGGCGGCCTTTTAATGATGAGGTATGGAACTCCGTCCATGAGATCAGGAGAGGTACCATCCGTCCGTGCCATGAGGTATTCGGCGAGCTCTACGTCCTCTTCGGCTACCCCCTGCGATCCCAAAGGTTGGGATGCTGTCTTGGGCAACTTGACCACCAAGGGTCAAATTTAAAACATTGGCTTGCTCGAGAATACCGGATCGGCTTTTAGTTGCCGGCTCATCTTGGAAAGCTCGGTAAGGGGTTCTATGTATTCCGATGATCTTCAAATGAATTTTGGTAACTGGATCACCATCGACCCTGTGATGGGCTTTGGCTTTTGAAATTGGGCATCGGATAACCGTTGGTTCCGGCAGCACAACTTGAATGAGAGAAGTAGGTACCTCTTCATGTATGGTTGCAACAAGGGGTGCGGCTTTTCTATGTTTACGATTCTGGAGGTGAATTATCGAAGGTTTTTCTGGCCCTGTGATGGTCTCCAATTTGTTGGTGATGTACTTCTTGGATTCCTTTTATAAACAAGCCTCCGAAGAATAACAAGGCTCAACTCCTTTAAGGGATCGATGTCGGCAAATTCAGTTCTCATGAAGCCGTGTCTATTGACATACTTGAAGCACTGGTGGAGGGTAGATGGCATGACCATATAGTCATGTATCCACAGGTGCCCCAAAAGGATATTGTAAGGTGTGTCTACCTCTATGACGTAGCAGGTAACTTCCGTCCTCAGGTCACCAATCTGGCACTTCAACCGGATCTTCCCTAGGGGTAGCTTCTCCCTGAGTTAAACCCAAGCTAATGTATTAGTTGCTGCTAGCCGGTGCATAGGGATGCCAAGAAGTTAGAGCAGGCTTTTCGGGATGATGCTTATTGACGAGCCCGGGTCAATATGCATCCTATCCACCTTGATGTCGTCTATGTATCCAGTGTAGTACAAGGGCAATCATGTAAGTTGGTCTTAATCAACATATCATGTGGAGTAAATACGATGTTGGGCATTGCATCTATGCTACCACCATCATGTAGATCTGCTGGCAGGTCTTCCCTTGGAGGCTCGATCTGAGCTAAATAGGCATCAGCATTCTGGAGTGCTTCGTTTAATGCGACACGAAGATCCTTGGAGAGCCTTAGGAGCTCGTATAGTAACAACTTTGTCGGCATATTAGCCAATTGTACTAATATGTCGAAGTAGTAAGGTCGCTCCAGCCCCTGCGGTGCATCATTGCGGAGTGGCCTGTCGAAGTGGGTCTCCCTTGTCTTGGACCTATCTGCCAGCGGAGGCTGAGATGGCCTTGGAACATCAGGAGGAGGCAACATTACTTGCTGAGGATCTTCAGCTGGACTATCTCGTGCGTGCGCTCCAGACCGGGTAACAATATCTGCGGCTTCTTCAGCTTCGGCTGAAATTGTATGACAGGCTCTAGACTTCCTGCCCATCTTCTTGTTGGGAGGGGATGACACCCCCTGGGTAACCTCGGGCACCAAGTCTGGATGCACCCACATGATCTCTCCTCGTGATGTGGTGAGGGGTACCAATCCAGTTGTCTGGCTCCGGGTGGGTGGAAGATTAGTAACCTCCATCGTTGCTCGGAGGACTGGTATTATCCCGTTAGGAGTGCTTGTTGGAGGGAAGTCATCGAACTGAATAGATACCATGTTCGTCGTCACAGTAACCTCTTCAAAGTCTATCGACAGAGCTTTGGAGTCGATAAGACTCTGGATGTACCTCTTCAATTGGAAGCAATCCTGGGTGGCATGATGGACATAGTAGTAGAAGTTACAGTACTTTGGGTCCTCCATTTCTGCTGCGCGGGCTCGCACCTTGGTGGTGGGAGCTTGATCCTACCCCCTTGCAAGAGCATATCGAAGATAGGTTTGACATGACTATCTTCGAACGAGTAATTGATCTTGGGCCACTGACCTTCTGCCTATTTTTGTTTAGGCTTCAGAGTCGTATCAGTGACCAAGGCCTGCTTGCCCTTGTTATTCCGGTTGGTGGTGGTGCCACTATTGTTGTTACTGGAGGTGGTACCAGGACGTCTACCCTTGTCTTCTCTGTATGGAAAGTGTCCCTAGCTAGCGAGCCTTCTTCAATTTTGCCTCCGTATTGGTAGCACTTATGATAAAAGTTGTCCAGTCTCTGAACTGATCGTCTCCCATCCAGAGGCTAATTGCAGGGTGCAGCTTCTTCTGGCAGATTTCAATTAGGGAGCTCTCGGGATTGCCTTAGGGCAATCTCATCGCGGTTTGGTGGACCCGCTCGATATAGTTCCTTGTCAGCTCCCTCTCTCCCTAGACGACATTCATGAGAGATGACATCATCACATCATACCCCACTTTATAGAATCTCTCCAGGAATGTGCTTGAAGCCATCGAAAGAATGGATACAGTTGTCGGAGAGGTTGCGGTACAAGTCGAACGCGATCCCCTCCAATGCCCCGATGAATAGTCGCTTGAGAATAGCATCACTATACGGCAAGTGGTCAGTTGTGACTTCAAAGTAAGTCATGTACCAACTAGCAGAGGTCCTCCATCGTAAGAATCAATATGGAACGGCTTGTACCGTGGTAGAAAAGGTACATCTCTCTATGCAACGGGATATGGCTGCCGTATTCTGAGATCTAGAGAGGAGTCTCGGGAATTGAACATTGCCCAAGCTCCTGGACTTTCCTCCTTGCCTCCTCAGTTTTATCTGCAGCTGAAGGAATGGATGGTGCTACGGGATCATCACCCTAAGGAGGGGCGGTCATGTTGGAGTCCGCATTGACTGCGGGTCCCAAGCTTGTTTGTCCGGGCGTCCTTGCTGGTTGAGCTGGCAAGGCGGCTTTGATCTCGTCTACCGACTTGACTAAGGACAGGAGCATGGCTTCGAGCACTTCTAGCCGTTGTCGGTCGAAAGGCGCTTCATGGTCATCGTTAGTCATAGAGATCGTCCTCACGTGGGTAGAGGTGGAAGGGATTACGGCAGAGGTACTCTCGGTGTCGTACCATTATGGAGAAATCGTCGTGAAATGTCGGAATATCATCTTCGCCAGACTCGAAAGCGGTGCTACCCCCCCCCCCCCCGTGTAGGAAGCTGCATCGTCTTGGCAAAGGTGGTGGCCCTCAGGGAAATTCGATTATGTTGCAGAGTTCTGGGGGATCTCTACCCCCTGCATGTGCTCCTGGTACACCGGGTTGTCGCATACATTGAGGAGGCTGCTACCCCAAGCTTTATCTACTCTCAAGGAGGCTGAGGGTGCACCCCCGAGCGCCGGAAGCTTCTTCTTAGATCGGGTGCTTAAATAGACACCCCTAGTGGTGGATGGGAACCCCAAGATGAGGGTCTTCTTACAATACTGGCCGAGATGGCCAGGCTGGAAGAGCCTGTCTTCTTTCCTCCCTTGCCAAGAGAAAATTTTTGAGTTGAATTACAGGAGACGAAAGGAAGCTCTTCGTCCTATGGAATTTGTACCTGTCGGACTGGTGTTGGCTGCTACAGTCGCTGGAAAACTGACTGCCGATCTTCAAGCGCTGCTGATTTGTTACAGCAGCAGTTGATGATGACTTAGCTGCAACGATACCCCGAGAGGGACTCATTGCATGCTGACGCTGCCGTCTTGCGCTTATGAATAATCACGTTACGTAAGTCCGTAGGAAGCTGCTCTGCCTTTGTACCAAACTTGTGAACTCGGGGATCCCGAGCGCACGAGTGCTTAGGCATCATGTTTTCCCCCTGATCCGTGGCTAGTAAAAGCACTTGCTCTGGATCTTTAGAGGAAGACTTTAAAGACCCACCCTGTCCGTTTGCCCTTGGGGACTGGACGCGGGTGGTTCTGTACAACTTTTCGTTAGGAGCCCGTATAACAGTTAACGGGGCCCATTGACAGTTAGCAGCTTGGACAGTTGACTGGGCTGGTTGAGCCCGCACTGACCTAGACTTTTTTAACTTAGCACCCAAAGACGCGTAGTAGAAAGAGTCCAGATTGATACATTCCACATCCTCAGTGGGCCGTATGGCGTCGGGCCCGTATGAGAGGCGGTCGAACATAGAGCTTCTGACAGGGCCGCATGAAACGTCATGTCTGTAGGCAGGATTGGTTGTCGTATGGCCCATCTTCTTGCGGCTAGAGCTGGTTACCGCATGGATCATCTTCCTGCGGCGAGAGTTAGTTGTCGCATAAATTGTCTGTCTGCTGCCAGAGTTGGTCGTTACATGGGCAGACTGCCCATCTCCTCTCTGCGGCCTCTTCTTTGTCCACATGGAGTTCCCTTGTGTCCCCAAAAACTCAACATAGTGTTTTCCTCTGCTGGATTTAGGGACAGTGGGGTCCTCTGCGGTTGAAGATAGAACCACAGGAGAGTTCTAGTCACCGTATTGGGCTGCAGAAGGAGCTTCTTCGAGAACTTGGTCGGGGGCAACAGTTTTACGCACCGACGCCTTACGAGTCCTCTTCGGGTTGGCTCGCTTCTAAGACGGGCTGGCGCTCCCTTCAGAGAGCAATTCTTCGAAGGGTTGTTGGTCGAAGCGGTCCACAAGCATCTGCTATGTAGAGCCGAGCTTAGATGCGTCAGATTGCGTCACCAACTTCTCATCGGAAGAGAAGGATGTCCCCAACAGAGTCGCTCGTGTTTGTCATAAAAATCAACAACATGTATTACAGAACATTGGAATTGATTGCAAACTCGCTTGTACAAAGAAAGCCTAGAAAACAATCTAAGTACAATTGTTTAGTTTTGATTCTGGGGGGTGACGGTGGAGGCTCGGGAAAGTGCTATCAACTCTGTCTTACTCCGTGGACTATCTGATGCAGTCTCTAGCTCGTAAAAATATTATTTTTTCTTGAAGGTTGCCAGCCATTGCAGGGGTATAGCACCCTGCTATTTATAATAGGATGGATTTTGAGCCGCATGGACGGCTTGCGGCCACGTGGCTGATTGGCACGCAAAGACCCACTCTTGGACTGCCATCTGTCGGTTTGTTGGGATTTTGTTGCAACAAATCTGAGTAGTTAAGGAATTGGTCAGATTGCCACGTGTCCCACTGCATATGGTGTTCTCAGTCTTTGATCATGTGGGGTCGCATTAGACTCAAGCATGCGGCATGAATCACAATTACTCTCGGCTGCTGGAAATTTTGGGGTCGCATAATCTGGGCCGCATAAGTGTCATGCGGCATAGATGACACTCTTCTGGCCGCATGGAGGCGTATGAACCCTGCTTTTGGGCGACGTCACACGTCTCATCTTTCTTGTCAAAGTGTCAGAACTGTCATGTTTTTCCAGGACTTATCAGCTTTATCAGTCGAACTGCTCTTCCCTTGTCGCATATTTTCCTTCTACAGTTGTTCGTTGATGGGCCGCATATGTCTTTGAACAATCATACGTCTTTCCTTCATACGGACCTGTTTGGTCTAATGTACCTATACGGTAATTTGTAACCCGCATGAACTCCATATTTTTCATGTTTCTACAGACCTTTGCCATATTTCAAGTCGTTACCAGTATTCAAGACATAACCCATCTTGTGGATGAGATATTTTGCTTGAGTGGTGTACCGATATATTTGCATTTTGCCATTATTGGGCTCTGGTTCAACAAAAGAAAGGTCTTGCTGACGTTCCACTCTACCGAAGATTATAGGTTTTTTGTCCTTTGTCCTGGACGGAACCACATAACAGGCACCTTGAGATGGAGCGACCCAATTTATGGTATTGACGGTTATTACTTGCGTCTGTAATGATCCTAAGGTATTATCTAGAGCATATATAACATTCCAATATTGAAGATCAGAATAGTTCAAAGATAGCCTTTTATTGATAAAATAAGGGATCTTATCCCGAGGGAATACATCATCAAGTGAAGGTGTCTCAGTATGGACAGATATATAGTCCCCTAGTTCCTCATCTATGAGAATCGAGATAGCCACAAGAGGAGGTGTAGGGGCCTTTCACTGTAGCTTGGCTACCAGAGGAGCTGACGTCCTAGTAGACATAGAACCTTGCGACCTCGGATGAGCTTCTAAAGACCTCCTCGACAATCTGACCCTATACGCTCCTGGGCCCTGCTTGAACGTTTGACGGCTATAGGAGTTGGAGCCTTTCCATAAAGTTTAGCCACGAGAAGAGCTGACACTTGGGGAGATATATAGTCCCCTAGTTCCTCATCATTGTTATCGTTGTTCAAGTGGACTTATTATACGGAGAAGCACTAGTACAGTATACAGTGATTCCCTTGAGGGGATCAACATTGACGAACTCTTTTCTAACGATATCATTGCCAGATAAATATTTTATGTACTGGTGGAGAGTGGACGGCATGATCTATGACATAGCAGGTCACCTCTATCTGGAGATCACCTATCTGGCATTTTAGGCAAATTTTTCAAGGACTAATTTTACCGGCGTTGAAGCCGCTGATGGTTGTAATGGACACAGGTAGCCGGTGTATTAGTATCCCAAAGGTTTGGAGGAGACTCCGAAGGATGATGATGAGAGAAGAACCATGATCGATATGTATCATGTCCACCTTGATGGCACCAACATACCCCGTATAATATCGCTGTTGTGCATGTTATTCTTAGGTAGCATATCTTATTGAAAGAACGTAATGTTGGGAACAATCTTTCCATATAACAGTGTGGATATGCGACAGGGTCCTCTTCGGACTGCTGGACGTGGCTCATAAAACAATGGTGTTTTTCAGCGGCTCACATAGGGCATCCCGAGTATCTTTAGAAAGCCAAAGAAGCTCAAAAAGAGACCAGACTGGGGTATACCAGCTGTGCCAATATGTCAAATTTATGGGGTTTGATCAACCCCGAAGTGCCATCTTTCTTCAGAGGCTTGTCAAAATGAGCTAATTTTTTCTTTTGTTTGTCCACCACCGGAGGTTGGGATGGACCTTCTTCTGGGGCGGCAGGAGCAATGACAAGAGGTGTCTCTTCAGCAGAATCCTCCTTCTGCTGGGCGTTTTGTCTCGACCTTGTCGCAACTGGCAAGGCTTCTTCTGGGGACGCAATGGCCATATGTCATGATTTAGAAAAAAAATTCTTCCTTTGGTAGTGAGCATGTCGTCGATTGAGTCAGTTCCGAGGCTAGATCTAGGTGAACCCACATAATCTTGCCCCGGGACATAGTGAGTGACACTAACCCACTCATGTCATCATGGGATGGAGAAAGATTGATTACTTTCATTGTTGCCTTTGGGATGCGGATAACAACATCAGCACTGATAATGAATGCGATCCAGTCCATATATTGGATGGAATCCACCCAGAGTTCGACTACCTGCAACATGTTCTTGCGGCAGGAATCCATCAATACGGGCTCAGGGATACCAGAAGGTAACCTCAAAGGTGCCTGACGGAAGCATTCGATTTAGGCATGGACTGGTTCTTTCTCCTTCTGAGTGATATCTTCGAGGGAGTACATTGTCATATCCATTCCCTCTTCATAGAGTCGGAAGAGAAAGAGGTGCTTTAGATCTTCGAAAGAGGATATACAATTGTTTGGGAGGCTGCAAAACCATTCATAGGCTACCTCTTTAATGCCCCCAATGAACAAGCTTGTGAGCATGGCATCATCCCATTGTAAGTATCCCATCATAGAGGCAAAATAGGTAAGGTAACGACGAGGAGAGCCCTTGCCTTCGAAGGAGAAAATTGTGGCTTATATTTAGGAGGATAAACAACATTATTCTACTCAGGTGGGTAAGGTTGCCTAATCCCAAGTTTTAGAGTTCTTCTTGCTTGTTATTAGCTTCTAAGCAAGTACGTAGATCCTTCACAAGCTCAAACAACTCCTCCGTTGATGAAGGAGAGGATAAACGAAGTAATGTATGATTATCCATTCCTGAGGGACACATTGGGAGTACATTTGATTCCCGTTGTTTCCTGGGTCAGGACTTATAGATGCGGGAGCCCTTGACGAAGGTTGGGCAGCCAAACTGGTAATGATGTTGAGCACGACCTGCGTCAAGGCCTGCATAGAACAGGTGAGAGTTTGGAGCCATGCCTCTAAGGCGTCAATACGATGTAGGAGATTTGGGGTTGAAGCTTCTCCTTCTTCTTTGTTTCTATCCCCTGTAATATAGACTTGCATAACGTGAGACAAATGGACGGAACAGTAGACCTCTTACTTTCATCATCGTTGTCTTACGGGAAGATCAGCATCAAGGCTTCCTCCTTCGAATCCCATAGATGGCTACCCCCAGCTGCAATGGTATCTGTCCCTGATAGATGTCATCTTCTTGGAACGAGGGTTATGGTAGATGATCGGGACCTGGCTACCCCTAGTTCCTACTGCAGATGTAGACTTTACTTTTGATTGGATATTCTGGAATATCCCGGATGCAGGTATTATTGCTTTATTCCTCAAGGTCGGCTCTTTGATACACTAGTCGAGACTGGAGGGTTGCTAGTTTTGAAATTTCTCCTGGGAGCAGGAGAATTTAAAGTGACATGGCACGAGGCGATGGTAAGTTCTTCCTCATCTTCATTCGGCACCCTTTTTTGAGACGACGTTGGAAGGGTACAGCAGGATGCATTCGTTGAAACACGGACTGCCTTGGTAGTGAGGGCACTATTTTGTAATGGCAGTATTTAATGGTGATACAAGCACGAGTATGCCTAGCAAAAGTTGTATCGTGCATAGTAGTTGACTCCCTTGCTTTGTATTTTTGTGACTTATCATATTACGCAAATCATACAAAAGGAAGTCTGTATTCACAACCACTTCATGCGCACGGCCAAGCATTGCACACGGGTGTGTTTGAGTACAGTATTCCCTGACTCACTCCTGGCACATGGGATACACCTGAGTCATTAGTGGGAGCTTGGTTGTGAGGCAGGCCTACTTCATATGTGCAGTCAAACTAAGTATATGGGCATGTCATCACAATACTTACCCCTGGCTTGGTTTATGTGCATGAACTGTACCCAAGGCAGGAGGACTTTGGGAATAACCTATTCTCAGTGCAGAAGCACCTAAGTTAGCCCTATACAGTTTACCATCAGCCTTATATGTGACTGTCAGCGCATATTTCTGGTTCATGGCATAGCACAATAATCGCGTGGGGCTCGTGCTGCCACAAATTTATTCATACTGGCTTGTGGAGGTACGTTGTACGAGTCTAATTTTTCTTGCCAAGATGGCAAGTGATCTTGTCAAAAATAGAAGGCTCTAGCGTAGTAAGCCCTCTGCGCAGACGGGTAGACGCACTGTAAACCCCATAAAGTTTTACTGTAATTTTTTTTAAATTTTTTAGTTGGTGTCGGTCTTATTTTTGGTATTTTACGTCGTGAACGAATACGTATATACGAAGTATTATACATATATATACAAAGGTTTTATAGTATATAATTCTTCATATAGAAACTAAGTATATTTTTCTAAATATATAAGATAGATATTTTTACCTTGTTTGAGCAGAAAATATAACATATCGGTTACCGATGTCATAATTGGGGATTGCTCAATTCAAACAGTTATGAATTCAACTCAAATCAAAATAGACAAAGATAAACCCCTTGATTCAAGAACGATTACCGATTACTAAGATTTTCTTTGGATATAGAGGATCCCAGCTTCTTTTCTTTTGGTTGGTCAGAAACTACATAACTATTGATTGTTGAGAATTATTCTTTAGATTTAAACTTCAGAATAGATTCTACTTTTCGTTCTTTTTTCGAAATAAAAATTCGAACTAGTTTTTCTTTTTTTCTTTCAGAAAAAAAAAGGCAAAGGAATCATTTCTTGTATCTGAGAAGAACTTCCAGATTAATAGGAAGGAAGCTTGATCTGAATGAATCAGAATTTATATTCTATGATCGACCGTATAAACATCAACAACTTCGAATTGGACCGGTGTCTCCTCACCAAATAAGGGCTTGGGCTAACAAAATCCTACCCAATGGAGAAATAGTTGGAGAGGTGACAAAACCCTATTTTATTATAAAACCAATAAACCGGAAAAAGATGGATTGTTTTGTGAAAGAATCTCTGGACCCATAAAAAGTGGAATTTGTGCTTGTGGAAATTATCGAGCGATCAGAGCTGAAAAAGAAGACCCGAAATTTTGTGAAGAATGCGGGGTGGAATTTGTGGCTTCCCGAGGAGTTAAGCTTCCATTCGTCCATATTTCTAGAAAAAGTATTTCTTGTTTTTCATTACCATTCCCATAAGAATGAATACTATGATTCGCATTTCGAATAGGCATGGATACAGCATCTATAGGATAACTTCCATCTTAACAGTTATTTGTGGGGTTTGTACAATATCCGCGATCTCTTGATTTGTAATCCAATACATAAATCAATCGGTTCCGTCAGGTTAGCTATATGCTGTGTTGTGTCAACTATTTCTACAGAAGGTGGTGAGATGATATCTTGAGCGGTTACGTATCTAGGACCCCTGACGAAAATGGATGCGTCTCTAACTCCATACAGATTACTTCTCAATACAATTTCTTTCAAATTATTAAAATTTCATGTACTGATTCTTCAATACCCACTATTGTAGAATATTCATGCGGCACCTTCCCAGACTTTGCACGTGTGATACATGTTCCTTCTATTTCTTCAAGTAAAGCCCTTCGCATAGCAATACCTATTGTATCGGCTTGACCTTTCATAAGTGGGGACAGAATGAAACGACCATAATAAAGACGCTTACTGTCTACTCTTGATTCAACACATTTCCACTGTAGTGTTCGAGTGGATCCTGTTACTTCCTCTCGAACCATACTAATATTATTATTTGATCAGATCATTGAATCATTTATTCTCTTGAAATACGTTTAATTCTTATTTCTACACACGTCTTTTTTTAGGAGGTCGACATCCATTATGCGGCATAGGTGTTACATCACGTACGAAACTTAATAGTATACCACTTCTACGAATGGCTCGTAATGCTGCATCTCTTCGAGACCAGGACCTTTTATCATAATTTCGGCTCGTTGCATACCCTGATCAACCACAGTACGATTGATAAAGGATCCCCTTGCCCCGAAAGGGCCCGGCCCAATAAGGAAATCCCAATTCAGTGGGCCTTTCGATACAATCAAATAGATTGCCACAAGGGCGCCATATTCTAGGAGCCCAAACTATGTGATTGAATAAATCCTCCTCTATCTGTTGCGGGTCGAGGGCTCCATCCCCTTCTTCAAACTTCGATTCGTATTTTTCATATAAAAATCTCTGATCAACGATAGAACAAGATCCATTTTGCATCATATCTAACTGATTCCTTGGTTCGGACCGAAGAAGTAATGTCACTCGATTATTATCAAACTGACTGCAATCTTTTTCTGTCCGTGATCAAAACTCTAATTATTTAAAAGACTATTTTTATTTTTGTAAGTATAAGTAATGTTTAGAAGAATATGTTTTATGCATGCGGGTACATAAAATTTAATTCATGTATATATGAATTTTTGAAATTATTTTATCCTAATTTATTAAAAAGATATTTTGAAGTATTCTCTATTAATATTTAAATATTTATTGCAATTTTCAAAATTAATTTATCAATATATTTACTATTAAGATATTTTGAAATTTATGGATTAATGTAAATCATTTATAGTAATTTAAATTAAGATTTAATCTATTGATTATACTCGTAAATAGTTTAAAATCTATAGATAAGATTTAATTAGATATAAACTTGGATCAGATTTGGATTTGATTTGATTTTAAATTAATTTGGATTACTAGTGATATATCCATGGGGATTTAAAATTTTCCTACATCTTATCAAACTAGGAGATCCACCTCCTATATAAGTAGAGCCTCCATAATTTTTTTATCCATAAATTATTTCACAAATCCTCCAAAAACGTGTCCTGCATCGTGTCCATGTTTCCATATCCATAATCTTATTCCATATTTACATATACATCATCCCTTCGTGTCAACAACCCCGACACGATACATCACAAAACCCTAAACCTAGTTTACTGGTCCGTCCTCCACCGTGTCCCGTCCACCACGCCCGATCCCACAACACCCAGCAACCCGCCGCCAAACAAGCAACCTACCTTACATCCTCCCTGTCCAGCATTTCCATCATCCTCACCACCAGTCGATTCTGACACAAAAGACACCACAACTCATTGCCAACACACGAGACACCCCATCACCGCAGTCGACACTACCGAACTCCGCCGCCAAACACCATAGATATACCAACTCCACCTCGAGCACCACCACAGCCCCAAACCCAAACCCAAAACTCCGTCGTCCCTGGCCGCAGCCGCAGCCTCCACACCACATCATCACCTCTACAATCGCCATCACCGCTACCTTCACCACACCCGGCATCGCAGCCACAGCCGACCCCCGTCTCACGCAACATACCGCTACCGTCCAAACATCCCAACCACGCCACACAAAACCCCAAAAAAAAACCAACACACACTCACCTTCTCGCGGTCGATGGCCAGATCTGAGCACCGACCTCCGTCGTTCGCTGCTGTGACCTCTAGAGCACCGCCGTGTGCTTGCACAGTCGAGCCTCCGCATGAGTCTGCCTCCACGACCGCTGCACCGGCAGTTCCATCACCCCTAGCCTCCTTCGTCGCTACCTTTCCTGAGTCTCCCTCTGCTCCCCCGCCACGACTGGATCCGACACCCGGTCGCCGGATCCGCCGTCGAATGGAGATGCGCCCATCTGCGCACACCTCCGTACAAGTGGAACCCCTATCACCTTCTTTCCACTCCCATCTCTCCTTCTTCCCTTTCTCCTGCTCCCCAATTCCTCCTCACTCTTCTGCTCGACCATTCGTTCCTTCTCACTGAAGAAACAACTTTCATGGATTTTACTCTCTTTCTTCTCTATCTTCCTCGAATATAAGGGAAGAAGAGCATTGCTGGTTTTGTTGCTATTTTTTTCTGTTGTACTGTTTATATTATTATTATTATTTTATTTTAATTTTATTTATTTTTTCTATTGCATCAGAACTGTTGTGTTTTTTGTATATTATTATTATTATGACTATTATTTATTTTTACAGTTGACTAAGATTTATGGTTAATTATATATTATAAATTTTAGTAATATGTATTCTTACAAATTACTACTAGTATTATTGATATTCTATATAATATCATTGTATCATTTTGTTAAATTGATTTATGACTCTTCAATCTAAAAATGGTACTTTGACAAATTAAGGTTAAAAATATTACTATTATTATGTTTTCTAGCTATTCTCAAAATATGGTATTTGGCTTAATGGCTAAAGTATTAATATAGTTTTGTGTGGTACTTTAAAATAAGCAATTGACCTAAAATATATTATTTATACTACTTTTTTAGTATTTAAAAATATGGTTATAATGTTTTCTACCTAAGTAAATTATAATTTTTGACCTACAATAATTTTAAATATAAATATATTGGAATAATAAAACAAAGTTTTCGAGGATTATAAATAGTTTTCTAAATCATATATTATTTTATCCAATTTCTTGGTTATCATCATGTCCTGACCACCCCATTTTATATTCCTTCGCCAAATCTGTAATACTTTTTGTCGACCCTAACTAAATTCAACCGTCCTGGACCCGATAAAACTGTCCGTGCCATCAACGGAGACCGTCTTGCGTAGTTGTGACATCGAAGGCAGATTTCGTGCCAGCATGATCATTGCACTATCGCGGGCGTCATACCAGGCAAGATACATTTCCATTATCTGTTTATATTACTTTAGCTCATATTCATGCATTTATTTATTATTTATTTTCTATAAAATAAACTGTGATACATGGCATAATTAGATAGCATTTTACTATTTAGTTCTATTTCCTGTTATGTATTATTTTCTTATACATTGAACTTAGATTTAAGGGACACCCTTTGTGTGTTGCATACATTGGCCTTGACACATTTGTACCACATTGTTGCGAGTCGCATATAGAACTCGGAAATGCGTGACTGGCTGGCCACTAGTACGTATAAGTCGTGCGATAGGATTAACCGCTAATAGAGGTTGTATGCTTAGTTTGACTTAGTGGTTAATAGAGGTTATATGTGTTGTGGATACAACATAGTAGGTATTGGGCGGGAAGGACATTCTTAGCGTATGGGCTACTTTACACATTTCCCTTTTGACCGTACGCTCCATCGAGATGCGGGTTGATGACCCATGGTTACTGACGGCCACTGACGTTCTGCGGAACGTTATGCTCTTATTGAATGGGCCTCTGGTCCCCCAAGGGGGGACCATGTCGATCCTATTTTAGCCAGGGTCCATGCGTTGGAGGGTTTCTTAAAACTGCATTTACTTAGATTGGTTAGGCGCCCTTATTCGTTAGGTGTGAGTACTCTTGGTTCGGGTACTTGTATCTGACCATGGCTTGGAACAATAACTTGTCGCGGATTAGTTTGCCACATCTTGTCCTTGTTTGGTTGTAGGTATGGGTTACTACTCCGATGAGAAGGTATTGAACCTTGTTGGGGTCCGGATACCATTTTAGATTCGCGACTTGGAAAGATATTTTATCGTGGGTTAGTGTGCCACTCCTATCCTTGTTTGGTTGGGGGGATGGTACGCTAATCCAAATGGTGAGGTATTGGACCATGTTATGATCCGATTTTACTTATTATTATTGAGCAGTTATATTCAGTTTATATGGCATGATATTGTGTATCTTGTTACGTCCCTCTGAGGACCTGGTGATCTCTCCAAGTGTGCTCTTGTCTTTCGCAGGTGTTCTTGCTAGCCGTGATCATCTAATTCTTCGAGGATGATTGCACTTGGATCGTCTTTGCTTCGCTCGCCAACCTTTTTCATATATTTTTTCCTTACTTGTTGGTAGTAGATTTGTCTCCACCCAACATATTGTACAAAGACTCTTTATAGTTGATTATATGATATCTTTTATTCTTTATTTTGTGGATGAGATTAGCTAGCCTTGGTTTTTCTGCATTTACAGCTTATGCATACATACGAGGGTTCCACATATTGGAATAGACTTCGTATGTATGCAGCTGGCATGTCTACGTACTTAGTCCTAAGTATTTTGGGACTGGGGCGTTACACACGCCCTTGTTCTCCTTCCGTAACGTCCTTCACTGGGTGTGGGTGGACTGGGAAGTATGATCAATGCCTCGCTTCCAGACCCATGTGCCATTTGAGAGCCTAGCTAGCTTGCTGATAGAGTCAACAGAGATTGGTTGTACAAGTGCAGCCCCTTCTGTGGGTACATGGCATAGCATCCTTAGGCACCCTAACCCGGCGAGTCTTCTACAACTTTGCAACCATTTCGAAGGACTCACGCTGCCTTCTGAGAGAAAATCCTCGTAAGCTTGCTGGTCGAAGCATACATCAAGCATCTTTCGGGAGGATCCGAGCTTGTTGTCGTCAGATTGTGTCACTACCTTCTCCTTAAAGGAAAAAAGTCCCAGCAGAGTCGCTAGGTTGTTTGCTAATGAAAAATTTAGAGCAAATTTTGTATTTAACAAATGGGAAGAGTACAAAAAGTTGATCCCTGATAGGATCTTTTTAAGTACATTCTTTTGAGGACGTGTGACGATGGAGATCGATTATTGCTTTTGATTCCCTTACTCCTTTGAAAATTTAAAGACGGTCGAGAGAGAATTGTAAGTCTTCCTGTTTGATTGTAAGGGGACGACAATTCAGATCTCGGAAGTATGCTCTGACTCAGAATGTATGTCTATGTTTGTTGAATGAAGGTGTCACGACCCACACCCACTTCGGGATACGAGTGCATATCCAAGCCGGCCTACGCCGCGGTATTGGCGGTAGTACGCTGTCTATCCTGCAATAAACAAACTGCTCATAAATACTAACTGCTCATTCACAACAACTAAATCAATTTTACAAATATTGAAGTTTTACATTTTAAGAAGAATGTAAGTTTTTACAATTATAGAAAACTACCACACATCTAACTAGTCTTTAATGGTTTGGCCTTTGAGTCTCTATCTCCCCCTCGTATGGTCCATAGCGCACGAGTAGGCACATCAACATCACCTATAATAACGATCCAATCAAAAAAGAGCAGAGTACAACCATATTACAATTAATGTTGTAGAACAACGGGAAACCATGATGGCAAAGAGTATAGCAAGAGATGAACTAACATGATATGAACTAGCACTAGCAAGATATGAACTAGCAGAATATAACTAGAAAGGTATGAACTAACGAGATATGGACTAGCAAAATGTAAACTAGCAAGATGTGATCTAACAAGATATGAACTGGCAAGATGTAAACTAACAAGATAATGGACTAGATAAAGGAAAAATAGGAACCACTATGTGTGTGTGAAATACTTTTTAATAGGTGAACAGCTGGGCTAATACGGCACATCATACGATGGCTATCCAATAATAGGGTACGGCTAACTCATACGTGGGGTGTATGACTTAGCTATCCACAATCAAAATAGTTGGGTTTGTTCACGTATAACGGTCAATGATACACTAAGAAGGATACAATAACTACGGTGTCACAATCGTGTCTCAACGAAATATCAAGCAATGTCTCAACGGGATATCGAATAAGGAAATGATAGATAAAACATTATAATGAACTAAAACATAAATTCAATATTGTACTTGCTTGAATCCTTGCACAAACAATAGCCATAAGTCGAGGATGAGGGAATTATCGATCTAGAAGCTTTCAACCTATAATATACATAGTACCACGAACTATGCACGAAAACCACAAGTCAATTCTATGGTTCTAGTTCTAAATTCATGGAATAAGTGGCTAATGGGTTACTAATCTAATAAAAGTTAGTTCTAAAATAAATTACCTAAAAACCTAATTTAACCTAATAATAATCTGAATATAATCTAAACATGCAAGTTTGGCCATAATAAGTCATGTTTCCAATTTTGGAAACTATGGCATGCAAATCGAGACGTACCATTGACTATCTAGTCAAACATCATGAACTTAAGGTTTTGAAAGTGCACCTTGGTAGATTTCAGTGCTACGAGTGTGCTGGAATCAACTGTGCCGCAAATTCACATTTTGGTCAAAAGATATCGCCGTTATGGCTAATCGTGACCAAAATGGTGATTCACCGATCAATTCTGAGTTCAACAGAATAACAAAAATACTAGATGAACAAATAATTTCTAGAAAAAAATATGTAGAGCTCTGTTTTATCTTTCTGAAACGTCAAACGGTTCATGATTTCGATTTTCGGTCCTCCCAGAATCTCGAAAACACAGAAATGTGCAAGTTTCGGACAACCGAAATCTACGAATTCTCCAGAAATTTAAGAACAAACTATACAAAAATAAATTACATATTCAGAAAGTTTACCTCGTGACGAATCCAATCAAAAAAAATGGCACACAAATCCGAGGTCGAAGTTGACGGCAATCGCGTCGGGAAGTCGGGGGTCTCCTTTGAACAAGTTTCCTCAAAATCGGCCAGAATTAAATTAGGATTTACTGTTCGGCAAATATATATATATATGTAGGGTGGGTACAGTCAGCACCAGCTGACTGGGCGCTGCAATGGCTGACGGGTGGGCCCGTCCAGCGCTGACTGGGTATGACTGGATAATTAATTACAGAAAATGATTTAAAAATTATTCTAAGGCCAAATAAACTCAAATAAAATCCTAAAAATTCCTAAAAAAATTATAGAAAATTACATAAAATATCTAACCTCCAAGAATATAAATAAAAATAATTTACCTCTTCTTAGTCTCAAATGGCCTCATAATAAATATTGGAAGCCTTTAAAATATAAAACTTAATAAAATAAATATCTAAAAAATGCAGAAAAATTCTATAAAATTATAGAAAATATTTATAACCTACTAGAGCCTACATAAAATACTGGGTCTCAAATAGTCTTAAATAAACCTATTTTAAAATCTTGAAAGTCATTAAAAATATTAAACCTTAATAAATAAATATCTAAAAATCTTTAAAAATTATAGTAAGCTATAAAATAATTAAACAATGCTTATAAACCATATAAGGGCCAAATGACCATAATATGATCATAGCTCTCTAATGAGCTTAGGTACAAATCCTAATGACCATAAAAGTTAATCATAATCAAAAACATATAAAAAAATCGGGAAGTGGGCTTACAGAAGGAATGATCCTACTATTTATAGCTTCTTTGTGGAATGATCCACTCATGTGCGTAGGAATGCTACGCGTGTGGTCTATTCGATGTAGGAATATTGTACGTGTGATGGTGGAATTAAATCTATTGAAACTGTAGAAGTTGTTGAGATTCGCCTGTTACTAAGATCTTGGATGGTTGGCACCCGTTCATGACTAAAACTGAGTCAATGACACGTGACACATGTGCTTTTCTCAAAGATGTCAGTCTGTTGTAATAGAAGAGGACTCTATGCCACGAAAAGTCTAGGTTAAACTGACTTTGAATTGTAAGATCCCTGATTATAGGATCAAGATGATTTGTTGGCGTAATGATGACCCTATGCCAGAACTTGGTTTGGTGAAATGCTTTGGCATGGGAGAGAATCCACGTGGCACTGCACAGCTATCTTTGACAAAACTTTCATCATTAGGCTGATATAATCTGTCAGCTCGATCTTCGAAGCATTTTTGTCTTTTAGTGGCGTAGGTTTGAGTTACGCCTACGCAACTGTTTGGCATAGCAGTAACTGTCTTTTTGATTCTTGTGCTGCCATCATCGAAGCGTGTTGCACTCTGTTTGAAGTGTTTGTCTTTAGAAATCAAATTTGCCGCAAGAATGGATTAAATTCTCCTTGGTTGAACGAAAGTCTATGTGCAGCTGCTTTCTAAATGGCATAGCCATTTTAAAGGGCGTAGTCATTGCAGTGGCACAGTGTCCATTAGGGCGTAGTAGCCGTGCTGACGTAGTATTCTTACTGGCATAGTGGCCTTGCTGGCGTAGTAGCTTTTATCATATTAAATTTGGTCATTTTTCCTTAAGTGTTGCTACTATATGTGGCGTGGGGCTCAAAATGCTAATTTAGAAGACATCGAGGTGGCAAGTTCATTGCCATTAATGTGAGATTCATCCCATTAATTTCGAGGGTAGTAAGTTCATTGGCATTAATGTAAGATTCATCACGTTAATCCCAGAGCTCTTTGACCGATTGCCATCTTGCGCAGGGTTACGTTGCTGCCTATAAATAGGGTCTCTCAAGAATGAATGACTTTGCTCATCCTCTCTTTGCACCCAGCTTCATGTTCGACCCCGACTTAGCTACGGATGGATGTGAGCCTCCCCTTTGGCACATAAGTCGACTGTTGGTTGTAGATCTCCTCATTCAAGGAAGTCCTAGTTTTGTTGAGGAACTCCCTCAGAGAACTCGGATGCACATGAACTTTTGCCAGACCAGTTCGAACCTAAACAACATCTTGACAGTGTTCTGCTTCAAGCGTCAAAATGCTGGATATGGGTTTTGGATTGATTGCCATTCCAAACCCTGTTGGACCAATGCCTAGGAACGGCACCAAAAAAGGCACTTTTCTTCGTATAAATGGGCATTAAAAAAGGCACTTTTCTTGGCATACGTGGGCGTCAAGAAAAGGCACTTATCTTGGCGTACGTGGGCATCAAAAATGTACTTTTCTTAGCGTTGGATTGTATGCACAGTAAGTAGATAGTTGTAGGAACGAGATATAAAGTGCTATACTCTAGAGGGGGGTCAATAGAGTAGGCAGTAGAAAATTTGCTATTAAAAAATTGTTGGCAGCAAGATCACAGAATATATCACAGATATGTAAATATAAAAGTAGAGATTAAAAAGCAAACGCAAACTCAGGGATGTATACTGGTTTTCCTTTTGTGAGAACTATTCCAGTCGAAAGAACTCTAGCTTTCAGTTGAAATCCACTATAAAAAAAATGTTGTAAGTTTTTATGTGAAGTTCTTGCAACTTCTACAATGCAAGCTTTGATCCGAAGTACTCGACCAACTTCAATTGTGAAGTGTCTTTCTTCAATCAAGCCTCTGATTATAATCACTCTGAAACTTCTAGACCGTACCGCAGTGACAAATCGACTAGAGGATTGTAATTGGCTTGGATTTGAAAATAAAAGAGCTTAGAATACTTTGGAATATCGTAGTAGGCTTAGAGAAAAGAGAAGAGAGGGTGTGTTGAAATGGTAGAAATTCGTCTCAATTTATAGATTTTTTAAAGACAAAATTCGGGCAGAATTTGCGCAGAATTCTTTGAAAGAATCTCAGCAGATAGCCGTTGCATTCGTAACTTTGGAAAGACTGAGTTTAAAATCCAAGGTCCACTAACCGAACTCGGGACAAATTCGGGCCGAACTTGGGCCAAATTCTTTTGGTGCCTAGAGTTGATTTGTTAGGGTTTCGTAAATCAGATTTTGGGCTTTTTGAAAAGTCAAGCAGTTACGAGCTTTTGTAATTGGATTATTTTCAAAACAAAGAAATATTTTAAAATCATTGTGGGGTAGCCTATTTGCCAATATGACTTGATGTACATCGTATTCCTAGACTCAATAAATTATGAAATTATATCAAAAGTGGAAATATAAACTCAATAGCAAAAGGGCTTCATGTCTTGAACGGTAACACTAGCAGTTCTCAGCAGTCGTCCAAGTAGCCCTTATGTCGAGACAGAGTTAGATCAATTATTAAAATCAGGTTTGACCATGACCAATGGGCCAACAATCGTATAACCCCTCTTTCCGAAATTTGGAAATACTTTTTTTATTATTTTAAATGGTGATTTTTAGGATTTTATAAATATTTAGTTAATTATTATTATTATAGAAGGCTTTAGTCATGGTTAAGATTTGGGGTATAAGATGACTAGAAATCATGGCACGGATAGTGTGGTCGTGTGCCTTAACTAATGTTATAGACATGGTAGGGAAGTCCGAGACATAGGTGTGTTCTAACTAGGAAAACCAGGCCAAGTTGCGACTTGACCTCTATAAAAAATTTAATTAGTTATTTATTAATATATTATGACTTGTAGAAAAATTCGGTTGTACCAAATTAGTCCGGACTGGATCCGAACCAAGCCCAAGCCCATGTAGCCGGGTAGTGCGTCTAAGGACGTCCATGTAGATGTATGATTGGTATTTTATTTTCTTTTAGTGACCTGGTAGGCCATATTACAAAAAGTAGTTATATTAGACATTCCTGCTACTAAAAATAATATTTTATTTGACAATATGGTAAATGATTTCCTTAAACATTTATTTATGGATTTTAGGGTTTTAGATTATATAGAGGTAAACCCCTAAATTTTAGTATATTATATATAATTTCCTTCTAATTAGTGTGTACATCTGGGTATGTAAATATATGTATAAGCATTTTTGTTTTCTTATAAAATTTGAGTATATCATATATATATATATATATATATATATATATATATATATATATATATTATATATATATATATGTCATGACCCGCACCCACTGTGAGGGTACGAGAACGTAACAACGCCCAGCCTACGCCGCAGTGTCGGCGGTAAAGCACTGTCCTAGGTCAACATACGTCTAACAATATATATCTAAACAGTTAACATAGCAATAGTAAACTCAATCACAACTAAGGAAGAGATAGCACGATATGAAATAGAACTCAAGGAATAAAATAGATAAAAGCAGTCTAAGATAATCCCAGCAATATCCAACAGTACAAGGTCTCAGATGAAAGAATATATACAACTCTGAACTCCAAATAAGTCTAACTAAAACATGCCTCCAGACTACATAAAAGATAAACAGCCTAACTAATCTAGTCTAGACAGTCGGAGGAATATCCTCAGCTACTGCTGGATCCTCCTGGGAGTCCAGCTCAAAGGTGTCATCTAAAGCTGCCCCGTAGAAAGTGTCCAGGCAAGCCTCCTCCTCGTCCTCTGTAATATTTTCAACAGGTCCAATCAGGACAGGAGCGAGTACAGTACATCTCAACAGTTCATAGCAGGTTAGAAGATATAATCATGCAGTAAAGTAAGATACAAGTACTGAAAGAAATGCAGTATGTAAACAGAAAGAGTAAGCTGTAATAGAAATATCTACTATAAATAGAGAACTAGCAGTGACTAGTGAGTCAGAGTACAATATGAACATGTAAATGGCCTGGGATGATTCTGATAAGACACTAAGGAATGATTCTGATAAGATACTACTGGTGTATTATTTACATGTCCAATTCTACTCCCCCGTACCCCCAATCAATACACAAGGATCCAGCCAGGTTATGTTAAATGATGCTATGTAACAGCCCCCGAAGGGTGGTAGACCCCGAAGGTGATAAACCCCCGAAGGGTGGTAGACCCCGAAGGTGATACATAGTAGTCCCATAAATGAGATAAGGATTCCAGGAAGACTCTACAATCATAAGAGTATATGTCGTAAGTGATCAAAGAACCAATGAAGCATAGTGATACGCCATGTAAGTGAAACGCACAGAACATGTAGTACCCGATGCTCCCTAAGGATAACATCTCAAGAAGGGATCCATATAGTACCAATCCGTATGACCAACGTGACAGTACAAGTAAAGTAATCTACTGCAGAAAATAATTCTAAGCAAGATATGAAATGATCAGAGAATGTACTCGCCTGTAACTGAGTGTCCAATATGAAAAGTACCGTCCGAGGAGTGGTGTCTGGCTCCTAATCAGAACAGCACAAGTCACAACAAGTCCAGAATAGTAAAATGAAGTACTACTATGCATTCTACATGATTCTAGGTCAATCTAGGCCAAAGTCAACTCTTGGTCAACTCTGGTCAACCCTAGAAGTCAAACTAGGTCAACCAAGTCTAATCAAGTCTAAACTCAACTAACTAGGTCTAACAAGTCTGTACTAACCTACCTTAGCCCAATCAAGCCTAGTTAGCACTCTACACATACACAAAGTCAACCCAATGATCTATGCCCCCTACCTAATACAATACATGTCTATGTGATAGCCATACATCAATAGATTAAAACACCACATAATATATTTACATATATCTAGGCTAGATATAAATCCTACAACATTAGGCTAAACCTAGAAGTATATATATATATATATATATATATATATATATATATATATATATATATATATATACACTCATACAATTTACACACATATATTGTATAAGGAGAGAGGCTTGTGTGTTGTGTGTGCATACATGTGTGTATTATATATACATAGAGAGGGGAACCAATGTGCAGGAATGTAATGTGTGTGTTAACAGTGATTGTGTATAAGTGCAGAAAAATGTGTGTGTGTGATAGAGGTGAACATGACAGATTTAGGAATAGTTGTGTAGGGTGTTTGTGTATAGGGTGAGTGATGGGTGAATACATGAGAGTGAGCTTGTGTGTGTTAGGGAATGATACAAAACAGTGAGTGAAATGAACCAGTGTCCATATATATGTGCAGGAAAAACCCAAAACAGTGAAGGGAACAAACAGGAAAGGAAAAATCAGTAAAACTTTTAAAGAGCAGTGAATGTAACATAAAGACAGGAAGACATGGACCAATTCTCAGGTAAAGAAGAAAAAGGAAAAGGAAATCAATTCATTGCCCCTTCCTCAATCTCAATTTATAACTAGTTCAAAACTCAGTAAACAACTACCCAGGAATTTCCTGAACAAGGTTCAGTTCAGTTCAGTTCAGTCCCTCCCCAAGCCATATTACTAATCGATTGATCACCAAAACACCCAACCCTATTCTCAGTTATGCAAAAGAGTGTAACGCTCAGGTGTATAGATAGGAATCCCAGTATTTATTCCCAGGTTTACTTAAACAATTTAGGAAAACTTAGAATCCATGTTGACAGTTAACAATTGAAGGAAAATATGCAACATTCAGTTGTCACCCACTTGAGGATCAACCCAGTAGCCAATAACTCATTTCCACAACCAAAAGCCCACATTCAAATGTAAAGACCTAGCTAACATGTATATTGATATGTGGGGATCATAAATTATTGGAAACATAGAAGAACAGGAAATTAAAATAGGTTGGAAACCACAGGGCTTCACTGTGTCAGTTCAAGTATCAGGGACAGTTCAAACTCCCATTACAAAACCAAAATCCAAATCAAAACCTAATCTAGTGTATAAACATGATCTACTACAAGTTATGCATTAATATTAGGACCCAAATAGCCAATGAAATCATGAATTAAACTAATTTGAAATAGGAATTTACACACAGGAACACAAAACTGGA
>JANAVB010018199.1:5681659-6026685 GCA_029216955.1 Iris pallida
TCAGCAGCTAAATACAGCCATCATCGTCAACGAGATCAGCATCGCCACCGTGTCCAGAAGGACCAGCTCCAGAAGTTCCAGCTCCGTGAGAAGGATGTGCAGTAGCACCAGAACTATGACACTAATCATAAGCGATACCGGGATCAAAGAAGTGAGAAACTGCCTCATCCTCATAGTGGTAGCCAGAGACAGTAGGTTCTCATGGAAGAGAACTGGCATACAGATGAGTCTGGGCAAAATGCAGATCCGCAAAAGGGTTTGCAAGGATATGAAACCGACAAGCATCTTGGAACTCGTAGTCTCTCAATATTTCAGTCACAAATGCTCGCAAAGAATTGTTCTCATCCAGCTGAGCATGCCGTATATTAGATAGGTGCTGGTGAATACCCTCAAAAGACAGGATAATCCTGAGGAGGTAGAGATGGTACAGTAGGAGGAGTAGAAGGAACAGCTGCGCTACGACTAGATAGCTGAAGATACTTGGGCTCAGAGTCATGGGCACAAGTGGATAGATCAATGTTAAAGTGCTGAAAGATGATTAGAAGAATCATCACGTAAGCAAGGTTCATGTGCCTTTCGCCACAATGACCCATCATCTGAATAATCATCTTAGGGACAGAAAATAGAATCCTTTTATGAATATGATATAAAGCAGACATTTCAAGGGTGATCACATCGTCCTTGGGAGTGGATTTGTGTAAGATAGTGGAGTATACGATGCGATGTAATTCATAGAAAAATAAGTTCAAATGTGCAGCTTTGAACTTTCCAGAACGAACTCGATCAGGAGAACAAAGTTCATTCTTGAAACTGTTTAAAGTCGTATCTCCAGAAAATTCAAATTCAGTGATATCATCTAGTGGAGCACCTTCATTTGGAATATCAAGAATTTTTGCTAGGTTGGCATCATTGAATTGAATATCAATTCCAGTAACACAGCTCTTAATAGTGAAAGTATCAAGGGTAAAATTGTAATAAAATAATCGAATAGCATTGGTTGTAATAGGAAATGAATGAGTGACAAGGTTGTGCAATCCTAATGCTTCAAAGTAGGTTCTATGGGACGAAAAGATAGTCCACTTGATTGGTGTGCAGGGGCATACATTACGAATAGAAAAATTTGCATACCATAATAGGGATTGGTCATGAGTTTCGAAAAAAACTCATTGAACGCCCCATCGTCCAATTGGATCAGCAAAAAGAGCGATCCTTGGATAGGATCCGAAGATGAGGCTTCTTCGCTAGCCGTCGTCTTCTTTCTCTTGAATGGGTTGTTGATTCTAGGCATAATTTCTAAAAAGTATAAAAATTTACGAAATTGAAATATAGAGAAAGAGAAAATTATACCATCTGAGAATTGAGTATGTGGAAGAGAATGTGATTTCATGCATGAATCCAAAATTTTGATGAAAAACTCCAAAGGATTTGAGAGAAATAGAAGTTGAAAAAGCTAGGGTTTGTGGAGATTCGGGCGCGGTAGTTGCTCTCTTTGGAGAAGGAGAGGGTGATGAATAGGAAGGGCCATATTCAAATCTGACTTAAAAGTATCCGACACCAACAGAACTCGGGCCGAACTCGGGCCGAATTCGGTGCAAGTTCGCTTGGGTGCTGTTGCGGTATTTTTGTGAAGTAAAATGCCACTTTGTATTAATCAATCATTTTTCAATTATTTAATTCCAAGTTTAGTTATTTTAAATTTCAACTAATATAACTAATATTATTTTATGAATTAAATTTTGTTACACAATGACTGTTTCAGATTAGTTGTAGGGGTATTGTCCCAGCTAACGGAGATTGACAGAGGAATGCTTAAGTATCGTTTCGCTTCAACTTTAGTCGTGGTGACAGACGGACTCTTTGTAGGCTTGTCTCAAAAATAGTTTTTGTATATTGAAAATTAATTAATAAAACAAAATCAATTAATATTATTGACATCTAAAATTCCTAATTCTCGACGTAAATAATTGAAACGATCTTCCGCTAGTGGTTTTGTAAAGATGACAGGCAATTGGTTCTTTGTGTCTACATATTCAAGGTTTATATCTCCATTTTTTTATGGTCTCTAAGAAAATGATGTTGAATCTCAATATGCTTAGTGCGAGAATGATATACAGGATTATTGGTTAAATTAATAGTGCTAGTGTTGTCACAGAAAATGGGTATATGAAAATACTGTAAACCAAAGTCTTCTAAGGTTTGCTTCATCCACAAAATTTGTGTACAATGTATCATTTTTGCGTGCGAGAAAATATACCCACGTGTATCTAGAGAAATCATCTACTATTACAAAAGCATATAACTTACCACCTAGGCTAGCAATTCTACTAGGCCCAAATAAATTCATATAGAGTAATTGTAGAGGTCTAGTGGTACTTACAGCATTCTTGGACTTAAATGTGGATCGAGTAGCTTTGTTCTTTTCGTATTTACTACATATCGTATCCTTCTTGAAGGTGATGTTCGGTAAGCCTCGTACCAATTTCTTCGTAGATAGTCTGGAAGTTGTGTCCATATTTGCATGACCAAGCCTTATATGCCATAGTTGACTCTCATCATTCTTGGCGATTAAGCATCTACCTCCTTTGTTAGCATCTTCCAACAAATAGAAAACATATATATTGTCTTCCCAAATACCTTCAAATATAGTACTACTAGTTGAGCTATCAACTATAGTACATTTTTTTGGATAAAGTTAATACCATAACCCTGGTCAGCTAAATGGCGTATGCTGGATAGGTTATGTTTTAACTCGGTTACTAGACAGACATCTTTAATCACAGGAAAGGAAGCCTTACCAATGTTGCCGATACCTACTATATACCCTTTAAGATTATTACCGATGGAGACGTATCCTTCTTTCTTCTTTGACAGTATTGTGAATAATGAAGCGTCACCAGTCATGTGCCTTGAGCAACCGCTGTCGAGGATCCATTTGCTTCTAACATGCATAGGGTGTTCCACCTATAAAAGAATTTATAGATAAAACTTTTGGTACCCATTTCTTGTAGGATCTTAAAATGTTAGTCTTTGGTATCCATACACATATCTTCAAATCAACTAGTTTTCTTACTCTACATGCAGGAGAGATATGACCAATGGTGCCACAATAATGACATCTAGCATGTTGAATGTTAGATGAAGTGTGTTATGCATGATTGGTAGATCTTGGTTTTTTAGTTTGATATTTGTAACAAAACGCAAGCCTATTAGTCTTCTTGGGCAAAGATTTGGTTGGGTTTGGTCTGACAGTGTTGGGTTCGACAGTGTTCCGGTGTTTTGATAAGTGACACGTGTTAGGATAGGAGGCAGCAACCTCAGGTTGTTTTCCTAACCTAATTTCTAACTTTTGGAAGTGTCATAAAGTATATTGTAGTTAGCAGTGAGTGCATCATTTCTTACTAGTACTTGCTGAAGACTCTTCTTCTCTTTGAGTAAGTCTTCCTCTAGTTTGGTTATGGTCTTGTCTTTCTCTTCGGATAACCTTGTGGTCTCGTATAACAGCAACTTGACAGAAGAAATCTCTCCTACTTCACTAGAATTATTATTACTTCTAACCTCAGCTAGTTGGTCGGTAAGTCTTCTTATTTCACCTTTGTACTCTTTGAGTACCTTTTTAGAGTTTTAGTATTTGCTACGTAATTTTTTGTAGTCACCTAAGAGGTCACTAAAGGCTTCACCTAACTGTTCAAAGGTAAAATCATCATATGTATCAAACAGGAGATTAGTATTTACCTGATCATATGCCATTAAGCATACATTTGCAACATCGTCTGATTGTTCATCTTCTGAGTTGCTGGCTTTACTTTTATGCCATATGGTTGTGTTAGCATATCTTCTGGATGTTGATTTCTTTAGGTAACCTTTTTCATACTTGTTACTTTTCTTAGATGATGATGATGTTGTCGAACAATCCTTTTTTATGTGTCCTTTCTTTTTGCAACCGTAGCAGATTGGATCTTCTTCATTGCTGCTATTGTTATTGTTGTGATTTTTTGTTCTTCGGTTGAATCTCATGAACTTCTTGAACTTCTTTACTAGGAGAGCTTGATCTTCAGAGTCAGAATCACTATCATCGAAATCTTCTTCGACATGTCTTCTGTGTTGAGCTTTGAGGGGGATTGACTTCTCCTTTGGTATAACTTCTTCAAAGTCTTGAAGTTTCAGCTTATGAGTGAGTATATTACCCATGAGAGTTTCAAGAGACATAGCAGTGAGGTCATTTTCTTTAATAATTGCAGTGGCCTTTGGAATTCAGTTCTTCGTGAGAGCTCATAGTAGTTTGCGAATCTTCTCATGGTTATTGTATTCCTTGCCTAGGGAAGACAAAGGGTTTACAATATCCAAAAATCTTGTAAACATCTGAGTGAGAGATTCTTTTGGCTTTATTTTGAACACCTCATACTCTTGAGTAAGTCTACTGAGCTTCGACTCTATGACTTGCGTTGTGCCTTCCTGAGTAACTTCGAGAAGTTTCTACAATTCATTAGATGTTGTGCATGTAGATACCCTGTTAAATTCAGTCATGTCTAAAGCACAAAATAAAGCGTTAATAGCACGTGCGTCAAGACTGGCATGTTTCTTTTCTGCTTCAGTATACTTGTCATGGGATTTCTCAACCAATTCTTCATCAATAAGAATACGAGGGAACTTTTTGTATCCATTAATCGCAATAGACCATAAGTCAAAATTTATAGATTTTAAGAAAAAACTCGTGCGTGTTCTACTATGTATAATTTGTATCATCAAACAGTGGAGGTCTGTTAGTAGCTTGGCCTTCACTTATAAATTTTACAGTTGCCATAAGTGATATAGTGATCTAAGTAACAACAGTATAGATAAGAATATAATAACAGTATTACCTTGCTTTACCTGTGTATCCCGCTCTAATACCAATTGTAGGAACGAGATATAAAGCGCTATACTCTGAGAGGGATGAATAGAGTAGGCAGTAGAAAATTAGCTATTAAAAAATTGTTAGTAGCAACATCACAGAATATATCATAGATATGTAAATGTAAAAGTAGAGATCAGAGAGCAAATACAAACATAAGGATGTATATTGGTTTCCCTCTTGTAAGGACTAGTCCAGTCGGAAGAACTCTAGCTTCCAGTTGAAATCCACTATAGACAAATATTGCAAGTTTTCATGCGAAGTTCTTGCAACTTCTACAACGCGTACTTTGATCCGAAGTCTCAACCAACTTCAATTGTGAAGTGTCTTTCTTCAATTAAGCCTCTAATTATAATCACTCTGAAACTTCTAGACCGTACCGTACTGGCAGATCGACTATAGGATTGTAATTGGCTTGGGATTTAAAAATGACAGAGCTTAGAACACTTTGGAATACCATAGTAGGCTTAGAGAGAAGAAAAGAAAGGGTGTGTTGAAATGGTAGAAATTCTTCTCAATTTATAGGTTTTCCAAAGACAGAATTTGGGCAAAATTTGGGCAGAATTCTTTGAGAGAATCTCGATAGATAGTCGTTGCATCCGTAACTACGGGAAGACTGAGTTTAAAATCCAACGTCCACTAACCAAACTCGGGGCAAATTTGGGCTAAACTCGGGCCAAATTCTTTTGGTGTCCAGAGTTAATTTGTTAAGGTTTTCTAAATCGAGTTTTAGGCTTATCGAAAAGTCAAGCAGTTAGGAGCTTTTGTAAATGGGTTTATTTTCAAAACAAAAAAATACTTTGAAATTATTTTAGGGTAGTCTACTTACCAGTACAACTCAGTGTACATCATATTTTTATACTCAATAAATTGTGAAAATTATATTGAAAGTGGAAAAACAAACTCAGTGGTAAAACAGCTTCATGTCTTGAACGGTAGCAGTAGCAGTTCTCAGCAGTCGTCCAAGTAGCCCTTATATCGAGACAGGATTAGATCAATTATTAAAATCATGTTTGAACATGACCAACAGGCTAATAATCTCTGAAGGAATCGACGCATTCAGCATGAATTGTGGGGGAATCATCGCAATTCATGCTTATATTGAGAAAAAATACAGAAGGGAGCTTCTCCCTTTGCAATTATGTGAAAAAAGCCCATCCGAAGGAATACAGAAATATAAAAAATCACCTGGGCTCTCTTTTTTAACATGAATTATAGGGGAAACATTAAATAAATACAGAAACAATCTTCGAAGGAATCGTCACAATTCACGCTTATATCGAGAAGCTTCCCACCCGGAGAAAGAGCCCATCCGAAGGAATCGTCGCATTCAGTGATCGCAATCCCTTCTACTTTGATCCCATCCACAACCCCCTGCCCGAAAATTTGCTCAATGAGGCTAAAATGCCATGCTCTAGTTTCCACGTCCCAAAGATCTCTGATCTTGAATACCTTAACCTGAGAAGTCAGGGAGGATATGCAACCTTCTCTGGTCTAGAACTCGTAAAAAATTTCGGCGTCGACCTCCATACCAAAAACTTGATGTGCTGCTCTCCTACTGTCCTTCTAGCCAAAGCCTGCCGCCAAACAGAGGAGGCAGCAATGTTGGCGTCTACTTGTGTGGCGTAGGCACGAGGGAAGTACCTCGCCCGCAGGAAGTTAGTCCACATGAAGGAGGTAGCGCATATCTTCCACCATAGTTTCACGGATATAGCCGACAATAGCTCCTATAGGCTGTACACCCCAAGCCCGCCCTCCGAAGTTGGTCGTGCCACCGATGCCCAGCTGGCCCATCGTCTCCTTCGCGACTCTCTCTGCTGACCCAAAGGAAGTAGTTGAAAGAAGACTCGATGGCATCCAGAACCTTCTGAAGGGGTTGTAGGCGGCGAGCCTATATATTGGTATGGAACTGAGGACGTGCTTGATGAGGGTGAGTCTACTGCCCAACGAAAGGAGGCAGTTGTTCCACCCACCATCCTTTGCTTGATCTTGGTAACGAGTGGCTCAAAGAGGGCAAAATTCTTCTTTCCGTAGGTGATGGGGAAGCCCATGTACGAGAAAGCGGGGTGGCCATGGGGAAACCCAAAACCTCTCTAAGCGCAATCCTGGAGAGAGCCAAAGTAGACTCGTGAGTGAAAATACAACTTTTCGAGCGGCTATACCACTGACCGGAGGCCCTCTCGTACTTTTTCAAAACCCGACCAATTTGCTTGATGGTGCGCTTGTCCCCGAAGGAGAAGATGATGAGGTCATCGACATAAGCCAGGTGAGTAATCAGGGGACAACCACTGGTTGTACAAAATCTATTAAAGCTAGGATGCGAACCCAGCCAGTTGATGTTTCTGCTAAGTGCTTTTGCTTCGATGATAAGGAGGGTCGCCAAGATGGGATCACCCTGCCAAACTCCTCTAGTTTGAAAACTCCCGGGAGTGCTGCATTAATGATGACAGAGGACCAGGAGTTATTGATGGAGCGCCAGAGAGTATCGATCCATCCCTCCGAGAAATTGGATCTGCGCAAAACCCATATGAGGAACTGCCAATCCAAACGATCATACGCTTTCTTCATGTCTAGCTTTATGACAACATTGCCTTCGTGGTTCTTACTAACCATCTTTCTGACTAATTCTTGGACCAATTGGATATCATCCATGATGTCCCTGCCTTTGATGAAACCACTCTATTCTCTGGAGATTATCGAGGGAAGGATAGAAGTCATTATTTTGTTGATTACCTTGGTGATCAATTTATTGATGAAGTTACATACACTTATAAGTCTGAACTCGTTGAACGTTGAAGGATTTTGGGTCTTCATAAGAAGGATCAAAAATGAGCTCGAGATGGCCCTCGGGTATTTTTGACCCCTAAAGAAATATGGTTATAGGATTTGTGACATCGGAGTGCAAGACGTCCCAACAACTAATGTATAACCCTCCCGAGAAGTCTTCCGGGCCAGGGGAGCTGCTACAGGTCATCGTCTTCAAAGCTTCATGAATTTCCTCCTCTGTTGGAGAATGGGCCAATAAGATGTTGTCAACTTGGGTGACCAATGCAGGAATGGCCTCGAGGAACTTTTTATCCTCGTGAACCAGCTATTTGGAGAAGAGCCCAGTATAAAGGATTCGGCGGCTTCTGAAATCTCGACCTGGTCGCTCAAAACATGACTAGCAGCGACATGAATCCTATAAATGAATAGGTAATTATTCCTCTGGCGGACACAATTGTAGAAGTACTTTGAGTTCCTATCACCCTCAATGTCCCACTTGATTCTAGCCTTCTGCCTCTAAAATTGCTTTTCTAGTTAAGCGTAGCGGTTTAATCGTACCCTCACCTCATTTATCTCCGTCCGCTGACTGGGAGCTCCAACGCTGTCGAACTCACTCCCAGTGTGCGCCACATCTTCCTCCGCTAGCCGAAGATTCTGAAACAGGTCCCAAAATGCGATTAGGCTCCAACTGACGAGGGCTTTCCTTGTAGCTTTCAACCGCGTTGCCAAACGAATGAGGGGATTGGCGTGGTCGATGGATCCCCAAGCATCCAGAACCACGTTAGATAAATCTGGGTGTTCGCTTCATAAATCTTGATACTTGAAGCTTCTAACTACGATGGAAATAGTGACGTCTATCTTAAACAGAAGCGTGGAGTAATTGGATTCCAATCGGTTTAGGTGGGTGACGGTGGAGCCGTGCACCATGCTACGCCAATGATGATTGATGAAGATCCTATAAAGACGGAGCTGCTACTTGTGCACTCCCATTTGTGAATTGGTCCAAGTAAATTCGTTATCGAGGAAGGGTAACAAGGAGAGCTGGGCTTTGAAGGCGAATTGCTTAAAATCAAACATCGACCTGGCGAAAGGAGAAAAACCACCCGACTTCTCCGTCGAGGAAGACATCGCATTAAAGTATCCCCCGCAAATCCATGGAAGGTCGGGGAACTTAGACTGAAAATCTATAAGGTCTGCCAATAAGGAACATCATAATTGCTTTGTGGTGCCGCCATGAACGATCGATAGGAGTACCTTCTTATGGAGGAGAGGATGCTCGCAAACCATCGAGAGAGATTAGGGCCACAAGTCGACGGTGGCAGCCTTCATAATGGAATCCCAGAAGGCCCAGATGTCCTTACCGTATGTGGCAGCACTAACGAAGCCAAGTTTCAGCCGGTAGAGGTTGATCTTCAACTCGGAGACTTTAGGCTCGATGATCGCAAGGAAGGAGATTTCATGCAGCTTCTTCAGGTTGAGGCGGTTTGTGTAATGCCCTAGTCCCAAAATACATAGGACTAGAATATACATGTCAGCCGTATAATAATTATACGTAAGCTATAATTTTGTAGTATGTAAATAGCCTTGACTTCGCTAATCTCATCCACAGAAATAGGAATAAAGATCTTATAATATCAAATACGAGTTTGCCATTTTATAATTTGTTGGATGGAGAAAAATTACTACCAATATTTAAATTAGAAGAACAAGAAATAGAAAAAAGAAAGAATATAAACAGCTAAATGGTCCAAGTGTGTGTCATCTCGATAGAGAGTGAAGATCATGATCTAGGCTAGAAATCCTATAAAAAGTCATGAAAGCACACACCTGAAGAAATCATCAGGTCCTCAAAGGGACATAACAAGATACAGGTAAAACATGGCATATGAACTGAATATAAAATATGTTACAAAATCACAAGTAAAAGTAATTATCAAGTCATAACATGGCCCATTATCCTATCATCGAAACAGTAGACTATCCCTACAACCAAATAAGGATAAGGGGTAGCATAATATTTCGTAATATGATAATGTCATATGCAATAACTTGAATGGGGTGTGATATGACATAAACTAAGGTCACCTAACCATTCTACTTGATTATGCAGTTAAGAACAAACCTTCAACGCATGGGCTATCTAGCTATAATGGGATCGGCATGGTCCCCTCTATGGGCACTAGGGGCCTATGTTCATAATGCTCCGTGAACGTCAGAGGAAATCAGTATAGTAGGATATCCGTCCAGTAAGGAATCAGTACCTACATCTCTAACGAAGCTAACAGGTTATAATGGATAAGTGCATATACGGCCCATATTCTAAAGAACTGTTCTTCTCACCCTATGCACCTACCTACGTCAAATTGTGACGATACTGTACCTCTACTAACTGCCAAGTCTCCTAACATGCATCTATTTGGCTGTTAGACCTAACACATGTGTACTGGTCATCAGCGAACATGCAATCTAAATGCTACTCACGACTCACAAATATCTCATGGTAACTATGTGTCAAAGTTTATGAAATATTTACTAATAAGGTTGTCCTTTAACTCTAGGTCCATATGTAAATTTTAAAGGCAAGAATAAAAATATGACTAGCATTTGCATCATGTATAGCTGGAAGCATAGTAAAGTAAATCATTAACAGTAAATAGTGAAGCATCTAGAAAAAGTAGAAATAAACAGTAACCATGCAGTGACTAAACAGTAAGATGCAAATAATGTAAGCAGTAAATATGACAAGGTATCTTACATGAGGTGGTGTGCAAGATGATAGTATCTAGTAGCTCGAATTGGCAGATCAGTAAAGCAATGAAAGCCAACTTCTGCAAACACCCTCGGATACTGAAACAGACATCACAAACATTTTTAGAATAAAAGAAATTTTTAAGATCGCCTACCCATAAGTCCAATTCTAGACACAAGAGCAAAATCATAATTTTGGGTCAAATCGATGTCCACCATTGGACCCGCTTTGTACTAAAAAGTGTGCCAACACCTATGATCAAATTATATATCTAGGGGTCTAGTTTGCCAATACGAAATCAACCATATATCCAAAGTTGGATTTTGTTGAGCCATGCACAATTTTGCCCGTGGAACCGGGTCACGAGCTCGCCAAAATAGTATTCCGGTCGACCTTCTTAGATTCGGACCAAACTTGGCTCATAGCACCAAAAAAAAAGATACGAGTCCAGCGGCACAAGTATCGTCTCGAGATGATGAACATGCACGAAGTAATGGCCTAGTTTTCAAAGAGGTCGATACGGGGTATCTCGACCGATACGTCTCAATTTTGTCGGGCAAAGACAACAAAATTAATTTATGTCGAATTCCACACTCTACGAAGTCGATACGCACCTTTTGATGGTTTCGATTCATGACCACGTCGCATGATTTATCGGGGCACATGCCGAAAATAGTTCTTTGACAATTTGGAAAACCGATTTCTCGGCGCTCAGTCGATAAAATCGACTTATATAAAAGGGGTTTCAATATCCTATAGGTTGTCTAGGACAGTATTGTAATGCCCCGCTCCGCACGGTGCATTACGATGAGTCGTTGACTCGAAGAGTTGCATTAACCCGATGAAGTATCGATACGAATCGATACAGGAGTTACGATGGCCGAAGGAAAGCTTTGAGTCGATTGGAATCTATGAATCGAATCGATGCAAAGGATAAGTCCCGTTTGAGCAAGTGCTGATTTTAGTTGATCTGGTGTGCAGGCTATGCTTTTACGCTGGACGATAAGAGATCGGCATTTTGCCTTATTCAGTAAAGTCTTCACAAAACCGAATTGTCGCCTTACAACAGGTTCTGTCATGGGCACGGTAGGCCGAATCAGTCGAATAATTCAACAGAATGGCGAAGTCTGGAGAGTTAGCCATACAAGCAAGTTATGGAATCGAGCTGCTTCAGCTCGGCAAAATGACAAAGCATATTGGCTTAAGGTGGGCGGGTTCTTGACTCTCTCTTCGTATTCCTTCACGTCTAATAAAATATATCCTTGTATGCGTAAGTTACTATCAAGTTAGCGAGCGTGACTCAAACGGTTAAAGGTCTTAGTATGTGTCGAACATTAAGATAGAACATTGAACATTAAATAATTAAAGCGACGTGCATCAAGTGTACAGGTCGCGGTAGGATGGTAATGGCAGAACATGGAAGAGAAATATTGAGATGTGCATCACGTGCACGATTCCGAGAACATTGAACGCTAGGCCTAGAACACTGATTATGGCGTTAGGCATGCCCTCGTGCACTAAATCTATGAAATGGCTAAGTAACTATGGAACTGCTATTATGTGAATAACTTATGAATGGAACGCATTGAGTATAAGTACGAGAAGTCTAAGCCGTTGGACATCGTGCATCAATACAGATGTGTTGGGGCATAATGCCAATGGAACTTGAGATAGAGATAACGGAATATGTTTATGGAATGTGAATATGTTTACGGAATGGATTATGTTTATGGAAAGTGAGATTGGTTGGAATGATATGATTTGTTTGCTATGGCGCGTATTGCATGGTCAATGGACTCGAATGGCCCGCGCATGGGTGCGGCTTTCCTCGGACGGTTACAACCGGGGCACCGGAACCGTTCGGCCGAGGAAAGAATTATGTATGGTATTTATGGTGCACATTATTAGGACGGGTTGCGACCGGCCATTATTGTAATAAGCTATGATATCAGTAAGTTTAGGATCCTTCAGATAATGGGCTAGCAACCCGTATTGGAGCGATCATCGGCTTAGACATAAAATATGCTAAGTCCATTACGGTGCGAAACATCGTGACCTTCATGTAGATAGGGCCGGTGTGCTGATATTAGAGTTGGGTGAAGACGCAGGGCCTGCTACCCTTATGTATATGTCTAAGTATGGTTGGTTGGTTGCATGAATTGTATGATTTCTTATATAAAGTTCTAACCATTACAGGCTTGCAAAAAGGGACGGAGATGAGCATGATCACTATGTTTATGTTCATATTATGTCTAATTGTATCTGCTACAGGAACACGATATTGGACACATTTATGATAAGTTGCTATGCTTGGATATTGCCATGAAACTGATCCTAAGGCTAATTAGAAAGATCACCAAATAATGTTGCATGTTTCACTAAATTTACTTAGTGTTTGGTTTGGGTGCGAGTGGGTCTTGATCAGTACAGCAAGGGCGAAAGCACTAATCCCCTACTAGTCTGCTTGTAGGTTCAGGTTATGATCGAGTCGGGGCGGGGCTTGGCATGGATGCACCGAGGCATGGAGTCCTTAGCGTTTCAAGAAGAGCTACCTTATTGGCGTTCGGACTTACAACATGGAGATGTTCGACCGAAGACTACTTTTTGGCTATAAAGAGACATAATGTATGGAACAATGTAATCCTTTGTGAGCTAGAGAGATCATGAGCATTGTAGCCAGTTGGCATATTGAGTTGGGCTATTCAAGCCTTTGTAACCATCAGCTCATTATTAATAAAAAAAGATTCTTATTGTATACTCTGTTTTCTTTCGCTGCTTATGTTATCAATTTGAGATAATCTATGAGAATCTGTTATCTTGCCTTGCACGAGCGTAACTCCATGCTCGTGCAGCATCACGCCCCAGCGAGGACGATAATTTGGGTGAAATCTAGCGAGGACGAGCAATTTCTCGGGTCGGGGCGTGACAAGTTGGTATCAGAGCAGTTCCATCCTCTGGACCGTAAATGAATCTCTTTGACCCTCAATTGCTTCGCTATCGAAATCAGTTGACTCTAAGTTGTTTCCGCAACCGCACGGCTCATGGATCTGCTCGAGCTATATTGGATGTTCCATATAATAAGTCTATATTAAGTGAGTACGTCTGCCACAAGTATGTCGTGAATATCACGCTACCTCCGAGTGCCATCGGAGAATGTTGGTTGCACAAAGTGCAACGAGTTATGAAATATTGGTTTCCTGAAGTACAACAAAGTTACGAGTCGTTGGTTGCACGAAGTGCAACGAGTCGATATATGAGACGATGCGTGTTATGTGGCTATGCGAATGGTTATGTATTGTTGGTTGCACGAAGTGCAGCAAGTCGTGAATCGTTTATTACATCGGTACAATGAGTCGACATGGTATGTTACATGTTGTATGGCTATGCGGATGGATAGCGATATGTTGAACGAGATTGAGTAATGACCTTAAGTATCGAGAGTAAATTGTTGCATGAGTTGCAACGAGTGAGATTAAAAAATTACGGATGCGATAGTAACGAGTCGAGTTGGTCGCTAAGTCAAGTTTGAGTAGGCGAACTTATCAGTCTGTCGCATTGAATCGAGTTCGAGTAGACGAACGTTTATATTGGCCGAATGTCACGTTGAGCTTGAATAAGCGAATGTTGCATGTAAGATCAATATGAACGCCAAGGCATGGTTAGATTTGAATGAATGTCAAACCTGAGCGAACGACCGTGCATGTTGGTCTAGTAATTGTACCAATTCGAGTAAGCGAACGCTAGAGCTAGGATCGAGAAGGATCGCCACGGGATAGTTAACTTGAAATAGATGTCGGACCTATGCGGAGTGTAAAGTTGAATAATGACTCAATTTTGAGTAGTATATGCATTGCCACTTGTGTGTTTAGTACAGCAAAGCATTGTATCGATAACGATAGGCTCGATTTCTGAGTGGTATAAGCATACCACTTAGTAATAGCTATGTTAAGCCGTTTGGTGACTTGTAATAAATTACGTCGAGACAAATGTGTCGATTATGATAGGTTTGTGCTTAACGGGCTGATTAGTGTGGAGACGAGTGGGAATAACTCGATAGAAATCGACGCAAGTATGATACGATGAATTTAGTCAACAATTTTGCGCAAAGTCATATCCATGGAAGATACATCGGATGAGGATTCGTTAAGTATAAGTCGAACGATAGGCTGAGCATAGCGAAGGAATGTTACATTAAGGAAATAATTGACTCGGTCGAATTTGTGTTGAGTTAAGTCGGTATGAAAGCTGTTTGGAATGAGTTGAGTAGGTACGGAATAAAAGTGCAAAGGAATTTGAGTTAGCGCGATGAGTCGGTAGCATGATTTGGAAGTACGAGTTAGGAATATGGGAATGGATATATGAATTAGAAATTGTGTCTCGATGATGGTAGTTAGTTACAACAGAATGGATCTTAATGTGTGTACAAGACTTGATTCGTATTCGAGTTCAGATAATGGCAGTGATTGCAACGAATTGGAGCTTATGAGAGAGGAAGATGTTCAAGTTATGCATATCGACGATGGTATTGAGGCGTATCAAAGACGATATACAATAACTCGGGATACTCTAATCAAATAAACGAAAATTATGTTAAGCATTGTTGTTGGATGAATAAGATGCAAGTTAAGTTGATGTTGGTTCAGATGAAATGAAAGTGTCTTGATTGTTTTGAGGATAACCACAACGTTGACATTCCTGTATTATGCGAGTGCAACTCCAGCATCGCACATGCGTAACGCCAAATTAGGGCAAGTATTCCGCGTGAGCGCTGGTATGGTGATTCATACAGCCTGGATGATCAAACTTACAAGGCATGGCAAAATTGGATTTGACTTGTAGTTTGATACGAAAGTTGTTAGAGGATGGTTTTGATGAGTATAAAATGTGTCGAACTATGATCACGAATACGTAAACTAGGACTTGAGGCGAGTAGATGTCATACAACTAGCAAAAATAGTCGACGGTAATACATGAGTGGTTCGAGTAGTAACGACACGCAAGTGCATTAGTCATCCGAGCGATATCGGCACATCAGTTGCGCAGGGGGTAGATAAATTATAGATTTGGTAAATTATGTCGGATTGGATGATGTCTCATAAGAATTGTCGGGAATTGATTTGGCTCCGCGATAAGGATATAGCATGGTTCATAGTAACTGTCCCTCGTTAAAGATCTTCAATTATCTAGCGTAGTTTCGGGACAGATGACCATAGTAGACTCGACCGCCAAATCAAGTGAATATTGAAGACCATAGGACGACCCTAAAGAAGTCGTATGAGAAATTACATCGACGATGAATGATAATATAGTGCATGTTATGGATAAGTCTAAGCGATTAAGTATCGTGTTTCAGAAGTTAGCGAGTAGCCTTCGACTAGATCGATATGGTCAAAAAATTTATGATTGATCGAATGAGTACGCGAATATGCTTGGTTGGTTGACGATTGAATAGATATTAAGGAACATACTTAGCATAGATATGCGGTAAGGTGATTACAAGAATTCTGCAATGCGTGAGAGCGACGAATAGTAGAATGACCCCAAGAATTGTGTCGTGGATCGGGTTGAGTAACGGTTAGGCTATGTGTATTTGGGCACGCGATCTATGTTACAAAACGAACTAGTTGGGACTGATTCAAAGATTGAGTAAGGAATTCCTATTCGATCAAGAATCGGAGATAGGCGTATCGTAAGAGACCTTGGGTCGGAAAGATTATTGCCTTTGAGCATCGTAGACTCAAGTTGACCTTTTGTGTCATGAGAGATTAAGCACGATGTCTGGATAAGTTACCTAGCGGAGTTAGCCCCAGACACGATACGTAGATAGTTTGAGAATGTGGATCGTGTTGGAATAGTTGCGTACGATGTATAGTATGGATGGTAGGCAAGGAAAGCTTGGACATGTTGGACTTAGTCCATGTCGTTAAGACCAATGTTATGAACAACTAGATGAAAGACTTGAGTTATGTGAGAGATAGAAAATGGTTGGGCGAATAGGTATTGCGTAGAATTGTTGCGATCGGATGCGCAATGACTTAATGCAATGCATGCATTAGATGGCCAGTAAGAAACTTATGGGATCGAAGTAACGGTTTTGAGTTAAGTTATACGAGAAAATATTTGGGAGGATGATCGCATGTTACAGGATAGTATAGACGAGAAGTATTTTAGGAATAGGTGCTAAGATTTGACTAAGTCGAGTACGGACAGAAGCTATATATTTGTTGTGTTATTGTTCGGTTTTGTAGTTTGTTATTTCTCTCATCGTTGTTATAGGTATTGTCATGTTTTTGCTTCCATGTGTCGCACGTCAATAGCATCAATTTCAGAAGCAACAGGAGGAGAATTGATATCCATATCACAAGTGACCTTTTGTAATGAAGGGGAGATCTATTACTAACTTCTGACTTTGCCAACCAGCTTATAGCAAGGAAGACTTGTAGCAGATACTACATATCCATATTTGTATCCAATTTTTTTCTACATTTGGATCTAGATGAATCATGGATTAATCATAAAAGTCCAATACTTAATTGATTCATCAAGGTTGCTAAAACGTGTTTAGAATTAATTGCATAAGCTTTAGTCTATTGTCACCTCAGGGTGACTTCTAATTTTACCCATTGGGCAACCATATGAAGGAAGATTCTTCAAAACTACTCAAAAAAACCTATCATGTTATCTTGACTTAGGTTCTGACTACATGAGCAGACTTGTTCACTCCAATTATTATTATCAATCAAATTCCTAAAATATTACACATGAGGATAAAGAGATTAGAATAACTTGAATATGGGAAAAAATAGTGGTTTAGATTGAAAATAATTTGGTCTACATTGGGAAAAAGACAAACCATTCATGGTTCAGGGTTTCTACACTTCTATGTAATGTATAACAAACAGAGTCAACATTGGAGATTTACAACATCAATCTGTGGTGCATCTATGCATCTGAAACTAATTTATTCCAATTAATAACAGGATTAAGCTATATCAGCATCACATCATTTCCCTCAAAAAATAAATAATAATAACTTATTTTTTGTAACAAAAACACAAATATATTCAGAACAATCAAGTTCACAAATGCTAGTAGCTCCAGACAATTCTCTAGACTACTCAAGTATATTTAGAACAATAAAGTTCTCAATTAGATCCATAAAATCCTTTTTGTTATTTATTTCTATCTAGGACATCTTTCTTTTACAGAGTTCTCGCAATCAAGTTTTAGGTCTTGCATATCCATGAGTCTGAAGTAAGAAAATTGGACGAAACTTTTTACCATAATTTATTCAACTAAGAAATGTTGGTGTGTTGATGATTAGCGACTCTCCCTTGTTGTTATGATCGTTGTAATTGATTATATCAAAGCAATTATGTCATAGATATTCCAAATTAATTGTCTCTCGATCGGTGACTCATATCCTTTTAACTGTAGTTGCTTTAAAAGTTTATGAAATTTAGCTGGGAAGAGGAAGATCCCATACTTTGTCTCAACATAATAAAATTATATTCAAACCCTCGTGCTCTGTATAAACATTTTTCTCATGAATCCACAATTCTAATTCAGATGAAGACTGAACAAAAAAATGCATACTTATAAAAAAAAAATATTTAACCTAAATAATATTACAATAATCAAAAAACACAAACCGAGGCATGGAAACTAATATATTTTAGAAACTCTGATACAAAATAAATATCTGCCGCCACGGATTGAGCGAATAGTAAAGTGAGAGATCTACTCATACTAACGGCCCAACCTTGTTGGCGTAGAGCAGCTATTTTCCCCAAATCCAATAACAACAACAACAATAAAGAGGACAACCAAATATATTGAAAGGAGAATTTTTTTGTTTAGAATTAACCAAGAAAAACACAAAATAATTTTGATGCTCACAAAAATCCCCAATTATTATGCTATCAAATGATCGATTCTTCCTCTAAACCCTAGATAATATATCAAGTAAAGAAACTAATAAAGAACAAGGGGTAGAGATGGAGTAAAAGATGAAGGAGGGCTAGAGACGAAGGAGAGAAAGAGATGACCTTGATGGTGGCGGTGACGATGGCGCCGACGACGTCGGGTTCGACCTGATGTCTTCTCCGAAAGAGAGAAAATTAGCGCCCCTCCAGCCCCCTTACAGCATAAACTTAATGGCTTCACTGAGATAAGAGGATTAATTTCTTAAGGAGAGAGAAAGGAAGAGAGGGAGAGAGAATCCAAGAAAATAAGGAGAAGTGGGAGAGAAGTAGAGGGGGGAAAATATTTATCGGGCTGGGAGCAGGTCAGAAGTTGGGAGAGCGCCAAAATAAAAAACATTGGTGGGAAATTAATTTGAGGACAACACTCCAAAAATGTCATCTTTAGTATATAATATTATACGGCATCTTAAAAGTGTCGTTGAAATTTATGTTTACGGCATTTTTAAAAATGTGTCGTAAATAATAATAAATGTTTTATTACTACGACATTTTTTAGTAAGATGTCGTAATTAAACCAAATATAATGACACTTATTTTTAAAGTGTCATCAATAAAGTGTCGTTATTAATCATTTTTGTTGTAGTGTGTTGATTTTGCCGGATGCAAAGTAGATAGAAAAAGTACCAACGGTACATGTCATTTTCTAGAAAAAGCTCGAGTCACTTGGTTTAGCAAAAAGCAAAATTCTGTCGTGTTATCAACAACCAAGGCTGAATATATCGCCGTAGGACATTGTTGTGCACAAATTTTATGGATGAAGCAAACTTTAGAAGACTATGGATTGCATTTCACATACATATCCATTTTCTGTGATAACACTAGTTCTATTAATTTGACTAAGAATCCAGTATGTCACTCTCGTACTAAGCATATCGAGATTCGACATCACTTTCTTGTAGCTCATCAACAAAATGGAGATATAGACCTTGTATACATAGACACACAAAATCAATTGGCTGACATACTCACAAAACCTCTAGCGAACGATCATTTCAATTATTTATGTCGAGAATTAGGAATTTTAGATATCAATAATATTAATTAATTTTATTTTATTTATTAATTTATTCAATACTCAATAACCGTTTTCGAGACAAGCTTAAAAAGAGTCTGTCTGTCACCACGACTACGGTCGAAGCGAAGCGGTATTTAAGAGTTTCCCGGTGAACCTCCGTTAGCTGGGATAGTACTCCTACAGTTAATTTAAAACAGATGCTGAGTAAAGAATACTAATTTATAAAATAATATTAATAATATTATTTGAAATTTAAAATTACTAAACTTTGAATTAAATATTTGAAATAAGTTGAAAAAGATGTGGCCAACAAATTTTTTAAAAAAAATACCAGAGAACCCTAGGCGAATTCGGCCTGAGTTCGGTCCGAATTCAGCCAGAGTTCTGTTGGTGCTGTATATATTTCAATCAAAACTCGCGGCCCCCATCTTCTTCATCTCTTCCAAACCACATCAAACAGCAGCAACAGTCGCCCGAAGTCCCAAACCCTAGTTTTTCTCCACCTTCTTTCTTCCAATCTACGTGGAGATTTCCATCCAAATTTTGGATTCGTGCGAAGAGTCACATCCGCTACAGCATACTTGATTCTCGAAAGGTATAATTTATTCTCTCCTCCACTTTCAAATTTTTAGGGTTTCTAGTTTTTGGGATAGAATGCCTAAGGGATTCAATCCTTTCAAGAGGAAGAAGACCCATGCCAATGAAGAGGCATCGTCTTCGGATCCGAACACGGATTCCCTTTTTTCCCCGGTCCAATCGGATGACGGTGCATCGGATGAGTTTTATTTCAAAACTTCCGACCAAACATTGCTATGGTATGCCGATTTTATTATGCGTACTATATGTAACGGATCTTAGATTAACTGGACTGTATTTTCTGACCACCGTCCCTACTTTAAGGCATTAGGGTTACACTATTTTGCTATTTTACAATTCCCTATAGCTACTAATGCCATTAGACTGTTCTATTATAAATTCATGTTAGACACTTTTACCATGAGAACTCGTGTTGGCGGGATAGATATCGAGTTCAATGATGAATTGCTAGCAGAAATCCTTGGTCTTCTAAACGAAGGTGCCCCGCTCGATGACATCACTAACTTCGATTTCCCCGAGGGCACGGCTCTTGTTAGTTTCAAGAATGAGCTTTGTGCGCCCGCACGTGCTCGTCCTGAAAAGTTCAAGTCCAATAACTTGAACTTGTTTAACTACGAATTACATTGCATCATCTATTCCACTCTACTTCCAAAATCTACTTCAAAAGATGATGTCACTGCACTCGAACTTTCTACTCTATATCATATTCTTAAGGGGATTCCTTTTTCTGCCCCTAAGACTATTATTCAGATGATGGGTAGGTATCGCGGTAGAGACCGCAACCTCTCTTATGCGATGCTTATTCCACGCATCTTTCACCATTTTGATATTGACTTATCCACTTGTGCTCTGGACCCTGAGCCCAAGTTCTTCAAGCTTTCTCGTCGCAGTATTTCTACTGCTCCTCCACCTCATGCACCTGCTCCTATTGCACCTGCTCCTGCTATACCTGGTCCTCCTCAGTCTTACCCTATGACCTTTGAGGATATTCACCAGCACCTATCAGATCTGCAGACATTCTTTGTTGACACTTCCAGGGAACATGAGTTCCGTGACGTGACTCGATTCCAGGATATTGCCAACTCCTTTGTCGATCTCTGATTTGTACAAACGGGTCACTCTGCTAGCTCTCTTCCTAGACACCCTTCTGTATCTGGTTACCGTATTGATGATGAGGCGGTCCACTATCTGTTCCAGCCAGGGAATGCTTACGATTGGGATCGTACTTCTGGTGCTACTCCACATACCTCTGGAGCTGGCACTTCTGGAGCTTGTCCATCTGGACATGCTGGCACTACAGCAGATGATGATGATGATGAGGATGATTTTTGAGTTGTTATACATTTGGGACTGATGACTTTTGTTGGCCCATTTGGTCATATGGTCAACCTGATTTTAATAATTGATCGAACTCTGTCTGGATATACGAAGCTAGTCGGGACATCTCGGACTTTTGAACATGATCAAGAATGGCTATCCACTGAATTCAAGACCGAAGATCTGTTTGCCTACTCGAGTCTGTAATTCCTTATGTAATGTATTTTTTTCATTTTATTTGAGTCTAGGAATATGTTGTACACCGAGTCGTACTGGCAAATAGGCTACCCTTAAATGAGTTCAAAATGTTTTTAAAATGACCTCTCAAAAAGGTTTACAAAAAGGTTTTCAAAAAGGTTTTCAAAAATCACCAAAAAGCTTTTTCAAAACCCTAACTAAACCCTGACAGAACTCGGGCCGAGTTCGGCCAGAGTTCGGTTGGTGGCCGTTGTGATTTTGAATCCTTGTTACTTTGTCCTCCTGTAGTTGCGGATTTGACCGAGATTTGCTCATAGAGTTCTGTCCGAATTCTGCCCGAATTCTGTCAGAAGTCTGCCTTTGGAATACCTATAAATAGAGAAGGATTTTGATCATTTCAACTCACTCATTCACTTTCAATCTTCTCTCTATCTAAAGCATTCAGTCTTCCAAAGAGTTTTCTTGAGCTTTAAATTTCAGATCCCAAGCCAATTACAATCCTCTAGTCGATTTGCCAGTACGGTACGGTCTAGAAGTTTCTGAGAGATTGTAATCAGAAGGCTTGATTGAAGAATACCTCTTCACATTTGAAGTTGGACGAGTTCTTCGTATCAAAGCTCGTGTTGTATAAGTTGCAAGGACTTCGTAAGAAAACTTGCAGTTTTTCCAATAGTGGATTCAACTGGTAGCAAGAGTTCTACCGACTGGATTAGTCCTCAATAGAGGGAAACCAGTATACATCGCTGTCTTTGCGTTTGCTCTCTTAACTCTGCCTTTACTTTATTTCAATTGTGATTAATATTCTGTGATTGTGCTGCTAACTTTTTTAATTAGCATTATTCTGCTGCCAACTCTATTCACCCCCCTCTAGAGTATTGCGCTTTACTATTTTGTTCCTACAATTAGTATCAGAGCGGGTGTTACAGGTAAAGCAAAGGTAACAGTGTAATTATTTATTATTTTTAATTAACTGTTATATAGATCACAGCACAACACATGGCAACTGTAAAATTCACAAGTGAAGGCCAGGCCACAAACAGACCTCCACTGTTTGATGGTACAAATTATACTTATTGGAAAACACGGATGAGTTTCTTCTTGAAATCTCTTGACTTTGATTTATGGTCTATTGTTATTGATGGCTATCAAAAGCCACCTCGTATAAATGTTGATGGAGTTTTAGTTGAAAAACCCCATAGCAGATATACAGAGGAGGAAAAGAAAAAGGCCAGTCTTGACGCACGTGCTATTAATGCTCTATTTTGTGCTTTAGACAGAACTGAATTTAACAGGGTGTCTATCTGCACAACGGCGAATGAAGTGTGGAAGCTACTTGAAGTCACACATGAAGGCATGACTCAAGTCAAAGAATCAAACGTCAGCAGACTTACCCAAGAGTATGAGGTGTTCAAGATGAAGCCCAACGAAACAGTTACTCAAATGTTCGAAAGATTCTTGGATATTGTAAATCCTTTGTCCTCTCTAGGCAAAGAGTACAGTAACCATGAAAAGATTCACAAACTCCTGCGAGCACTTACCAAGAACTAGATTCCGAAGGCTACTACAATCATTGAAGGGAACGACCTCACAACTATGTCCCTCGAAGTACTCATGGGTAAGCTACTCACTCATGAACTGGAGCTACAAGATTTTGAAGAGCCTGCACCAAAGGAGAAGACGATCGCTTTCAAGGCTCAGCACAGAAAAGCTGCTAAAGGTGACTCAGACAGCAGTGAATCTGATACTGAAGATCAAGCGCTCCTAGCAAGGAAGTTCAAAAGATTCATGAGACATGAGAAGAGAGTCAAAGAAAACAACAGCAACAACTGGTATCAAGAAGATGCTGTCTGCTATGGTTGCAAGAAGAAGGGACACATGAAGAAGGATTGTCCCACAAACTCATCATCAAGTAAGAAAAGCAACAGGTATGAAAAAGGGAACCTGAAGAGATCAACATCTAGAAGATATGCCAATACCAGCATATGGCATAAAAGTGAAGCAAGCGACTCAGAAGACGAACAATCAGAAGATGCTGCAAACATATGCTTTATGGCATCCGATCAGGTACCTACTGAACCTGTAGTTGATACTTATGATGACTTCACCTTTGAGCAATTAGGAGATGCTTTCAGTGACCTGATGACTGATTGTAGGAAACTGCATAGCAAGTATCAGATCTCTAAGAAGGTACTCAAAGAGTACAAAGGTGAAATAGGTAGATTTACCAACCTACTAGCTGAGGTTAGAAATAATGTTAGTGAGTCTGGTGAGCTTTCTTCAATAAAGCTCTTATTACACGAGACTACCAAGTCATCTGAAGAGAAAGACAAAGTTATTGACCAACTCAAGGAAGAACTTTCTAAAGAGAAGAAAAGTCTTCAAAGTGCACAAATCAGAATAGAAACACTCACTTCTGATTATACTAAGTTGTATGACACTTCCAAAAGATTGGAAATTTGGTTAGGAAAACAGCCTGAGCCTGCTGCTTCCTTCCCTAACACGTGTCACTTACCGAAAAATTGGAACATTCCCAAGCCAAACACTGTCAGACCTAACAATATAAAACCTTTACCCCAAAAGGTTAAGCCCAAACAAGATTATAGGTATGCTTTCTTCTATACTAGAAAACCTAAACCTACCAACCATGCACACCACTCAGCTTTCAACACTCGACATGCTCAATGTCATTATTGTGGCCTCATTGGTCATATTTCATCTGCATGTAGAATGAGAAAGCTTGTTGATTTAAATGTTTATGCTTGGATACCAAAAGCTAACAATTCAGGACCCTATAAGAAATGGGTACCAAAAGTTTTATCTGCAAACTGTTTTGTAGGTGGAACACCCTTCACATGCTAAAAGCAAATGGATCCTCGACAGCGGTTGCTCACGGCATATGACCGGTGACGTTACACTATTTATAATTAATGCAGTTGACATAATTGCTTTCTATTTCTAGGTCGTCTTCAGCATACCCAAGCCTTTCCAATGCTAATAATGATTGCGGCTAAACCTGAAAAATATTGGTTATCCAGTCAGGATTGGAACAAGTACACAAACCGACGACAATGCGAAAATACAACAGAATTAACAAGACATGAAAATAGCATATGGAATATGAAAGCTAGTAAGAAAACTGATGACATGGCACGGTGGAAAAGTAAAAGGAAAAAAAATAAAAGACATCTACCTATGTGGTGTGAAATACCATTTAATACGTGAACGGCTGGGCTAATACGACACATCATACGATGGCTATCGTACAGTAATGGTACGACTAACTCATACGTGAGTGTGTATGACTTAGCTATCGTTCAGTAATGTAATTGGTTTTGTTCACGTATTTACTTAGTATTTTCCCTCCCGACTACTCCGTGTGACGAGCATGTCAACAAGCAGCAAGATATATGTATAGACATAAAATGAAAAGACTACTATGAATCGAAAAGCAATCAGAAAGTGCACTTGCCTGAGGTCCTTGTACAACCGTAGTCACAAGCCGAGGGTGAAGGAAAGTCGATCTAGAAGCTGTCAACCTATAACATATATCGCACCACGAACAGTGCACGAAAACCACAAATTAATTCTAATGTTCTAGTTCTAAATAGTGGCTAGTTGGGTTACTAATTTAATAATAATTAATTCTATAATAATTCACTTAAAAACTTAATTTAACCTAATAATAATCTGAATATAATCTAAACATACAAGTTTGGCCATCAAAAGTCATGTTTCTCAATTTTGGAAACTATGGCACGCAAATCGAGACGTACCGTTGACTTTTTAGTCAAACGCTATGAACTCTAGATTTTGAAAGTGCACCTTGGTAGATTTCAGTGCCACGAGTGCGCTGGAATCGACCGTGCCTCAAAATCACGCTTTGGTCAAAAGATATCGCCGTTATGGCTAATCGTGACCAAAACGGGGATCAACCGATCAGTTCTGAGTTCAACAGAATAAATAAAATATTAAATGAAAGAAATAATTTTTGGATAAAATATATGTCGTAGGTCTCTGTGTTAGCTTTCCGAAACTTTAAACGGTTCATGATTTTGATTTCTGGTTCTCCCGAAATCTCGAAAACACCGAAACGTGTCAAGTTTCGGACAACCGACACTCTACGAATTTTCCAGAAATATAGGTTCAGAAATTACGAAAATAAATTTGATATTCCGAAACTATACCTCAATACGCTTGCAACAAAAAAAAAACGGCGCACGAAAAGCATGTCGGAGTTGGCGGGAATCGCTTCGGGAAATCGAGATCTCTACTAGAACTCTCTCTCAAAAAGGCGGCTGAAATTTTACTAGGGTTTCGAATATAATACTGTATATATATAGGAGAGGGAGGCGGTTCAGCTGGGCGCCGACAGGTGGGCCCCCCGTGGGTAAATTTCTGGGTTATTAATTATTTAATTCAGAAAATCATTTAAAAATCATTTTAAGTCCGAATAAATCAAAATAAATTGCAGAAAAATCCAGAAAAATTCTAGAAAATTCTAGGAAATATTTCTAAGTGTCTAGAATCTAAATAAAATATTTTTAACACAAAATATCATCATGTGACCTCACAGTAAATTTCCAAAGCCTATAAAATATAAATTCTATAGGTTTTAATTATATAAAAAATTTCAAAAATTCTAAAAAAATCCAGAAAAATTCTAAAATTTTCTATAAAATATTTTTAGTCATTTAGAGCCCAAATAAAAATATTACGTCCCGAAATACCCCCGTATGACCTTACAGTAAGTCCTAAAATTCCTTAAAAATAATAAAACCTTAAATATTAAATACCTACAAATATCCAAAAATTGTAGAAAAATATAAAATAGCTAAATAATACATATATAAGCTATCTAGAGGTCATATGACCTTAATATGGTCATAGCCCGCTGACAAGCTTTGACATGACTCACAATGGCCATAAAATTAATCATAAACAAATAAAATTAAAAAAAATTGGGAAGTAGGCTTACAAAATGAGACTCGGTCGCGCTAATATGGATACAATCTCAAGATTATCCACAAAGAAGCTAGTACGCGGTTTACCGGATTTTACATTCAAGAAGGATTCGGTATACAGCCAATGTGAAAAGAACAAAGCTACCAGATCCACATTCAAATCTGTAAACGCAGTATGTACTACTAGACCTCTACAATTGCTACATATGGACTTATTCGGTCCTAACAGAGTTGCTAGCCTCGGAGGTAAATTATATGCTTTTGTAATTATGGATGATTTCTCTAGATACACGTGGGTATATTTCTTGACACGCAAGAATGATGCATTATCCGAATTTATCGCCTTTTGCAAGAAAGTACAAAATGAAAAAGGTTACATGATCACTCGTATTAGAAGCGATCATGGTGGCAAATTCGAGAATGCTGATTTTGAGCAATTTTGTGACACACACGGTTTCATACACGAGTTCTCCTGCCATAGGACTCCACAAAAAAATGGAGTTGTGGAACGTAAGAACAGAACTCTATCCGAAATGGCCAGAGTGATGTTAAACAAGTTTAGTCTACCCAAATATTTCTGGGCTGAAGCTGTCAATACAGCTTGCTTTGTTCTCAATAGAGTTCTAATTCGACCCAAATCAAAGAAGACTCCATTTGAGTTGTGGTTTGATAGAACTCCCTCAGTTTCATACTTTAGAATATTTAGTTGTAAATGCTTTATTCTCAATACAAAAGACAACTGGGAAAAATTTGATGAAAAGGCCAATGAAGGTATATTTTTAGGTTATGCGGCCAAGAGCAAAGGATACAGAGTCTTCAACAAACGAACAATGATCATCGAAGAATCAATCAACGTCACCTTTGATGAAATGAATCAAATGACTATCGATGACAGTGATGAAGATCTGCCTGCATCAAGCACAACATCAGCTGATCCTCAACCAAGCTCTGTACTAGCTGAACCTCCTAGAGAAGATCCAGGAACCAGCTACCTTCAGAATCTACCAAAAAGGTTGAAATTTACAACTGATCATCCAAAAGATTTGGTAATTGGTGATATTACCAAAGGAGTAAGTACTCGTACATCCAGTAGAGATATTGTTTCTAGTGTTGTATTTATTTCATAGCTAGAACCCAAAAATATTGATGAAGCATGTAGTGATAGTTTTTGGATATATGCTATGCAAGAGGAATTAAACCAATTTGAACGGAATCAAGTTTGGGAACTTGTTCCCAGGCCTATTGATCATCCGGTCATTGGCACCCGTTGGGTATTCCGAAATAAACTAAATGAGAATGGTTTAGTGACTCGTAATAAGGCTCGACTCGTAACTTAATGATACAATCAAGAAGAAGGTATCGACTACGATAAGACTTATGCCCCAGTTGTGAGATTAGAATCCATTCGCATGTTATGTGCATTTGCATGTTTTCATGATTTCAAACTATTTCAAATGGATGTCAAGAGTGATTTTTTAAATAGTTTTATAAAAGAAGAAGTTTTTGTAGAACAACCTCCAGGTTTCACAGATTTCAAAAACCCTGATCATGTTTTCAAGTTGAAGAAAGCCTTATACAGTTTAAAACAAGCCTCGCATGCTTGGTATGATCGTCTAAGCTCTTTTCTACTTGACAACGGTTTTTCAAAAGGCAAGGTTGACACTACACTGTTTATTAAGTCTTTTAATGGCAAACTTCTTTTAATTCAAATCTATGTTGATGATATTATATTTCGATCTACTGAAGAATCACTGTGTCAAGAATTTTCTAAGTGTATACAGAATGAGTTTGAGATGAGCATGATGGGAGAGCTGAAATTCTTTCTCGGATTGCAAATCAAACAAACTGATAATGGGACATTTAGAAATCAAGCCAAGTACACAAAAGACTTGCTAAAAAAGTTTGATATGGACAATGTCAAACCTTTTGGCACTCTAATGGCAACTTCAATAAAGCTTGATTCAGATGAACAAGGCAAGCCAGTCGACCCACGTAAGTATCGAGGTATGATTGGTAGTTTACTTTATTTAACTGCTAGTCGTCCAGATATAATGTTCAGTGTTTGCCTGTGTGCACGTTTTCAAGCTAACCCAAAGGAATCACATCTGTCCGCAGTTAAACATATCTTTCGATACCTTAAAGGCACTTCTTCTGTTGGCTTGTGGTATCCCAAAACTAAGTCCTTTGACCTTATTGGTTATTCGGATACAGATTTTGCTGGATGCAAAGTTGATAGAAAAAGTACCAGTAGCACATGTCATTTCTTAGGCAAGGCTTTAGTCTCATGGTTTAGTAAAAAGCAAAATTCTGTAGCCTTATCAACAACAGAGGCTGAGTACATCACCGCAGGACGTTGTTGTGCTCAAATTTTGTGGATGAAACAAACCCTAGAAGACTATGATTTATTTTACACACATATTCCTATTTTCTGTGATAACATGAGCACTATTAATTTGACTAAGAATCCAGTATGTCACTCTCGTACTAAACATATCGAGATTCGACATCACTTTCTTAGAGATCATCATCAAAATGGAGATATAAACCTTGTGTACATAGATACTGAAAATCAACGAGCTGACATCTTCACTAAACCTCTAGCGGAAGATCGTTTCAATTATTTACGTCGAGAATTAGGAATTTTGGACATCAATAATATTAATTAATTTTGTTTTATGATTATATATCATTACGCAAAAACTTTGTTAGAGACAAGCCAATAAAGAGTCTGTCTGTCACCACAACTACGGTTGAAGCGGAGCGGTACTTAAGAGTTTCCCGGTGAACCTCCGCCAGCTGGGACAGTACTCCTACAGCTAATCTGAAACAGTCACTGTGTAACGATATTTAATCTATAAAATAATATTAATTATGTTAATTGAAGTTGAAATGACTAATCTTTGAATTAAATATTTGAAATGAGACAATAAAAAAGAATGGCAAAAATCAACTATAAAGAACCCTAGGCGAATTCGGCCAGAGCTCTGACCGAATTCGGCCCGAGTTCGGTTAAGGGTTTCAGGTTATATAGCCAGAGCCCGAGAGCCCTTCTTCTTTATTGCTTCCAAACTACATCATAACAGCAGCAGCAGCCGCGAAGGAGCCCCGAACCCTAGTTCTTCACCACCCTCTTCCTTCCAATCCAATTGGTGAAATCAATCCAAAATTTGGATTCGTGCGGAGTTCGTTATTCTCTTCGACATACTTTGATTTCGGAAGATATAACCACATCCTTCTCCACTTTTAAATTAGTGCATTTTTACTTCAATTTGCACAAATGGCACCCAAATTCAATCCTTCAAAGAGGAAGAAGACGACTCCCAGTGAGGAAGAGTCATCTTCGCATCCGCATATGGATTCCCTCTTCTCGCTGGTCCAAACGAGCGACGGTGCATTCGACTGGTTTTTCTTTCAAACCCTAGACCAAGCCCTACTGTGGTATGGAGACTTCTCCATGAGATCCATATGCACAGGCGCTCCAGTCAAGTGGACTATATTTCCTGATCATCGTCATTTCTTTGAGGCATTAAGGTTACATCTTTTTATTAAAATCTGCTTCCCTATAGCAACTAATGCCATTAGATTATTTTATTGTAATCTCATATTAAATACTTTTGATGTGAGCACTCGTATTGGAGGTATTCATATCAATTTCGATGATGACCTCTTAGCTGAGATCCTTGGTATCCCTAACGAAGGTGAACTGCTAGTTGACATCACTGAATTTGATTTCCCCGAAGGCATGACACTCGCCAGTTTCAAAGCGGAACTCTGTGCACCTGATAGAGTATGCTCCGGAAAGTTCAAAGCTAACAACCGAAACTTGTTTAACTATGAATTGCATCGCATCATCTATTCCACTATCCTTCCAAAATCTACTTAAAAGGATGATGTGACTTCTCTTGAGCTGTCCGCCATGTACCACATTCTTAAGGGGATTCCATTTTCTGCCCCTAAGACCATGATTCAGATGATGGGTCGTTGTCGTGCAAGAGATAGAAATCTCTCTTACGCGATGATTCTCCCACGCATCTTTCAGCGCTTCGATATCGATCTGTCGACTTGTACTCAGGACCCTGAGCCCAAGTTTCTTCATTTATCTCGTCGTAGCATGACTGCTTCAGCCCCTCCTCCTGCTCCACCTACTACACCTCCTCCATCACCTCATCAGTACGCCATGACATTTGAGGGCATACATCAGCATTTATCTGCTTTGTACGTCTCGATGACGGACATGGCTCGTGAGCGTGAGTTCCGCGACGTCACCCGTTATCAGGCATTTGCAAATTCCTTAGCTGATCTTCGTTTCGCCCAGACTGGTCATTCAGCCGGTTCCATCCCTAGAGATCCAGCTTTCTCTGGTTACCACTATGAGGATGAGGCTGTTCATGCCTACTTCCAGCCCGATAACGCCTATGATTGGTACCGTCCTGATCGTGCTCCACCTCGTGACTTTGTTGGTGAGTTCTATGCTGGCGTCCCTCCTCATCCTTCTGGCGCTGGTACCTCTAAAGCTGGTCCTTCAGGACATGCTGGTCGAGCTGATGATGATGATGAGGATGATAATGAGGAGATGTGACTATATGATTTTGACTGATATTTTATTGTGCACTTGGAAATGCTCCGACATTCCAAGTTTTTATCAGTACTTTTTTTTATTATTATTAGCACTTTCTAGTTTGCTTTAGTACTCTGTTATTTTCATGGACATATTTATTATGCCTCAGTTTATGGCATTCCAGTTTATTTCAGCACTATGTTTCAGTTTCAGTTTATGATAGCACTATCTCTTATATTGCTTCATTCTTTATAAACTGCCTGTGAAATTACATACCTGTGATGATTTTTTTTAAAAATACATGCCTGTGATATCTCCCTTTTATTTCTGTCTTATTTCTTTTATATGTGTTTTCTCACTATTTGTTACTTATGCATTGATTGCGGGGGAGCTTTATCTTTTGCAATTATTTTGCTAAGTGACAAAGAGGGAGAAAAATTAAAAGATCTAACATTTTTTTTGAGATAATACAGGATATGAACAATTCTACTTTTTGATATTTTGAACAAGCTTAATGTTATATCATTCATAGTTTGTCAATTATCAAAATGGGAGAGATTGTTGGCCCATTTGGTCATATGGTCAACCTGATTTTAATAATTGATCAAACTCTGTCTGGATATACGAAGCTAGTCGGGACATCTCAGACTCTTGAACATGATCAAGAATGGCTATCTACTGAATTCAAGACCGAAGATCTGTTTGTCTACTCGAGTCTGTAATTCCTTATGTAATATATTTTTTTATTTTATTTGAGTCTAGGAATATATTGTACACCGAGTCGTACTGGCAAGTAGGCTACCCTTAAATAAGTTCAAAATGTTTTTAAAATGATCTCTCAAAAAGGTTTACAAAAAGGTTTTTAAAAAGGTTTTCAAAAATCACCAAAAAGCTTTTTCAAAACCCTAACTAAACCCTGACAGAACTCGGGCCGAGTTCGGCCAGAGTTCGGCCAGAGTTCGGTTGGTGGCCATTGTGATTTTGAATCCTTGTGACTTGGTCCTCCTGCAGTTGTGGATTTGACCAAGATTTGCTCATAGAGTTCTGTCTGAATTCTGCCCGAATTCTGTCAGAAGTCTGCCTTTGGAACACCTATAAATAGAGAAGGATTTCGATCAATTCAACTCACTCATTCACTTTCAATCTTCTCTCTATCTAAAGCATTCAGTCTTCCAAAGAGTTTTCTTGGGCTTTAAATTTCAGATCCCAAGCCAATTACAATCCTCTAGTCGATTTGCAAGTGCGGTACGGTCTAGAAGTTTCTGAGAGATTGTAATCAGAAGGCTTGATTGAAGAATACCTCTTCACATTTGAAATTGGACGAGTTCTTCGTATCAAAGCTCGCGTTGTAGAAGTTGCAAGGACTTCGTAAGAAAACTTGCAATTTTTCCAATAGTGGATTCAACTGGTAGCAAGAGTTCTACCGACTGGATTAGTCCTCAACAGAGGGAAACCAGTATACATCGCTGTCTTTGCATTTGCTCTCTTAACTCTGCCTTTACTTTATTTCAGTTGTGATTAATATTCTGTGATTGTGCTGCTAACTTTTTTAATTAGCATTATTCCGCTGCCAACTCTATTCACCCCCCTCTAGAGTATTGCGCTTTACTATTTCGTTCCTACAACTTTGTCTTATGTTTACTTGGAAATGCTCCATCATTCAAAGATAGTATAAGTACTCTTATTAGTTTTTGGATATGATTTGTGACTATTTGATGGACATGCTTTTATTATTCAGTTTAGCTCATTATTCAGTTTTTTTTAGCATTATCTTTATTTATGCTTCCATATAAACTGCCTGTGACAAATATTAATTGTTTATCTTATTTCCGTCTGTGATGTTTACACCATGCTTGTGTTGAATGAATTTATTTCTTTTTTTTGTGTTTCTTCACTGATTGTTACTTATGCATTAATTGCAGGGGAGCTTTCTCTTTACTATTATTTTGCTAAGTGACAACGGTGGAGAAATAAGATCTAACATTTTCATGAATACAGATTATGAACATTTTTTATTATTTATTCAGCATTATTTTGAATTGATAAATATCAAAGATGTTATATCGGTTAAGGTTTGTCAATTATCAAAATAGAAGAGATTGTTGGCCCATTAGTTATGGTCAAACTTGATTTTAATAATTGATCAAACTGTCTCGATATACGACTCAATTCAAATGTTTACTAAAGATGTTTTGGATACTGATCAAGATTGGATATCTACTCAGTTCAAGACCGAAGCTCCGTTTGCCACTCAAGACTGTATTTCCTTACGCAATGTAATTTTTATTTTTATTGAGTCTAGGAATACATTGTACACCAAGTCGTACAAGCAAATAGGCTATCCGAAATTATTTTTCAAAACTGACCTATCTTTTAAAATGACCTATGTTTTTGAAAAACATCTACTTTTACAAAAAGCTTCTGAAAGATTTTCAAAAAGCCAAAGACAATTTTCACAAAATAAACCTGACCAAACCCTGACAGAACTCGACCAGAGTTTTGCCGGAGTTCGGCCAAGGTGAACGTTATGTGAACGTTGGATTTTGAACTTGGTCTTCCTTCAGTTGCGGTTGGTTACAAAGAGTTTTGTCCGAATTCTGCCCAAATTCTGTCAAAGTTCTGTCTTTAGAAAAACTATAAATAGAGAGGAATTCTGATCATTTCAACACACTCATTCACTTTCATCTTCTCTCTTCTAAAGCTTACGTTTCTTCCAAAGAGTTCTAAAAAGTTTCTATTTTCAAATCCTAAGCCAGTTACAATTATCTAGTCAATTTGCAGGTACGGTACGGTCTAGAAGATTTCAGAAAAATTGTAATCAGAGGTTTGATTGAAGAAAGACTCTTCAAAACTAAAGTTGGTCGAATTCTTCGTATCAAAGCTCGCGTCTGTAGAAGTTGCAAGGACTTCGTATGAAAATTGCAAGATTTTCTAATAGTGGATTCAACTAGAAGCTAGAGTTCTTCCGACTGGACTAGTCCTCACAAGAGGTAAACCAGTATAGATCTCTGTGTTTGCGTTTGCCTTCTGATCACTCTTTTCATTACAGTTATTTACTTTGTGATTATTATTATTTTTGTGATCTAACTGCTAACAAGTTTTAATTAGCAATATTCCGCTGCCTACTCTATTCACCCCTTCTAGAGTATTCTGCTTTACGATTTCGTTCCTACAGTGCTCGCTCTATCCTGACTGGATATATTTTTCAGATAATTGCCCGGAGGACACGTGTCCTTCCTATTATGGATCTGAGGAGGGACTCCGGGTCCCGATTCTCGGGATTGACCCAGGGATTTGTTTAGAGAACTTGTTTAGATTTCTGTTTAGAACTTGTGTTGTAATAAATAGAGATTTTGACATTATATTTGAGATTTGTTTCGAATATTATTTTAGTCTTTGTTATTGAGTTTTATATAGTTGTTTAGACTTCTGTGATATCTTTTCGTTCTTTAGACTGTGATTGAGTATTACCATATCCTTATACTTGTCCTCCATTCGAAGTTGAGATCTATGACTAGTACATTATATATTATTGTGTGAGATGATAGTTAGCGACTAGAACATCGTTCTATCGCCGATTCTGCGACATAAGTTGGGCGCTATTACACACTCATGCTCCTATACTGGGTGCGAGTCGTGACACGTTTTCAGTGGTAGCCCATGCAGGTCAAGATTTGTATTAGTGCGATATCGTGGTAGTACGACAACTTAGTTGTACTGCTATGAGCCTACGATAGGAATTAAGAATTGGCTTTAGAGAGAGGGTACTCAATCACAACTAGGAACTTTCAATGGATTTGAATCTACTGACACTCGTTTAAATCTAAATAATTTATTTCATATATCTCCTTCTTGATAATATCATCCTTTCTTCGTTATTGACCTCTTATTTTGATCTATCTTCAGGATGGTGGAGACTATGTCACATCGCTCTGTACCGACGAACACTGAGAGGTCTGCCACCTCTTGTCCGATTCAGCCTACAGCTGAGACTGTATCGCTCCTTACGTCTACTCACATGGGAATATATGCTACTTTTAGGCGTCATTCTCCACCTATTTTGAGGACTTCCCCTATCAATCCCGATATTCTTCAGCATCCACCACTACCTACTGCTCCGGTAGATGCCGTGCAGTTTTTTACGCTCTTCCACAAGATGATGGAGGCATAGAATCGCCAGTCTGCAGACATGAGGCAGGGTATCTAGAACGTCCATCAAGTAGAGATGACGGCTGTGGAGACAATGGCTGCTCGGCCACATGGAGACTTGGGAGGCCAAGGAGGACAGGTTCAGCAACAACGGCCAGGGAACATTATAGAATTTTACAAGATAAGGTCGAGGGACTTCAAGGTTACAGAGGGCAATATGTACACCGACGACTGGGTAGAGCACATCGAAAAGATATTTAGGCTGGCGTAGATCCCGACTGGGATATAAATAGAGGCGCCAGCCAGCCAGATGTATGATCTTGTACAGACATGGTACCACACTGATCCCAGAACTGGTGTCGAGGGACAGACTTGGGAGGCCTCTAAGAAGCTTTTCAAGAAAAAGTTCTTTTCAGATATAGAACTCGGTGCTTTGGAGACTCAATTTGAGAACCTGGTTCAGGGGAACCAGATGGTTGAGGAGTATGCTAGAGAGTTCTGCCGCCTGGAAAGATTTATGGAGGGCTAAGTGATGTAGCAAAGGCGAGAAGATTTTCGAAGGGCTTGATCAAGGAGGTCAAGTCACTGACCACGAGTGACCATGATGCCACCTTTGAGCATATCTCAGCAGGAGCCATAGCAGCGGAGGATGACTTGGAGCTGAAGTCCAAGAGGAGCCAGGATGATTCAGAATGGCGGGTGGTAGTGCAAAGCGTCCCTTTGTGCAGAAGGCAGTGAACCAGCCCCAGCAGTTATTGGCACCGGCTAGAGTTCAGCAGGTACAACATCAGCCTCGGGGACAGGACCGGAGGGTGCCCACATGTGTCTACTGTAGAAAATCTGACACACTTGGGACAAATATAGAAGAAGGTTGAAAGTATGCCTGTTTTGTGGATTTGCTGCTCACTAGATAAAGGATTACCCCATTGCACCTTCTTTTGGCGGAGCACAGGGAGCTAGGCTACATGTGGCGCAACACCATGTCCAGCACCAGAGGGACGGGGCTTTTGTGCTGACGGCCGAGGAGACCAACAGTACATGTAATTGGATAGCAAGTCTGTCTTTCATGTCCTTCTTTCCATCTTGTTCTGTGATTTTTATTAGTACCTGTTAGGATATTTTGTGTTGTGCTAGCTAGTGTAGTAACCTTGTTCGAGACTATGAAATTATGATCAGTAGGACCATGATTTTGCATGATTCTAGATAGAATTTTCTTGACTCTGATTATCGGGGGTTTAACCTAGAAGGAGTAAGACCAACTTTAAATTTCGAGGACAAAATTTTTCTAGGAGTAGGTTTGTAACCACCACTTTCCTGGAACATGGTATTTTTGACTTTTTCCTAATTACTGTTTTTATTGTGATCTCATATTATATCTTGAGTGGTAATTAATTTTCAAAATTAAAACTTTATATTTTAGTTCATTATTTAAATAATTAAATAGTATATATGTGTTATTCTAAAAAATGACTAATGGTTAGCCTTTGACTAGAATAGTGGTTAGTGATACTAAAGGACCTAAACTAACTTGTCATGACCATCAAACTAGATGATTTGGACTAGCCTAATTGAACTTTAGTTAGTCTCTAGCTAGATTAGAAGAATTAGCTAGAAGGTTTGACTAAACATCTAATTATGAAGAGAGGTTTAATCCCTAACTTGTCATGACTAATGAGAAGGGTGTAGTGGACCTTTCCCTTTGCCCAAAACCCTAACCCTAACATCATATGGCAGCCAATATTATTTATAAAACCTAACCTCATCTTCTTCCTCTATCCATTTTTATTTCAAGCCCTGATTTAGGAGCTTTTCCCCCAAATTGCTCCTACACCCAAATTTCTACCAAATAGACCCAAATTCATTTCATTCTCTTTCCCTTGGAAAGGAGAAGGCTCTATTGGCTAGCTAAAAAGGATTTGGAGCCTTGACGCTTTGAGGGATTCTGGATCTAGGGATTTTATATTGGGAATCCATCTCTCTTTTGATATGAGCTCTCTAAACCCTTCAATTCCATTTCATTAGTGTAACTACATTCATTTAGGACCCCATTCGCATTAGGGTGCTGTTAAAGAGGAGTTAAGGCTCTTATCTTCCTATTTGAGGGTTCTTTCCATTGTATTTTGGTACAAATTTAGGGAAACCCAAAATTAGGAATCTAGGGTTTGTAAAATTGGTAGATTAGGTCATGCTAGTATTGTAGAGCATGTTGGCATGCTTTGGGTCAAGTTTTGATCCATTTGGAGTGCGTATCACGAGGATATCGGATATGCATACCAAGTATTCGATGAAATGACTCTAAGAGTATTTGATATTTAGATTTCAGTTTTTTATTTGTTTTCCTATTGATTATATGTTGTTTTATCTATATAGGGTGAACCATGAGGTATAAGAATGGTTTTGATAGGTTTATTTGGAAATGGGGGCTTGGTACATGGGGTATTCACGGTCCTGCACATGATGTCCTGATTCTTTTAAGTTCTGTTCATGTCTATATGTCCTGCATTACACTTCATTCCCTCATCCAACTTACTGTGCTACCATTAGGAGAATGACTTGTTCATCACTTGCATTGATCAGTCCTTAGATGATAAACCCATTTCATCCTCTTGTGCAGTCCCTACTTTATCTTGGGACAGCCCTACACTAATGTTCAGTCCAGCCTTGAACCCTCTGTTTAGACTAGTACACTCGGATTGAACACTTCTATTATAAAGGTATCAGATATTAGCCACCTCTATTAGGATCATGTCGCATCTTCCTGATGTACTGTCCTTATCCTACAATACCACTTTAACTGGGTCTTAAGCATCAGTCACTTGGAAGAAGTGATATTTTCTTGAATCGAATACCATGTTCAGACCACAGTTGGATATGGCTTAATATTAACTGCCATGTTTCCCGGGTTTAGGTTGTGTTTAATTTAGTCCCCTTCATTTAGATTAGATAAAACATCTATGTACTCTGTCCTGATATGTCCAGTCCCCTGCAATAAAGTATATGTCATGTATCCCCACCTGTTGTCAATATTTAGGATGTCCAGTCCCAATGGGATTTACTTTAACCCTTACCTTCAATTGTGTTAGTCATTTTCACACTGGTCTATATGTTGTAGACCCTTGCACTAAGTATATTAATAAAATCTCTTTAAGATGTCCTTATCTCTTGTTTCAGTATTGTTGGTGGTCTAGAAATTAGGATGTATCAGACCCCATCTCCTATATAGTTATGTCCTATATCTTTAATTCACTACACCATTAACTCTGATACACATCCTTGTTATCTGCCAATGATGTATCAAACATTTGGGTGTCCCATGTTTAGCTTCAGTCATTAGTTTTGGACTTTTGTGTGTGGAAGTGAGTGTCTTATCTGGATTTAGTGATTGGCTTGGAAATTAGGACGTTAGCACAGTTGGAAATGCTATGTATTAGCCCACTTGATGTATGTTTCAGTCTCTGTCTTGTATTTGGTTCTATCCATGCCATGATGGATTAGAGCCAGCCCCCAAATTCATGTGGGTTGTGTCCATTTATGTATCTATGTGTATCAAGTTGATTTGAGTTAGTATAACCCATATTTGAGTTCTAGCCACTGATATGGATGGGGGTTGTATTGGTATCATGAGTATGAGAGATTGTGGGTTAGTATTAGGTGTATCTGGAAATAGAAGTAAGGGAGAGTGAAGGTTTAGTTAAGTATCAAATAAAAGAAGAATACCTATTTTGGTATTTAAAGTTTTTGGTTAAGTCCAACCAACTGTCCAATTAATATAGTTTACCTATAGTCCCTATCATTAATTTAGAAAAGTTTAGTTCAGTCCGAGTTCAGATAGTGATTTAGATATGTATCTATGTGTGGGTATGACATGGGACAAGGAAATGCATAGGAATTTAGTTCCTGTATGTGCCTATAGGCAGTGAAAAGAGGAAGATCAAAGCATGCAAGCAGCAGTATGTTGTAATAGCAGAGGCAGTGGCCTTGGCAAGGGTCAGAGGTAGTAGCAATTCCTTTGTAGAGTTTGGGCAGTAGTCTTAGGCCATTGTACTGTAGTGTACAGTGATGAGAGGGGTCGGGTTCAGGTCAGTATCAGAGTTTTGAGTTGAATGAGGTATCAGTAGATTAGTGTATTAGAGAGTTCAGACATTAGATTAGTAGAATGTTACGATATCTAAGTCTCAGTTATTAGATTCATGTTAGTATTGGGTAAATTTTGTGTCAGATGTTAAGATCTATTAGTTAGCTTAGAAAAGTGTTATTGTTATATGCATTTATCATAGGGTGTTAGTAATGTTATGGGATATGATATGTTAGTGAGTTAGGATACTTAGTATCATATTTGGTTTTGTTAGATGTATATTGATTCATGATAGATAGGATATTAGTTAGTGTATTAGAGCATTAGGATTGGACTTTTGGCTTGAGTCTTAGCTCCTTAACTTGCAGAATGCATGGCAGTATTACAATGCAATGCACGATGCAGCAAGCTTAGTAGCCACAACAGCAAGGTTTAGGCACAGCCTATAGCAAGTCTGAGAAGTAAGAAAGAAGTTGGGGGCCTATTAGCTACCTGTAGAATAGTGGATAGATAGAGAATAGGGTATATGGGTTAGACTAGTAATGGGTGTATAGCCTGTATTAGGATTCCTAGTGTGTGTGTTGAAAATAGTTTGAGTAGGGTGAATTGTGTCCACAAGCAAGGAAGGGAAAACAGTAGCAGTAGCAGGGCAGTGCCATATGGCTACCCTTGTGTGTGTATCTTGGTGGCATAAGCTTAGATAGGGTATCTACCTAAGTGTTAAGTATAAGTTAATAACTATGATAATGTAATAGGTAATAGCTTAAAGGATAACACTAAGGCTAGAGCAAGAGTTAGTGACTTCCAAGGTATGGGTATTACTTAAGTTAACTCTAGGTATTGACCAATTGAGACCAAATATTGACCAAGTACCAAAAGTTGAACCAAGTTTGACTTTGACCTAGAGAAAGGCCAAGAAGCATGTAGTTAACTCATCTAAATATATTGTTTACTCTAGAACATTAATTAACGATGTACCCCTCATTTATACATTTATAGGTTTGTGTGACTTTACCTTGGGCATCGATCCTTACTCATTACTCTGGATGACAGGCGAGTACATTCTCAGATAGTTCTTTCATTTATTTGATGATTAATATGATACTGTTCTAGTATAGTTCTATTTGATTCTCTGTCACAACATGTATTAGTATCCTGGTTTCATTCACTCGCAACACATATATTTGACTCGTCTAGCCTCCATTACTTGTACCACTCACAAGAACCATCTACTCGAATCACATACAAGTACTAAATGTTCAAATTATACAAGAACCATCACTACAAGCAAGATAGTCGTCGCCATTGGGCCCGGTGTGCGATGTGTCGTATCAATAAGAACTACCTTACAAGAAAGATAGCCATCACCGCTTGGCCGAGTGTGCGATATGCCGTATTACAAGAAAAATAGTCGTCGCCGTTTGGCCCAACATGCGATGTGCTGTATTTACTCGTCTAAACAAGAAAGATAGCCATCGTATGCTTACCAAGTGTACGGTGTGCCATATTTACTCGTTACTCCTTACTCGCTACTCGTTTTTAAGACAAGAACAGTATCTCAAACACGTTGGATTAGTGACTTGTACTAGAATCATATTGTCTCATGTTTTACAAATTGGGCTTGTATCATATTGTTCTAGTTAATTGTCTTTATTTACAGTTTTCGTTGCCATGCTCTCATATTTATCTGTATTTACATTCCTTGTTTGAATGTTGTCCTATTTCATTACCTGTCTCAACTTTCCATGATTCATCAAGTATAACTGCCTCTAACTATTTTATAGTCTTTGTCATTTACTTGGGATTGCTAGATGAGATGTGCTTGTTCCATCCTGACTGGATATATTTTTTAGATAATTGTCCAGAGGACACATGTCCTTTCTATTATGGATATGAGAAGGGGATAGCTACTTTGGATCCCGATTCTCAGGAGTGACCAGGGGTTTAGTTTAGAGAACTTGTTTAGATTTCTGTTTAGAAATTGTGTTATAATAAGTTGAGATTTTGATATTGTATTTAAGATTTGTTTCGAATATTATTTTAGTTGTTGTTGTTGAGTTTTATATAGTTATTTAGACTTCTATGATATCTTTTCGTGCTTTAGACTGTGATTAAGTATTACCATATCCTTATACTTGTCCTCCATTCGGAGTTGAGATCTATGACTGGTATATTATATATTATTATGTGAGTTCATAGTTAGTGACCTAGAACAACGTTCTACCGCCGATTCCGCGGCGTAGGCTGGGCGCTGTTACACACTCGTACCCCTATACTGGGTGCGGGTCATGACAAACCTGAAATAGAAGGCTCTTCATATAAAAGATCGAAGAAAGGTAAAGGTAAGGGGAAACAAAAATCTGCCCCTATAGCCACTTCTTCTTCTAAGAAAGCAAAAGTCACCACAAAACTGTCTTCAGGAAAATTTGCACATCAGAAGAAGGTAGCTCATAATAAGCAAAAATCATCTAAAAGCCATTATTCTTCTCCTGAAATAGATCTAGAATTGGCTGACTAGGCAGTAGAGGAATTGGCAATTGCTTTCATACCGCCAATTAACCATCCTGTTATAGAACCAGAGATGCATCTCCATGGAGGAATTCACGCAGAACTCCTTCCCAATAGACTACTGAAAGTGTGAACATTATAAGTTCACCTGCTAGGGTAACTTCAAGTGCAACTGAATCATTATACAAGAATGATGCCGGTCCCTCCAAGCATGTTCAAGAGTATAAATCAGTGGACGTCTGGATGATGAAGAAGGCGATCAATCTCTTGCAGCGTCTGAACCTAAAGATGTAGGGGATTACAGTGGCTTAGCTTTTGAAAATGTAGACTTGGGCAACCTTGATGAGATTGAAGTCAGTTTGCAGGTGCCAACTGAGCCTTCAACATTTCTTAGTTCAAGCCATAAACTTCATCTATCGAATAAGAAATTCAAAACAAGCTTGAAGATACTACGTCTTCCTTCCAAGTCAAAACTGGAATAGTTGAACAAGTGTCAGTGAGGCCAACTGAAGAATCGACAACCGACATAACTGAGAAGCCTATTAAAATACGTTTACTCACAGATGGAAATCGTAGCATGTGTATTGCACTCTTCTATAACAATTGTCACTTATTTCTTTTATTTGATTTTAATATGATCTTTCTTTTGCATGTCAGCTGCTCAAGAATCTTTTTATCCTCCGTCTGAAGGAGGGGCTCAAACAAATATTATACCTATGACTTCGTTGACAGGTGTCTACCTAGACGGTATGACCAGGATTTGTGTGCAGTCATTTTACTCCCTTTTGATGAATGGGGTTAAAGGATGTAGTGCCCCGCTCCTTGCGGTCTACTATGTAATACCTACGGCTTGTTGACTCAGTCATGAACAGAGTACTTGGTGAAACCTTTGTCGGTATCGATTGATCACGGATGAAATGCAATGAACCTTTCCAATTGATGGATTGGCTTCTATTGAAATGAATCCAAGAGTTTTGCTGAATGTTTTCTCTTCGCTGCTTGGTTTTGATGAATGCATTTTCGTGTTGGTTTTCGATGATTGGTTTTCATTGTTCGCTTTTATCGCATTTCGCATTCATTCCGAATCTTGAGAGAAAGAGACGAAGTATGCTAATCAACTGTTGGTGCCATTGTAGGCCGCGTGAATTATTCGTGAACGGCGCGTGAAGTCCCTCCTTCTCTCAACTAAGATTCATCTCGGTGAGTTGCTTCAACCGAACAAACATTGATCTGTACGCCTAAGAAAAATGATCTCTAGTCTACTCTGTTGCCTTGTCCCAATGATCAACGATACCACATCCACAAAAGATAAGAGAAGATAATTGAATTGAATCAAATGCAAGAATATGTGTTGCTACTCGATCTGCTAAATAAGAATGATCATCTGCTTGTCATCAGTATGCTTGAAAATATAGACATGTACAGACAAACTTTTACGTGTTGAGAAGAACCAGAAGGCACGAAACAAACGTGTCGTATACCTGTGCATAAGTCCAAATGTGTCTCATCTGATAGAACGGCTAGAGCATGCATTTGGTCTCGGACATCTTGTATACAAGGAAACATTTGTCTCTCGGGTGGTATCTGGGGGCACCTGGAACCGCTCGGCCTAGGAGAGATTAGAGCCTCCATGTAAAAATAGGAGTCGATCTGAGTCCTTAGCGACGAGCTGAACCAAAGAGTCACAGCGGCTAATCATGGGAAAAACCCATGGACCAACATGTAGAATAGTCCACCTGCATGACCCGAATGACAACTTCAATATCTGCAAGAATGAATCATGAATTACTCATTATGCAAATTGTGCATGTGCAGGGATGACTGCCGGCGAGGGTAAGTTGCTTATGATATATTCTACTGTCATGTTCTTATGAATTTTTAAAAAGAACCTAGACAAGTAGAAAGATCATTAGTAAATGTTAGCTCAACATATTGATTTAGTGCAGAGATTTGTGAGTTCGGCCAAAAGCCGCTCGCCAGTACATGATGTGTGCTGACCCACGTTGTGGGCATCTTTTTCAGAAAGCAAAGGAGTCAGGAGATTTCAAGTGAGGCACCGAAGCTCGTCTAGCCCAGTAGAGCTCGTGGATCGCCTCGAAGTTTACTTTCATTTCAAGTCAAGTTCAAGTTTTTTTTTCTTCTGAAGGTGTCTTTAAATTCTAGCTTGTAATAAAGGGATATCATGTATGGGCATTGTGGCTAATTTCAAAAGAGTATTTCAAAGAGAATCATGTAGCCAAATTATAAGGCAAATCTGAGTTCGCAAAGCTTTGTACTTGTATTCCAATCAAGCTATCAATAAAATGAGTATTTCCATTTCAAATCTCTGTGTTCAATATATGGTTTTCTGCAATGGGTGCGTGCGTGTGTTTTGCTTAACTAATGGGTGCGTGCGTGTGTTTTTGCTTGACTAGTTGTTTTGTGCAGGTACATGGCCTTGTGCAAGCGCAACTTAGGCTTGCACGGCATCACGCCTTAGCGAAGACGATCGATCCCGCAGGGATCCAGGCAAGACGGACGACCCTAGCGGGATCGGGGCGTGACAAAGTGGTATCAGAGCATAGTTTTACGTCCTTGGCCTCTTACAAATATCGATTTTGAAAAAGTATATAAAGTACTTTAACGGCTTTCAAAAGTGTCCCGATTTTGAGTTATGAAAACCAATGCCCCATACAATAAGTCCATAATATTTTATGAGACTGACAGAAGTTACACTATTTTGTAGAGAAATGGCTCTTCCTCGTCCATCTGGCTCGACCGATGCGGTAGAACGGATTATGACAATGTTGGAGTTACAGAGACAGGACAATGAGGAACGAAATCAGATACACCAGGCCCGAGCGGAGGCCCAACAAAGGCAGTTGGATGCCTTGACCCAGCTTGTCACGGCGCTTGCGGCAAATCGAGATGCCACCGCAGCGACGGAACCAACGAAAACGCCCGAGTTCGAGCCCGTAGAAGGTGATGAACCCCAGCCAGCGCAAAGGCACACTGTCTTTAGGCCAAAGGACTTCTTGGATGCAAAACCTCCAGAATTTGGAGGCAGGACGTCACCCGACAAGGTGATGGACTGGATAGATAAAATGGAGAGTCTGTTTGCGTTCATAGGAGTTCCAAGTAGCAAAAAGGTAGTTTGTGCCGTTATGCTCCAACGGCTGCGGGCGAAGGATTGGTGGAAGACGAAGAAGCCGGCGCTACTCGCAATGGCTAGGAATGGGAAGATCTCATGGGCCTTGTTCAAGAAGGCGTTTCTGGATCAATATCTGCCTCCAGCCATGAGCAAGAAGATGGAGGATAACTTCATCACACTGAAACAGGGAGATATGTCCGTGGAGGACTATGAGTCTGAATTTGCTAAGTTGGCAAATTTTGCCGCTGCTTTGCTCTCCACGGAACAGACTCGCATAAATCGATTCGTTGATGGTCTGAATGAAGACATCCAGTTAAGTGTGCTGAATCGAGAATGCGGGTCCTATTCTCAAGCTTTTGAGGTGGCGCTACAGGTGGAACAGTTCCAGTTGATGAAGGCGTCTAATAAAGCGCAAAACAGTCGGAATCAGCCCGCCAAGAGATATCATGACGGAGAGAAAAAGACTGACTGGGAACAAAACAACAAGCCTGTATGCGGCTTCTGCGGTCGGCGAGGGCATGTCAAAGAAGACTGCCGCTATGGGAATGGTCAGAGTTGCAGTCACTGTGGCAAGAGTGGGCACATCAAGGAGGACTGTCGTGCCGCTAATAACGTTTGTTTTCGTTGTGGTCAACAGGGCCACTCAGTCAAGTATTGCCCGAAAAAGAATAGAACGGATCAGAATAAAGATGACACTGAAGAGCGTAGGCAGCTGCCAGGCCCACCGCCGCTTCGAGACCATCCGCACAACCAGCCACAGCGGACTAATGCGCGCATCTACAATCTCTCCATGTTGCTTGACCCAGAATGCAACACTAGTGGAGGTAAGTTTGTATCATAAGTTTTGAAGACAAAACTTTTTCTCGGTGGGTTATTATGTAGTGCCCCGCTCCTTGCGGTCCACTATGTAATACCTACGGCTTGTTGACTCAGTCATGAACTGAGTACTTGGTGAAACCTTTGCCGGTATCGATTGATCACGGATGAAATGCAATAAACCTTTCCAATTGATGGATTGGCTTCTATTGAAATGAATCCAAGAGTTTTGCTGAATGTTTTCTCTTCGTTGCTTGGTTTTGATGAATGCATTTTCGTGTTGGTTTTCGATGATTGGTTTTTATTGTTCGCTTTTATCACATTTCGCATTCATTCTGAATCTTGAGAGAAAGAGACAAAGTATGCTAATCAACTGTTGGTGCCATTGTAGGCCGCGTGAATTGTTCGTGAACGGCGCGTGAAGTCCCTCCTTCTCTCAACTAAGATTCATCTCGGTGAGTTGCTTCAACCGAACAAACATTGATCTGTACGCCTAAGAAAAATGATCTCTAGTCTACTCTGTTGCCTTGTCCCAATGATCAACGATACCACATCCACAAAAGATAAGAGAAGATAATTGAATTGAATCAAATACAAGAATATGTGTTGCTACTCGATCTGCTAAATAAGAATGATCATCTGCTTGTCATCAGTATGCTTGAAAATATAGACATGTACAGACGAACTTGTACATGTTGAGAAGAACCTGAAGGCACGAAACAAACGTGTCGTATACCTGTGCATAAGTCCAAATGTGTCTCATCTGATAGAACGGCTAGAACATGCATTTGGTCTCGGACAACATGTATACAAGGAAACATTTGTCTCTCGGGTGGTATCTGGGGGCACCTGGAACCGCTCGGCCTAGGAGAGATTAGGGCCTCCATGTGAAAATGGGAGTCGATCTGAGTCATTAGCGACGAGCTGAACCAAAGAGTCACAGCGGCTAATCATGAGGAAAACCCATGGACCAACATGTAGAATAGTCCACCTGCATGACCCGAATGACAACTTCAATATCTGCAAGAATGAATCATGAATTACTCATTATGCAAATTATGCTAACGTGGTTTTGTGCAGGGATGACTGTCGGCAAGGGTAAGTTGCTTATGATATATTCTACTGTCATGTTCTTATGAATTGTTAAAAAGAACCTAGACAAGTAGAAAGATCACTAGTAAATGTTAGCTCAACATATTGATTTAGTGCAGAGATTTGTGAGTTCGGCCAAAAGCCGCTCGCCAGTACATGATGTGTGCTGACCCACATTGTGGGTATCCTTTTCAGAAAGCAAAGGAGTCAGGGGGATTTCAAGTGCGGCACCGAAGCTCCTCTAGCCCAGTAGAGCTCGTGGATCGCCTCGAAGTTTACTTTCATTTCAAGTCAAGTTCAAGTTTCTTTTCCTTCTGAAGGTGTCTTTAAATTCTAGCTTGTAATAAAGGGATATCATGTATGGGCATTGTGGCTAATTTCAAAAAAATATTTCAAAGAGAATCATGTAGCCAAATTATAAGGCAAATCTGAGTTCGCAAAGCTTTGTACTTGTATTCCAATCAAGCTATCAATAAAATAAGTATTTCCATTTCAAATCTCTGTGTTCAATATATGGTTTTCTGCAATGGGTGCGTGCGTGTGTTTTGCTTAACTAATGGGCACGTGTGTTTTTGCTTGAATAGTTATTTTGTGCAGGTACATGGCCTTGTGCAAGCGCAACTTAGGCTTGCACGGCATCACGCCTTAGCGAGGACGATCGATCCCGCAGGGATCCAGGCAAGACGGACGACCCTAGCAGGATCGGGGCGTGACAAAGGAATTATGAACAAAAACATTCCTTTTGCTCACACCAAGACACCAGCTATGGACATGATTCAGGCAATTGAAAGCTTCCAGGTCACGAAACCATAGTCAGGGACTTAAGAATACTACTTGATATGAGAGATGCGTTGTAAATCTTGGTCTTGTCTACTGTCGTGACCTTTCAGTGATTGAATCTAATGTGCTCGGCAAGCTGAACGATGCTATCCACAAGGAGAAAGTTGCCTTGATGAATCAAGCAAGGGTTCTTAAAGAATAGATTATCCAGGCTCGCAAAGAACATGAGTTTGTTATGGCTTCCTCGGTTAAATATGCTTCTTATCAAGGTATGAATATCGTACGAATGAGTGAACTCACTACCGAAGTCAAAGCCCTCCAGGATGCTTATGGTTTATAGCAGTCCGCCTTGGCCAAAAATACTAAAAATCAAAAGTTTTTTTGTGGCTCAATCAAATAAAGATTTTTGTTGCTCAATTAAATAAATAATTTTGCAGCTCAATTAAATAAAGCTAGGAACAAGGTCGAGAGGCTAGACTTTGACTCGTCACTCTGGAAGGGAAGCGTGTTGAACTGACACCTTTTAGGGATGATGCTTCCAAACAGGCCGAAATCAAACGTCGGACGGTTAACCAAAAGCAATCTGAGATTGACAGTTTGAAGAAGGAGATTAGAGAGCTTCGTAAAATACCTGAACATCTTTAAAGCGTTGTAACCTTTTTCTTTTCTTTCCTTCTATGGCTAATGGATAAAAGTATTATGTATTCTCACTGAATATTGAAAGTAAAGAACACTTTTCATGTTGCTGGTGATATTTGAATTTTGATTTTTTCTAGAGGTAATGTGGACATAGAAAAATATCATGACTATGTGGATCTATTATCTGTAATATGCTTACTTCAAGCGTAGATAATAGATATAAAAATTAATCACTATCAAAGGTAATATGGACATGATAGATGTTATAGTAGGCCTATTATCTCCGGCATACCTAATTAGGTATAGATAATAGATATAGAAATTGATCGCTATCAGAGGTAATATGGACATGATAAATGTTATATTGGGCCTATTATCCTTGCATATCTAATTAGGTATAGATAATATATATAGAAATTGATCACTATCAGAGGTAATATGGATATGATAGATGACGAGTGGACGTATTATCTTTGGCATACCCTGATTAGGTATAGATAATAGATATTGAAATTCATCACTTTCAGAAGTAATATGGACATGGTAGATGTTGAGTGGATCTATTATCTTTGGCATACCCTAATTAGGTATAGATAATAAATATAGAAATTGATCATTATCAGAAGTAATATGGACATGTAGTTGTTAAGTGGATCTATTACTTCTGATGCACTCGACTGTATGCAAGTAATAGGATATGATCAGAAACTATATTAGAGATAATATGGATTTGATAATTGTTTTTGGATAAATTTGCTCAGAGGTAATGTAGACATGACAAATTTATAATATTTTATAGAGAGATAGTCGATGATGTAGAATACTTCAGAGGTAATAGGGACATGAATATTCTCTTAGAGTAAATTTTCTTAGACGTAATATGGACATGACAAATTCATGAGCCTCTATTAAAGATAAGTGTCAAAGAATAATTCAGAGATAATATGGACATGACCATTCTTTTGACAAAATAGATTATTCTGATTCCGGTAGGGGAATTGAAATAAGATATCTTTAAAGTGACTTGGCTTTAATGACGGCTTCATAAATTTGGAGAGTTTGTTTAACAAATTTTTTACAAGAAAGTTCTGTAAGAATTGAAGGTGATTCCGCTAAGAATTTGTGAAGACCCATTATTTGTAACTTATCCAGAGTTGCTGGATAAAATAATGGTTCGAAGTAAAATAGGTATTGATATGTTGGATATTCATTACTCCAAACAGAAAATATAAACACTGTATAAAACTCGCTGGGGTGTATAAGGTAATATCCACTGTGATTTTAACTAGTACTTTTTCAAGAATTTTCCATTAATAGGCATCATCAGCAAATCTTCATTAGGCTTTGCTATCATGTATGCTCCATTTGAATATACTGATTCAACAATAAAAATGACCTTTTCATTTAGCTACGAATTTTCCTTTGCTTTTATGAGTCATAACTATAGGCTTTCTTACTGAAAGAACTTGATCACCGACCTGAAAAACTTGCTCTTTTAGCTTCTTATTAAAAGCTTTGGAAATACGGGCTTGATATAACTCAATTCATTGTTGAGCCATTAGTCGTTTCTCGCCGAGTGCTTTGAATTACCATGACCGTAGATGATCATTGTCTTCAGTTGTTAATTCATTGGATAAAGCGATTTAGAGAGACGGATTTAAATCTCTAGAGGAAGAACTGCTTCACTTTCGTAGACCAAAGAAAATGGTATTGTATGGGTAGGAGTCCGTACAGTCGTACGGTACACCCAAAGACATTCATCAAGTTTCTCACTCCAATGACGTTTGTTGGATGAAACAAATTTCTTGAGTAACTTGAAAATAGTTTTGTTGAAGGCTTCAACCAATCCATTGGCTGCAAGATTGTAAGTTGTGGAGGCCACATTCATGATCAGCTTTTTCTTATAAAACTGATGGAATTTATTGCTCAGAAATTGTAGGCAATTGTCATGAACAATCCTTTGGGGAAGTCCGAAATGAAAGATCACATGATGTTTAATAAAACTAATGATATTAGACATTTTTACTTCAACAAGTGGTATAACTTCTGTATATCTTAAAAATAGTCGGTTGTCGCCAGAATAATTTGATATCCCTTAGAGGAAGGAGGATTAATAGGTCCAATGATATCTATTTTACAAGCTTCAAAAGGCCAGGATGTAGTCGTTGGATATAGAAATTCTGAACATTGATGTATGAAGTCTTCGTGAATCTGACAAGCTTTATATTTTATTGCATAATCTATAGCATCAGCTGCCATAGTGGGCCAATAATGACCCAAATGCCTTAATCGATCATGCAATTTTAGACCATATTGATGGGCACCACAAGTACCGTTACGAGCTTCATGGAGGGCTTCTTTAGCTTCTTCTTCGAATATGTATCTCGGTCCATCATATGATCTTCGATACAGCATTTTAGTAGCTGTATCATAAAAGAAACGAATATAACATTATTTGATTGAAATTGCCTCTTTTGGGTCATCAGGAAGAGTTCTATAAACAGAAATCTCTAATCTTTGAAATTGACATCCGCTATTGCTGAATAGCTTGAGTGAACATCTAGATTATTCTTAGTATAGAACAATTTTTTACCAATCACTGTGATCGACTTCTGGGTATCGACTGGGTATCAAGTAACGTTGGCAAACCTACTAGTGCATCGAATTTTGTATTTTCTAACCGAGGTACATATTCAATGAAGAATTCGAGAATAGTTTGATAATACGGAATAAGAACTTCATTTTGAACCTTGTATTCTTCTTGAACTTAACTGACTATCAACTTGATGTCGCCATAAGCTTAATCTACTCCCAACTGTTTAGCCAGCGGGAATCTAATAAGTAGAGCATTATATTCTCTAACATTATTGGAACAAGGTTCTATAAGAGAATAAGCACGATGGATAACCAGATTATCAGGAAATATAAATACTACCCCCCACTCCTGCTACAATATTGCCTTTAGGACCTATTTTTGAAGCTTCGTCGAAGAATAACCTCTAAACAGACTCTTTGGTTGTCATATTAGACTCCAATACCTAATTTGGAATTTCATCGTATAGCTTAAAACTTTCTGCTATCTAGTGCACAGCTAGGAAACAACTAAAGCTTGACCTTTCCCTGCCTTTTAGGGTACATAGACCATATCGTAGAGAGATAATAACATTGCCCATGTAGTAAGACGACAGTTAACTGTACTCGGTTTGGTCACTATGACCCTTAGATGATTAACCTAGACATAACATGGATAGTTTGTTCCATTACATAGTGACGTGTCTTTTAGATTGCAAAAATTAAGACAATGCATTCCATTTCAATAGGGTTATATCTGTGCTCTGTACTGATCATCATGTAACTCAAATAATAGATAGCTTGTTCCTATCCTTCGTTATTCTTTTGAGCTAATAGTGCACCAAAAAAATGTTCCATTGCACGAACATATAGCAAGAATGGATTGCCTACAACTGGAGCCACTAATATTGGAGGATTAGTGAGATATCTTTTAATATCTTCGAATGCTTGCTGACATTTTTTATCCTAGATAAAAGAGACTCCTTTCTTCATTAACTGAGTGAAGGGTCGACATTATCCGGACATGTTTGAAATGAATCTTCGAATGTAGGCTAACCTGCCTTGTAAGTCGCAAAGTTCTTTAATATTCTTTCGGGTTCCATTTCTAGGACAGTTTTAACTTTGTCAGGGTCAATATGTGTTCCCTTTGTAGTTATAACAAATCTAAGAAACTTGCTGCTGGAGACTTCTAAGAATCAATTTATAGGGTTTATCTTGAGTTGGTGCATATGCATCAATTCGAACACCATTCTCAGATCTTGAAGGTGATCGCCCTTTGAACGACTTACAGTAATGTCGTCTACGTAGTATTTTACTATTTTTTGCAAATGTTCATGAAAAATTGTTCTCATGGCTCGTTGATATGTAGCTAGATCCAACATTCTTTAAACCAAAGGGCATTACCGTATAGCAGTATACCCCAACAGTGTTCGAAATGATGTGTGTTTCTCATCAGCTAGAAATATTTTAATTTGGTTGTAGCTAAAAAACGTATCCGTAAAGGACATACGTTCAAAGCCACAGGTATTATAAATCATGACATCTGTGATTGGAAAAGGAAACTCATCCTTAGGACAAGCTTGATTAAGGTCACGATAATCGATGTATGACAATATTAGCAACCCAGCTAGGATGTTGTTCTTCTTGAACGAAGCTACTGTCTATGAGTTTCTTTACCTCACTCACGATATCCTCCATCATATCTGGATGGAATTGTTGTTGCTTCACAGGTTTAACATTAGAAAGTATATTAAGACGATGCATTGCTATTTGTGTATCAAGACTAGGCATATATTCATAACTCCAAGCAAACACATCTATATACTCTTTAATAAGCTCAAAAAGAGAATGTTTATCTTCATCAGTTAAATTTTTGCTGAAGAATATTGGTTTAGACATTTCTGAATCACCTACATTACCTTGAACAACTTCATCTTCGATAGGAGGTTCCTGTTGCTCAAATTGCATTTCCTATTAGGTCTCAAGCTATTGAGCCCAAGGCTTGACTTCAAAAGGTTCTAGAATCATCATCCTCTGTTTGATCACCAGATATCATATAAGCTGAGAAAATATCTTTAAATATTGCTCCTACACTATGATCTAAATCACATACTGAAGAATTAGAAGAATAAGAACATGTATCACTATCTTCTTCGTCTGAGATTTCTAGTGTAGTTGGAGGAGTTACATATCCCAGCCCAGAACGAGTACGATAATAGTAGTCTTGCGATTTCCCTTCTAGAGTTGGGATACGCAACGGTAGACGGTGACCTTTACCAAAATTGAGGCCTTGTTGACTATTTAAGACATAACACATTTTTTGAATGATATTCTTTGCTTGAGTAGTATAGTTGTAAAGCTACATTCTATCGAAATCTGCTTCAGGATTGTCGACCAAAGCTTCTTTATGAACCTCAGTTCGGCCTAATATAATCGACATTTTACCAATTGGTCTAAGTGGCACATCAAAATAAGAATCTTCATATGATAGACATGGAGCACTATTTTTAGAAGAAATAGACATGGCAGTAGTAACAATTTTACATCCGTGATAAGTGAACACAAAGAGTTGACAGTTCTTAGACCAGTCATAAGAACACAAAGAGTCAACATTGTAAGAGACATTGGCATCAATCACATAACATGTGACTTCAGTCCGAAGATTTCCAATCTGACATTTGAGATAGATCTTTCTAAGAGGATGACTTCGTCCAGTATTGAAGCCAGTGATGGTAGTGAAAGTACGTGACAACTTGTGCATTGGGTTTCTAATACATGAAGCAAACTTTGGAGGATCACACTAACGTATATGTCAGGATCAATTTGAATGCAATCCACTATACAAGTCCTGATATACCCTATATAGTATAAGGGTCTCTCATGGCGACTATTCTTAAAAAACATATCTCCTTGAGTGAAGGTAATGTTGGAAATTTTCTCTGACATAGTGACAATGAGGACAAGTCATAGGATCATCATCAGGTTCCGCTATCTGAGACAAATACGAATCTGCTTGCTGCAATGCTTCACTTAGTGCCTCTCGTGTATCTTTGGAGAGACGAAGCAATTTGAATATGGACAATCGAGCTGGAGTATTGGCAAGATGTGCCAATATATCGAAATAGGAAGGTTTGTCAAGTCCGAGTCGATTAGACTTCTTCAAGGACTTGTCGAACCTCACCTTTTTCTGTTTTTCTTTTTATTCTAAGATCTGCTTTGATGGTACTGATTCAGATGAAGCCAGAATAGCCGATGGATTAGGAGTAGGAGCTACAGTAAAATGATTATCTTCTTGCTCTTGATTGGAGGCACGTAGATATGTCTTTTTGGACTACTTTCTCTGACTAGATCTTCATTGACCATATTGCATGCATTACCAAAATAAGTCATATTGGCGATGAATTTAGCGACGCCAGTTATATACATCAATAATTTTTGTGTATTTAGCGACGTTATATAAGGAAGTCGCTGAACATCACTATCATCGACCGTTTGCGACACACATTATGGTTTGGAAAGCTGATGTCACGACCTAGTCGCAGAACATTGATGTTTTGTTTAACTCAGTGACGTTTTGCGACTCCATATTAGGTATATTGCCAGTTTTTTATTGAACAATGACGTTTAGTGACGTCTAATACGGACGTCACTAAAATGTTTTATATAGGGTTCCAGTCGATCGATTTTTCATTTTCTTTCACCTAAAATTTTCAATCTCCCGCTCCCCAAATTTCTCTCCCCCTTTCCCTCTCCTCTCCGGCGACTCCTTCCTCCGGCTACCCCCTCTCCACGGCGACCCCCTCCCACCGACGGCCCCCTCTCCCCGACGGCCCCCTCTTATTGTAGCTCCCCTTCCTAAAATTTTAGAAATATTTTTATTATTATTTATTTTATTTGAATGGTGATTTTTTGATTTTATAAATAATTATTTAGTTTATTATTACGGTAGATGATTTTAGTCATGGTTAGAAATTCGAGTACAAGGTGACTAGAAATCATGACACGGATAGTGCAGTGGCATGTCTTGATTTGTGTATTAGCCCTGGTAGGGAAGACCGAGCCATAGTGATGTCCTAACTAAGAAAACTAGGCCAAGTTGCGACTTAACCGTTATCGAAGATTTATTTATTAGTTAATTATATTATTGAGTTTTAGGGAACCCGGTTGTACCGAATTAGTCTAGATAGGACCCAAAACAAGCCCAAGCATATGTAGTCATGCGGGACGTCCAATGACATTCGTGATGATGTATTTTGGTACGGTGGTGTTGTATTCCGTTCTAATGATCTAATGAATATTTTCTAAGTATTCTTAATTAAATATTATAAATATCATTATCAGTTGATATTCAATAATATTTGTATAAAATAGGCCCTTGTACATTTTTGGGATTAGTAGGATGTACAAAATGGTATATATACCATTATTGGTTTATTAAAATTTGTTATCATTATTATTATTATTTTATTGGAATTGTTATTTAATATTATTATTTTATTGGTTATATTATTGTTTTCAGATAAATGTTATAATAAATATATTCATATTTACATGAATAGGCCTACACTAGAAATAGATAATATTGATGTTTTGTTTAGATTTATGGAGATTACTATATAAGTATATTTATATATATGAAAAAAAAATTATATATATGGATGCCTATTAAATAATTGTAAATATATACTCTTATTATTAATTATAAAATAAAGTATTTATATATATATAGTTATATAAGTATATACATATAAATGTGTATATACAAATATATAATATATGTGTGTATGTATATGTAAATGTATATATATAAGTGTATATATATATATATATATATATATATATATATATATATATATATATGTGTGTGTGTGTGTGTGTGTGTGTGTGTGTGAAATATATATATATATATATATATATATATATATATATATATATATATATATATATATGTGTGTGTGTGTGTGTGTGTGTGTGTGTGTGTGTGTATAGATATATATAGATTTATATATAAATAATAAATAAAAGATAAACATTAAAGCAGCAGGCGGCCCAAGCCAAGCCAGCCCGAGCGCTAATCCCCTCCCCGACCCTGTTTGGTGACAGCAGCACATATATATTCTGAAGAGAGGGGAGACTCGAGAATATCAAAACCATAAACCCCAATCCTAGCCAACCCTAGCGCCGACCCCCAGATACCTTGGGCGGCCACTCGCGACTGCGCGCCGCCGTACGAGTCACCGGGAGCAGGCGGAGCCACGCGCGCGCACGCGTGCACAAAAACAGGACAGTAGCCGCGAAGGTATACTTCAAACCCGTATTTCTCATCCTATAGTTAACCAATTTTCGATCTATAAATTGGTTTGGAAATCCAACATAACCACCTAGGAACCCATCTAGCTAGTTTGTATGAATTTGATCCAGATTCGAAAAGAAACTGAGTCGAAATCGACGAAAAACCTCTTCGAAAACAGAGCTAATAACAGTCCATTCATCCACGTTTGAAGATCGATTCCGATCGATCTAGTACCCCATTAGAAATTCTACTTGAACATAGTTATATACAACATATAGGGCTCCACAACCCATTTTACAGAAGTCGATTTCATCGACTGTGCGTCGAGAAATCGGTTTCCCAATATTGAGAAAAACCTCTTTTAAAAACTAGAAAAACCCTCGATGCGACGTACATCCCGCCAATCCGGGCAACATGGTCACGAATCGAAAGTATCGAAAGGTGCGTATCGGCTTCGTGGACATGTGGGCTTTGACGGAATTCAAATTGGTCGCGTCTGCGCGACGAATTTGATGTGTATCCGTCAAAATTTACCGTATCGGCCTCGGTGCAAATTTTCCAATTACTTTGTGCACGTTCGTCAGATCAAGACGAAACTTGCACCAACAGGACCGTATCATTTTTTTGGTCCTATATACCAATTTTGGTCTAATTCTGAGACAGTTGATCGGATCGTCATTTTGCGGGCCCCACGGTCCGATTCAACGGCCGATTTTGTGCACGGCCTGCAGGAATCCAACTTTGGACATACGGTTGGGTTCGTATCATCAAAACAAATCTGTAGACATGTAGTTTGATGATTTTAGAAACCATTGAGTTTGGCACGCTTTTTGGTACAAAGCGGGTCCAACGGCGGACACCGTTTTGATCCGAAATTACCGTTTTGCCCCTGTGTCCAGAATTGGACTTAAGGACAGACAATCCTTGCTAATTTGACTATTCTGAGAACATTGGTAATATTTATTTCAACATCTGAAGACTGTTGCACGAGTTTGATTGTTGTGGCTCACTTAGTAGTATAGTATTGTCGGTTTCACCAGCAAAGGACCTCAGGCAAGTGCACTTTCTGATTGCTTTCGATTCATAGTAGTCTTTTCATTTCATGTTTATACATATGTCTTGCTATTTTTTGACACATTCGTCACACGAAGATTAGTATCATGGATTTATTATACATTCTTGACTGTCAACTTCATGATTACCATGCTTGCGACCTGATTCCATGAGTACTAGTTGGGCGGGGAAATATCTTAGTAGACATGTGAAATACCCCTTACCCATCCCATTATGTCTAATCTTGATTGATAGCAGCTACACACGACATGTGCAGGGTGTCATATTTATACCTTAGCCATTCACATGTCGAAAAGGATATTTCAAACCACACATAGAGTTGTCTTTTATTTATTTCCTTATTTTCTTCACCGCTTGTCATGTCATCAGTTACTTTCTAGTTTTTATCTCGTATATGTTATTTTTATGTCTTGTAAATTCTAGTGTGTTTTTGCATTGCCGTCGGTTTGTGTGCTTGTTCCATTCCTAACTGGAAATTAACATTTTTTAGGTTAGCTGTGGCTTCACTTTGCTTTGGGAGATACGGGTGTACTTGCAGACATAAACCTAGAAATAGATAGCAGTTGTATCATTTTTATTAATTGTAAGAACTTTGTATTTTCTTTAAATATGAATTTCGTAACTGTTGTAATAAATTTAGAAATGTGAATGAGTAGCAAATGTTATTCTTTTGTGATTTTGAGCATCTTGGCCGTGACAGCGTTCTACCGCCGAATCTGCGGCGTAGGCTGGCGTGGACACATCTTGTATCCAGAAAAGCGGGTACGAGTCGTGACAAGTTTTTTTGGTGGCCTATGCAGGTCAGTTTTCACAAAATATACAAACTCGCGGTGGTACCATATTATTCGTACTATTGTGAGCCTGCGACTAGGAAAGACTCATTCACAACTTAGGGTTAAATGGATTTAAGAGAATGACTAGGACTATGAGTCCCTTATTCAAATTGACCATTGGGTAGTTAAGGTTGTCAGATAGGCCATGCAATTTAGATACAAAATTATTAAATTTAGATATCTTGCCACATCTCTATAGATACACTATTACTTTTGATATGACAATATGATCCAATGTGGATATACTATTCGCTTGGTATGTTAGGCTTGCCTAGAATTAAGGCTTTAATCTTGATAAACTGTTCAAATTTTCTTTTGCTCTATTTAGATATAAATATTATATCATAAGTTAGAATTACCTATTTCCATTTTGCTGTAAGGAATTGGTTTATAATTCCTGATTCTGTTATTCATATACAAATCTCGAGTTATATTTGATTCAAAATTTTCCCTCAGCCATTTGAAATACGTATGAAATAAAGATTAGGATGTTCTTACTTCGCTTGTCTTCAGAAATTTCCTCTCCGACCAGTCTTTTACTTTAAGGATTGAGACCTATAAGCAGATGTTTACGCTTTCTATTATAGTCAAGTAGTTTGAATCTCTAGCAGCTCCTTGAAGTTCTTAGGAATATAGTTGGAGTAATTTTAACGACAGTGATGGCTAGACAGTAGCGCACTGGCGAGGCACGACCCATATAGTTGAAATTATTTCAGAGGATCGTAGGTTATGAAACATTGCTAAAACTATATCTTCGTTGACCTCCTTAGACCTTGTGTCAATCTAAGGTAGAGTATCTGATAGCATATCACATCTGAATCACGCAACCAAGGTTTACCACAGCCAGAGTGTACGGGCGAGGCATAATTCTCGATAAAATGAGTTCAGGCGTGATTACCAGTTTAGGATACTATAGAGGATAGGAAAATGCCCTTTGTGTCCCATAAGATCCAAAGCCAATACTAGTGGAAGTTCTGTAAGTTGGGTAGCATGTATCCCAGCCTAGCATCCCATAGTCCTTGTGATCTATAGACGAGGTAATTGGCTGACACTAATATGTTTACCTAGAATATAGAATTTACAGGTCCATAACCCATTAGTCGACTAAGGCCTTCAGGATAAGAAGGTATTAGGATGACTGTATAAGCAAGAACACCAGGTAAGGTTTTGATTCTCTCAAAACTCGAACTACATGTGCCTCCTTTCAAAAATCTCACATATTTGTATTTTTGGCTATCTTGACCAATGTTGCTATTACAGCCTAGTTTTGCAAGCTTACTCTTTTATCGAGCTTGATTCAAGACATATGTTTATTTGGGACACCTACTAACATATCGTCTAATCAGAATCAGGGTATTACGGTCTGATCAACCATGATGCATTTGGTTTGCTCTTCATTAAATTGCCCTACGTGAATTGAGAATTAGGTGCCTCTAGGATCTCATTCGCGACTGCATTGACAATTTCTCTTGAATTATACATTCATCTTTGAATCACGTATAGTATTCAGTGACATCTTTCTCGAACTCTTTATTGTTTTTGTCTTTCACTGATTTGGAAAGACGAAAGCTCGTAATTGGTTGATAGATACAGAGTATCCCCATGGCTATCATAGTTGTATACACAAGTGTAGCTACCATCGGCTAGCCATGTGACTAGAACCTTGCCTTGAGTTACTCGTTCTCCTCTCGACCCTCAAACTACTATTAGGACCTTCTAGCCATCTGAATTTGAGAATGATCAGGATTTTACCTTTAGTCAAATGGTAACCTAGGAGACTATCTATTCTCAAGAAACCAATTGTTGCGAGTCTCTAATTATTTGCTTGAAGCTTGCTTTAACTAGAAACCCTTAAGCCTTAACCCAATCCTTCTTCAACCAAAGCCCACAGTTTATGTAATGTCCCAGTCCCAAAATACTTAGGATTAGATACGTATCATGCCAGCTGTATACATACAAGTAATGAAAGGCTCGTATGTGTATATAAGCTGTAAAATGTAGAAAGCCATGCTCAAACTAAATCTTATCTACAAATATGAAGTTTTAATGATATAATCAAATAGTCATTTATACAAACGTTGGACGGAGACATATTCACTACCAACAAGCTTAATTAAGAAAGAATATACAAATAAATATCTTGGTCGAGCGAAGCAAATGACGAGTCCAAGAGCAATCATCACGGAAGAAGGAATACATGGCCTTAGCTAGAGCACCTGCAAGAAATTACGAAACACACACCTGGAGAGATCACTAGGTCCTCAGAGGGACATAACAAGACACATAATATTATGCCATAAACTTAATAGTAAGAGCTCAACAGAAAAATGTATATGAGTAAAGGTTCATAACCATTCTATGTGGAATAATGCACTTTAGAAGACAATGTTCTACGCAGGAGCTTAGGTGTTCAGCATAGATGCAGAGAGAGAGAGTGGCAGAAGGTAGCCCTCATAAGAGACACTGTCGGCCCAAATCTATGTGTGTACTGAACATGTATCCCCTACGCTAATAACTGTCTCCTTCCTCCCTATGGTACTATACATGCGTCGTCACCACGACCCTGTTTGATCCTTAATAACTGCCAAGTCTTCTACACAAATCTACTAGCAGTTACATCCTAACTCACGGCCTGTACGTATCGATGTACGGTCGATACGCAAGTCCGAAGCTATATGCGACTCACAACTCACACACAATCAGTGGCACATCGTGACAGTTTATGAGATGCTTTAAACATATGGTAGTCCCTTAACTCTAAGCCAATTGCATAAAATATAGTAATTTGCATCTACATATAGTTTTGAAAAACAAATTGGTAAGAAATAAAACATGGATGATGTTGAGCAAGAAAGTAAACAGTAAAGGCAAGGTGTCTTGCCTGGTGTATCGCCTGATGTTGTGCAGTGTTCTGACATGTCCCAATAGTCCACTAGCCATGGTTGTTGTACACTGGTCCGAATTCACAAGAAACAGGAACATTGGATCCGTCAAGATAAATGGTGACAATCGATGAGAAATTTGGGGTAACAATAATTCTACTATTTTTAGAAAATATGTATAATACTTGAAAGTATAGTCTATTACTTGAAAATATTTAAATAAAGATATACATGAAAATAAAATAAAAATTCATTTTCAATTAAAACTCTAAGTTGTCATATATATATATATATATATATATATATATATATATATATATATATATATATATATATATATATATTTAACTATATATATATATATATATATATAGTTAAATATATATATATATATATATATATATATATATATATATATATATATATATATATATATATATATATATATATAATTAAATATATATATATATATATATATATATATATAATTTTAGGAAAAATGTACTTAGAAGAATCAACCATCGCTTTTGGCTAACATTTAAGTTTGTCAACATAAAATTTTATAGATAAAAGACTTTTTAATAATTAGATGATAAAAATTTACTAGTAATTATTTTATAATCAGGAAGCTAGATTTAAGGATCAAAATATCTTTGTAGAACTATTTGAAAGGCTAAAAATTAATTTAGGGTTTAAAAACTAACTTCTGGCTTGTAGGCCAAGACCTAGTATTAATAATCATTTTTAACTAAGATGTATTTATTAAATCAGTAATAATACCATCTTATTAAGAGTAGATTAGTTTTTCTGGTAAAAAATAATACTTGGCTGAGAACAATAAAATAAATATAAGTACACACACATCTTTTGTAGCTAGCTGTTGTGCCTTATTCTTTATGTCAAATCATTCATTTTTAAGAAGTATGAAAGAGAAAGAGAAGGAGATTAGGGAAGCAGAGAGGGAAAGGGGAAGAAGGAGATCGAAAAAATAGGGGATCACCTGGTGGAAGGTGGCGCCAAAGATCGGCGTAGGCGAGGTTCCGCGTAGGAGGCGGTCGGGCTCGAGACAGTGGCGCTGCAGCTGTGCGTGGAAGCGGCCGCTCGCCGGGAGGGTCGGCTGGGGCACTCGCGGCCATTCACGAGCGGAGCTTCTCCGAATCGGGCACCGGTCATTGAAGGGGAGCGGTGGCACGGTCTTGAGAGGACAGTACAGTGCAGTGGCGCGCGAGTGCGGCCACTCGTCGGGACGCGACGGACGACGGAGGTTAGGGTTCTAAATTTTGTTTTGTTTGGTGTGGTGATTTTGGGTTGATGAGTGGTGTGTGGGGATGATGATGACGATGATAGGGGATTTTCGGTGAGGTGCGGTGGTGTTGGTGGTTGGTGGTGCTAGGCCGACGGTGTGTTGGCCGTGGCGGGGATGCCGGTGATGAAGTTGAAGGTGGATCGGCTGTCATGGCAATGGTGGTTGTGTTAATGGCGGTGGTGGTGTCGGTGTCCGAGTTTGGCAGAGGCGAGGTGGTCCATTTTGTGGAGGTTGGTGTCGGCAGCAATGGCATTGTGGGTTTGGTCGTAGATGATGGTGGTGGTGGAAGTTTCTGCCTCGGCCGGGGTGGTCGAAGGTTACGGCTGAAGGAACGGTTTAGGGATAGAATTCAATTGTGTCGGGGGTGTGTCCGACACGAGAAATACAATGTATATGTACTAATGGGATAAGAACGTGGAACACGGACACATGTTTGGGTGGAAAATTTGGTGTTGTGGAGTTCAAGAAAAAAGAGGGCAAATATCGCTCCTTTTATAGGATGTGGGAATCCTATTATGATAAAGACTAGGATAGTTTAAACACCCAAGAGATAATTTCATAATTAAATTCAAATTAATTTAAACTCGTTTTAAACCATCTTGAATTTAAAGCTATTCAAAATAAGTCAATAAAATCTTTTTATATATAGTTTATCCTAATTAATTAAATTTAAACCAAAATACTAATTTAAAATAATTTTTTGAATAATAAAATATTAATATTAAATAAAATTGAAAATAGAGTTATATATATAAATTTATATGTCTCGTATAAAATGAAAATTTGCATAAAACCTCGGTTTCAAATTACTATTTATATAAACTTCCATAATGTAAAATAAAGTTTTGGAAATTCCAATATGATGCATTTTTACAACTTTATGCAATTAAAAATATTTATTATTTTATTATTTAAAAAACATGCGTCTAAAATAAAATATTTTTACAAAAATATGTAACTCGCACATATTCGCACTCGACGAGCCATACGAAAATACGAGCTCATACGCGACGTTCAATACGACAAATTCGTACGCGACGTACAAATACAAAGTAAAAATTAATACCAAATTTATTTTTTTTTAAAAATTCATAGTAGAAATTTAGTGGATTTACATCATACCCAACTTAAAAAAAATTTCGTCCTCGAAATTTAGGAATAGATAGGGTAGGCAGGTTGGAGGAGATAGAGTGAAAAATCCAATCAATTTTTTTTTAGCGAGATGACAAAGCATACCATGGAATAAATTTTGGAATAATCGAAAGAATTTAAATAACGAGGAAGAATTGAATTCACGGGTATAGTTAGAAGATATCTCATGACAACCCATCAATAACGGTTTTTGATCCATACTATCATTCATCAAAATAATAAAATGTGTAACTCCCAATTAGGCAAAAGTTTTCTCCGTACAACTTACAATCAATAACTCAAAACTTTAACTTTCATTTGATATCGTCATAATCATAAATCCCCTTTTATATTCAACTTTTCATATATTTTATTAATCCTCTCAAGGTTTATAACCATCATTCCTTGAAATCTTTTTACCTCCAACAATTGCTCAATAAAAGTTTTGAATTTCCATTATTTTTATATATCTAATCAAATATCGCAACGATAGAAATTCGATAAGTCAATACTTTTGGATTGGGTAAAAAAAATTCTTCCAACATATCTATATACCCTTTTTTTGTCTTTCATAATCTCTTCGAAGGTTAGGATTCAATAAATATTCAGTCAATTTATGTTAGCACCCTGAAATTCGGGTTGATTTTTTTTCATTTTATCTATTTTTTGATTGTTTGGTTACATTAAATATTTTATTCTATCTATTTATCTGTAAGTGTACTTTCCCGTGCCATTGGTATTTGGAGTATCAGGGATGTTCAATTCTGGAAATCTTCTTCATGAGTTTTGGAGTGAACACGATTACCTTCATGACGGTATATAGTGTCCCATCCAAACTTGTTCTCTTGTGCTCTTTCTGCTTCGCTGAACTTCGGGTCGGTTTAGACCATTAGATTGATATTTATTTTTTCCCACTTTTGCCTTGATCATTTTCAGCGCGTTATCATGACATTTAAATTGGGAGCGCCATACCAGTCATTTCCTTGAAACCAACTCCTCATTGATGATCTACTCGAGACGCTCGACACCCATGACCTTCGTTCCCACTCATCCATGTCATTTTGGGCTCCATTTGATTCGCACAACTTTTCCGACGCGTGACCCGATTTTATTCACGCCACGGCGTCACATTCATTTTCCAACTTGATTTGTGGGTACTCTGTCGACCAAAACCTGTCAGCCCCAACTATGGACATGGCCCACTTTGAGCCTACTATCCGTCCGCCACTTGTGTCCCATTATTTGGAATCCCCATGTGCAACTTATTTACTCATGATCATCAACATCTAATTTTAATTCGATTTTTGTACAATGTCCGATTTTGACCCAATCCGGCTCCACCGAGCCCAGTCCAGCTCCATGATTTTTTCCATCATGACACCCTCACAATTCTTGCCCAAAAAATGTTAGGAACCCTTATGCATATTTTTCTATATTTTTTGGAATTTCTATTTAATTAATTCCTATGGGAATGGCCAATTTCTCTCTAATTTATTCCTAGCCATTGGTTTTCTTAATCAATCCCCACCATTGATTTTTCCCTCACATTCACAACAGCCCCTCCACATGTGGCCGGCCCTAGAAATTTGTGAAGAGAATCTTCCTTCTCTCTCTTCCTCTCACCTCATTTATTATCACTCACTCTCTCTCTCTCTTCCTTTCTACTTCTTCACAAAACCATGCAACAACACTTCAAACACCATTCTCCTTCAACCCGAGCTCCACACCAGCCTCACATGGCCGAGCCCAGCCGTGGCCGACCTTCTCCCTGGCCGAGCTCGGCCACCCCCAGCAACCGCCATCACCACCTATTCTTCTCCACCGACAACCGCCGGCCTCCTCCTCCAACAGCCCCGCACGTCGGCCCCAACCGCCGCACATCGCCACCCCGCGCGTTGTCGCGCAGCCGCGCGCGCCGCCGTGCACGCGCTGCCGGCAGCAGCAGTGCAACAGCGCACCCTAGCGCGCGTACGTGACGACCACCGTCGACGCCACCGCCGCCGTGGTCGGCGGGGACGACCTCCATGGGCGCGCGCCACCCACTGCTCTCCTTCCCTGACGGCCACCATCCTCTGGGACGCGCCGTCGAGGCGATTCGTGCGTTTTGAACGACGTCCCGTCGTGACGCGCACGAAATCACGTTCATTTTGGTGCCCCGTCGCAGCAACTTCGCGCGCGTTTTTTCGGAAATCCGACCGTTGGATCGGCGATTTCTTTGCTCCGTCGCAATCTCGGTATATCCACCTTCATCCCTGTAAATTTTCGTCCGTTAATTTATCGTTTGATACATGAAAACCGGCCACCAAGTTGACCGTTTAAATTGTATTAAATTTGGACAGTTTTGCGGGGCCAACTTCGTCAGCTTGTATCTCCTCCACTGCAGCTCCGTTTGGCGTGCTACCAGTTCCGGTGCGAAGCTGGTATAACCCTCTTCCTGCCCCCTTTAGATTTTATTTCAGTTTGAGCTTGTTTGATTGGTTGAATTCGACGCCAAAGTTGGTCGTCCGAATTCGTAATTTTCAACTTGTAAAATTCTATTTTTTAACATGGGACTCCAGATTTCATTTCTGACACCACCATTAGACTTGTGGCATCGTTCTGGCATGTTTTCATATAAAATTTGTTAGATTTGGAGAACGTGGGCCCGGGCACGCATTTCGGTGCAAAGCGGGTCCCACATTCTGGGTCAACGGGACTTTTTGACGCCGGCTCATCGGAATCCAATTCTGGAGATACCGTTGAGTTCGTATCGTCATTCTGGACTCGTTGACAGGTAGTTTGCTAAGTTTTGAGAACTTTGGCTCCGACACGCATTTCCGTGCAAACCGGAATTCCAAGTTCTGGTCAACGGGCCAAATGGAGATCGGGTCAACGGAATCCAATTCTGGAAATACCGTTGGGTTCGTATCGACATTCTGGTTGCGTGGACATATAATTTGTTATATTTACTGGACTTATTTTCTTGCACATATTTCGGTGCAAAACGGCTCCGACACGGACACCGTTTTGACCCAAAATTACCTTTTTGCTCTTGTGTCCAAATTGGACCGTTGGGTAGGCTATCCTAGCTAATTTGACCATTCTGGACACGTTGGCGATGTTTATTTCATCGTCCGACAATGTTTGTTGATAATTTCTCTGAGTTTAACCTTTTTATAATTAATTAATAATTAATTCATATAATGTTTGTATTTCGGGATTAGTACAACGAAACTGAGATCAGCCAATTCCAGTGATCTCACATCGCTGAAATTGACAAGTTGGATACGTGGATCACTATAATAAGATTATCAACCTTATCGATAATCTTCTTATCTCGATTTACGTGTCGTAAGTTTCAACGTACAAATAACGAAGTACACTTTATAATAGACTAGAATTGACCCTGTTTGACCAGAGTTGACCAGTTGACCCAAAGTCAACTGTAAGTCAACACTTGACCTAGTTTGACTAGATTATTGACCGGAGTCGACCTAGAGTTAATCTGACTTAGAAGAACCTAGAATAATATAGATTGCCTGTAGGAATTTATTTATTTCAACTTGAACACCTTGTAACCTGTGTTGCTTTAAATAGGACTTTGTGGCTTCAGTGGGACCTCCCTATACTTATCAGCTGTTCAGGTTATCGAGGCGAGTACATTCTCTGATCATTTCATATCCTGCTTAGAATTATTTCCTGCAGTAGATTACTTTACTTGTACTGTCACGTTGGTCACACGGATTGGTACTATATGAATCCCTCTTTGAGATGTTATCCTTAGGAAGCATCGGATACTCTATGTTCTGTGCGTTTCACTTACATAGCGTATCACTATGCTTCGTTGGTTCTTTGATCACTTACGACATATACTCTTATGATCGTAGAGTCTTCTCAGAATCCTTATCCCATTTATGGGACTACTATGTATCACCTTCGGGGTCTATCACCTTCGGGGTCATATCGCCTTCGGGGTCATATCACCTTCGGGGTCTACCACCTTCGAGGTCTGTTACATAGCATCACATAACATAACTTGGTTGGATTCTTATGTATTAATTGGGGGTACGGGGGAGTATATGTGGACATGTGAATAATACACCAGTAGTGTAGCATCAGAATCATTCCATTGTGTAGCATCAGAATCATCCCAGGCCATTTACATGTTCATATTGTACTCTGACTCACTAGTCACATGCTAGTTCTCTATGTATAGTAGATATTTCTATTACAGTTATTTCTCTGTTTACATACTATTTTTCTTCAGTACCTGTATCTTACTTTACTGCATGTTATATATTTTCTAACCTGCTATGATATGTTGAGATGTACTGTGCTCGCTCCAGTCCTGACTGGACCTGTTGATAAATTTTACAGATAGCCTGGAGGTGCCTGCTAGCCTAGAGGAGACACAGTAGGGTTTGTTTAGGTAGTTATTTCTTTGTCTGGAGTTGTATTTACTTTGTGGATTACTGTATCTTATTGAGTTTTGAGATGTACTTCTGGGTTCATGTATCTTAGACACTTAGACTTCTATCTCCTGTATCTCTTTTGGATTTCATGTTTTATCTATTCTTATCATGCTCTACCTTAGATGTGATTGAGTTTGTATCTGCTATGTCACCCCCATTCGGGGAGTATAAACTGTTTAGCCTTATACTGTTAGATGCATGAGACCTAGGACAGCGTTCTACCGCCGACACTGCGGCGTAGGCTGGGCGTCGTTACGTTCTCGTGCCCTAACTCTAGGGTGCGGGTCGTGACACGTTTTTAGTGGTGGCCCATGCAGGTCGAGACTAAAGTGTAGTGGTATTCGAACTAGAGTACCACTACAGCCTGCAGTAGAATTAGGATATATTTTGAAGGTACTCAATCACAGTTAGGACCCTTGAGAGATTCCTGGGACGACCCTTGAGAATCTTGTTTAACTTCGATTTGAAAACTCTTTTTCCCTTGATTTGTTTTATTTTTATTTTCTATTGATGAATTTGATTTTAATGGATCATTGTTGAATTTGAGTTTGTATTTATTAGTTTTGATGGAAGATTGTCGAATTTTGAATTTTGATGATAGTTGTTGCATTCGAGTTTGTATTTCGATGGATTTTGTTCATTTTTGAATTTTGATGTTCCTTAATAAATTTGATTGATTTTTGAGTATTCATTATTGATTTAATTTAATTTTGGCAAGATAAAATTATATGGGCTAGGTCATCTATGTTATGGAATCTAGTCTTCTACAGTCATATTAGCCAGCATGGTGAGGACATATAGTTGACTTGGATATATTTCTCGGGTGTGGGAATTTAAGGTTTTCGCAGCCAAGCTAGCGGCATCGCGAAAATGTTAAATACCATTATTCTAGAGGTATGTGCCCAAGTCGAGGACTCTGTGATTATCGTAGCCTTGCTTACTAGTATGACGAGGATTTAGAGTGCCATGATTCTGGATAGACGCATATGATTATCAGATTGCACCTTGAATATTTTGAACATGTTTTCTCTACTTTTGTTTCAGTTAAAAAAAAAACGAATTATTAATTTGTTTGTTTTGTTTAGTTCCTAATTATTAGTTTAGGAGTAGGTTTAGCTGCTTTTATAAACCTTGTGAAATTTCTTGCTATGAGTTTTTCATAATACCATGAATCGATAATTTGCTAGGCTTTATCTTGAAATTGATAATTAAGTCTGGATTTTAAAAAAACGTTTTCTTCTTTAAACTGATAAGCAGAACAGATTTTCTCGTTATTATTCTTGTATTAAATAATAATGATAATATAACTGTCTTGATTTCGTCAATCACCTGCTTGCAATCTTGGTAGGAATCTAAATATTAGTCTTAACGTAGAATTAATTTTTATTGAGACATGAGAATATGTATGTGAATATGTATAGCAAACACTTTGCCTAACACGTATGCATGCTACACTTGATTTTTCCACATATCTAGATACATATTGATATGTTGATGATGTCCAAATTTTCATAACCGATAATTCTGGTTCTCTATTTTTCCATGTTTAAATTCGTAATTTAAATATAAATTTTATGTTATTAGTTTTGCCTACATAACTGTACGTGTATAATATCTACAGGATTTTAATTTTTAGAGAAATTGGTAAAGTTATGTTAAATTTGTAAAATTTAAGACTGTGTACATATTAACCCTTAATGTTGAGTTTCCAAATGTTTAGTTCAGATTGCTGTTTTATTTCTTAAATAGAACATTGAGTTGTATACCTTGTAGGAAGTAGGATATAAATTTAAGTTTCATATTCTTACATGTTAGTTTGTGATAAATATTGAGTTGGGTTTTAATGTTCAAGTTCTCCAAATTCTGGAAACTAGTTACATGTTAACATTTTTTTCATTAATTTCCATGTTTAGTTAATTTCGGATTTAACATGTAATATTAAACTGTATGTGTAGGTAAACATATTGATAGTATGTTAGGGTTTCTTTTCTATCATGTTAGGATGTGTTAGGACCATTGAGATTGTTGTGATGTTTCAAACCCTAAAATCTGAGACCGCATTATGTTCATATTTTTCCATGGGTTGAATGTTAGCTTAGTTTTCATTTTTATGTAAATGCTGAACTAAAACTGGATTTAACCTTTCAATACTAGGCTATAACCTGTACAAGGACACACACACACGCCTACTATCTAACCATATGAACATGTCCCCATACACATGATGTTAGTTTTCCCTCTCTAACGCTCTCTCTGTATATATATTGTGATTGGATTTCAATGCAAGTGACTTTCGATTCTTTAACTTGTGATTTTGATTTTCTTGGGATAGTATTTTTTTCAAATAATTGGTAGTTACCTTCCTTTATTTTTATTTTTATGAGTACCAGTTTTCATATGGGGTGGTAGACAACTTTATAGTTTTGATGGTTGTTGTGTCTGTATCTTTCTATTTTAGCACCCTGGATTGCTTGTGTGTTTGATACCCTATGACCGTTGGTTAGCATGACTAGTAAACCTAGATGAGACTTCACTGTCACCGTTACCATGACCCTGGATATTATCTTTTATTTGATGGTATGTTTATTTAAGTTCTGGGACTTTGATTTTTTTTTTTGGGGTTGACCTAGAGGGAGTAGGGATATTTTAATTTCGAGGACGAAATTTTTATAAGGTGGGTAGGATGTTAGCACCCTGAAATTCGGGTTGATTTTTTTTCATTTTATCTATTTTCTGATTGTTTGGTTACATTAAATATTTTATTCTATCTATTTATCTGTAAGTGTACTTTCCCGTGCCATTGGTATTTGGAGTATCAGGGATGTTCAATTCTGGAAATCTTCTTCATGAGTTTTGGAGTGGACACGATTACCTTCATGACGGTATATAGTGTCCCATCCAAACTTGTTCTCTTGTGCTCTTTCTGCTTCGCTGAACTTCGGGTCGGTTTAGACCATTAGATTGATATTTATTTTTTTCCACTTTTTCCTTGATCATTTTCAGCGCGTTATCATGACATTTAAATTGGGAGCGCCATACCAGTCATTTCCTTGAAACCAACTCCTCATTGATGATCTACTCGAGACGCTCGACACCCATGACCTTCGTTCCCACTCATCCATGTCATTTTGGGCTCCATTTGATTCGCACAACTTTCCCGACGCGTGACCCGATTTTATTCACGCCACGGCGTCACATTCATTTTCCAACTTGATTTGTGGGTCCCCTGTCGACCAAAACCTGTCAGCCCCAACTATGGACATGGCCCACTTTGAGCCTACTATCCGTCCGCCACTTGTGTCCCATTATTTGGAATCCCCATGTGCAACTTATTTACTCATGATCATCAACATCTAATTTTAATTCGATTTTTGTACAATGTCCGATTTTGACCCAATCCGGCTCCACCGAGCCCAGTCCAGCTCCATGATTTTTTCCATCATGACACCCTCACAATTCTTGCCCAAAAAATATTAGGAACCCTTATGCATATTTTTCTATATTTTTTGGAATTTCTATTTAATTAATTCCTATGGGAATGGCCAATTTCTCTCTAATTTATTCCTAGCCATTGGTTTTCTTAATCAATCCCCACCATTGATTTTTCCCTCACATTCACAACAGCCCCTCCACATGTGGCCGGCCCTAGAAATTTGTGAAGAGAATCTTCCTTCTCTCTCTTCCTCTCACCTCATTTATTATCACTCACTCTCTCTCTCTCTTCCTTTCTACTTCTTCACAAAACCATGCAACAACACTTCAAACACCATTCTCCTTCAACCCGAGCTCCACACCAGCCTCCCATGGCCGAGCCCAGCCGTGGCCGACCTCCTCCCTGGCCGAGCTCGGCCACCCCCAGCAACCGCCATCACCACCTATTCTTCTCCACCGACAACCGCCGGCCTCCTCCTCCAATAGCCCCGCACGTCGGCCCCAACCGCCGTACGTCGCCACCCCGCGCGTCGTCGCACAGCCGCGCGTGCCGCCGTGCACGCGCTGCCGGCAGCAGCAGTGCAACAGCGCACCCTAGCGCGCGTACGTGACGACCACCGCCGGCGCCACCGCCGCCGTGGTCGGCGGGGATGACCTCCATGGGCGCGCGCCACCCTCTGCTCTCCTTCCCTGACGGCCACCGTCCTCCGGGACGCGCCGTCGAGGCGATTCGTGCGTTTTGAACGACGTCCCGTCGTGACGCGCGCGAAATCACGTTCATTTTGGTGCCCCGTCGCAGCAACTTCGCGTGCGTTTTTCCAAAAATCCGACCGTTGGATCGGCAATTTCTTTGCTCCGTCGCAATTTCGGTATATCCACCTTCATCCCTGTCAATTTTCGTCCGTTAATTTTATCGTTTGATACATGAAAACCGGCCACCAAGTTGACCGTTTAAATTGTATTAAATTTGGACAGTTTCGCGGGGCCAACTTCGTCAGCTTGTATCTCCTCCACCGCAGCTCCGTTTGGCGTGCTACCAGTTCCGGTGCGAAGCTGGTATAACCCTCTTCCTGCCCCCTTTAGATTTCATTTCAGTTTGAGCTTGTTTGATTGGTTGAATTCGACGCCAAAGTTGGTCGTCCGAATTCGTAATTTCCAACTTGTAAAATTCCATTTTTTAACATGGGACTCCAGATTTCATTTCTGACACCACCATTAGACTTGTGGCGTCGTTCTGGCATGTTTTCATATAAAATTTGTTAGATTTGGAGAACGTGGGCCCGGGCACGCATTTCGGTGCAAAGCGGGTCCCACATTCTGGGTCAACGGGACTTTTTGACGCCGGCTCATCGGAATCCAATTCTGGAGATACCGTTGAGTTCGTATCGTCATTCTGGACTCGTTGACAGGTAGTTTGCTAAGTTTTGAGAACTTTGGCTCCGACACGCATTTCCGTGCAAACCGGAATTCCAAGTTCTAGTCAACGGGCCAAATGGAGATCGGGTCAACGGAATCCAATTCTGGAAATACCGTTGGGTTCGTATCGACATTCTGGTTGCGTGGACATATAATTTGTTATATTTTCTGGACTTGTTTTCTTGCACGTATTTCGGTGCAAAACGGCTCCGACACGGACACCGTTTTGACCCGAAATTATCTTTTTGCCCTTGTGTCCAAATTGGACCGTTGGGTAGGCTATCCTAGCTAATTTGACCATTCTGGACACGTTGGCGATGTTCATTTCATCGTCCGACAATGTTTGTTGATAATTTCTCTGAGTTTAACCTTTTTATAATTAATTAATAATTAATTCATATAATGTTTGTATTTCGGGATTAGTACAACGAAACTGAGATCAGCCAATTCCAGTGATCTCACATCACTGAAATTGACAAGTTGGATACGTGGATCACTATAATAAGATTATCAACCTTATCGATAATCTTCTTATCTCGATTTACGTGTCGTAAGTTTCAACGTACAAATAACGAAGTACACTTTATAATAGACTAGAATTGACCATGTTTGACCAGAGTTGACCAGTTGACCCAAAGTCAACTATAAGTCAACACTTGACCTAGTTTGACTAGAATATTGACCGGAGTCGACCTAGAGTTAATCTGACTTAGAAGAACCTAGAATAATATAGATTGCCTGTAGGAATTTATTTATTTCAACTTGAACACCTTGTAACCTGTGTTGCTTTAAATAGGACTCTGTGGCTTCAGTGGGACCTCCCTATACTTATCAGCTGTTCAGGTTATCGAGGCGAGTACATTCTCTGATCATTTCATATCCTGCTTAGAATTATTTCCTGCAGTAGATTACTTTACTTGTACTGTCACGTTGGTCACACGGATTGGTACTATATGAATCCCTCTTTGAGATGTTATCCTTAGGAAGCATCGGATACTCTATGTTCTGTGCGTTTCACTTACATAGCGTATCACTATGCTTCGTTGGTTCTTTGATCACTTACGACATATACTCTTATGATCGTAGAGTCTTCTCAGAATCCTTATCCCATTTATGGGACTACTATGTATCACCTTCGGGGTCTATCACCTTCGGGGTCATATCACCTTCGGGGTCATATCACCTTCGGGGTCTACCACCTTCGGGGTCTGTTACATAGCATCATATAACATAACTTGGTTGGATTCTTGTGTATTAATTGGGGGTACGGAGGAGTATATGTGGACATGTGAATAATACACCAGTAGTGTAGCATCAGAATCATTCCATAGTGTAGCATCAGAATCATCCCAGGCCATTTACATGTTCATATTGTACTCTGACTCACTAGTCACATGCTAGTTCTCTATGTATAGTAGATATTTCTATTACAGTTATTTCTCTGTTTACATACTATTTTTCTTCAGTACCTGTATCTTACTTTACTGCATGTTATATGTTTTCTAACCTGCTATGATATGTTGAGATGTACTGTGCTCGCTCCAGTCCTGACTGGACCTGTTGATAAATTTTACAGATAGCCTGGAGGTGCCTGCTAGCCTAGAGGAGACACAGTAGGGTTTGTTTAGGTAGTTATTTCTTTGTCTGGAGTTGTATTTACTTTGTGGATTACTGTATCTTATTGAGTTTTGAGATGTACTTCTGGGTTCATGTATCTTAGACACTTAGACTTCTATCTCCTGTATCTCTTTTGGATTTCATGTTTTATCTATTCTTATCATGCTCTACCTTAGATGTGATTGAGTTTGTATCTGCTATGTCACCCCCATTCGGGGAGTATAAACTGTTTAGCCTTATACTGTTAGATGCATGAGACCTAGGACAGCGTTCTACCGCCGACACTGCGGCGTAGGCTGGGCGTCGTTACGTTCTCGTGCCCTAACTCTAGGGTGCGGGTCGTGACAATTTAGTCATAGATAAAATCATGAATTTATATCTCAAATCGTAAATTTTTGAATAAGCTCAAACTTCCAATTCAATAATCTCTTCTGCTCTTCTTTCTACCTATTTTCCTTCAAGCTAGTTTCCTCTTCTCAAATTCCTTTCAAAAAAAAATTCTTCAGTCAATTTAGTCTAGAGTAAAATCAATCCCACATTTACATTTACAATCATCACATAGTTAAATTATGAATCATTAAAAGTTTTAGATATTATACCCTTCTTAAATTCTTCAAACACTCTATTTATCATCTCATAAAATAAAGAACCAATTTGTCGAACAAGAATCTACTCTCCTTTGATCATAGAATATACTCCGCCTTATAGGTTTTACCGCAAGATTTCACTTATGCATATTCAATCATCTTATTCAACTTTACCACTACTCTCTCTTCTAGGATTTTCTACTCTAACCTCTTTCCAACCAAAGGATGTCATGACCAATTTCATCTTCGAACAAAGAAATCATAAAAATGAACACGATTGCATAAACCATGGAGGAATCAAGATAAAATATGAGTGAAGCAATTTAATCTGAAATGAGGAAAGTAACAGTTGCTAATATTGCATAGAGAGTAGAAGGGTGTTATGCGTAAGTAAATCAAGATAAGGCATGAAAATAAAATGACAAGGTTAAGAAATCAAGTTAACACACAAAGTTTGATGCATAAGAAGGAATTTAGCAGGTCCCAATCATATATCGGTTTGAAGGAATTGAGTCGAGGTCCATAGTCGATAAATATATCGGTATCATGGTAAATGTTACAGTTTAGTCGCTTATGACCCAAAGTCATATCATGAAAATAGAATATAAGGAGAAGTGTTTTAGTGGCACGTGATATACCTACATGAAGGTGGGCTTGCCTAGGTCTTACATGTAGAATTTGTTGAATGGAAAAGCCTAGTGTTGTGCTCAAAATATCCAAGTCACGGTAAAGGACACAAAAGAATTTAAAATAGAAAGTGAGAGTTAATGAGATAATGATTAATGCACAAAATAAATGACCAAGCTAAGCATGAAATAATGATAATTCAGATTCTAGTAAATCAAGGTAAATAAATTAGGTATACAGTTTCTAGAGATATGATAGCCACTGGATGGGGTATGATCAAGGAACAATCCAATTATTTCTCAAGTTTCAAATGGTTAGAAAGTCACGATAAAATCTAGAATTGAGGGAATGTTCAGTGCGTCAAGATCGAAATATAACCATATGATTTGGTAGATGACCAACTACACTTGAGTATATACAACTATCATGGTCATGAGTGATATGGAAATTAATGTGGACTACTTTATCTATCTTGGTTGCCTATCTATATTTGAATCTATAAATTTTGACTTCTTCAAAACTTTGCAATATAATTCTCCAAATAATCTAATAAAATATCTTTCTAAGCTGCCAATCATACTCATAACTTAAAATTTAAATTTTTTTTAATCAACCTCAAGATAACTTTTATCATAACATAAAAAAATTTCCCCAAAAATGTATCATAAACTAACCTTTCCACCTTATCTAGTCACATCAAAATCATAACTTAAGATTTTCAAAATTTTAAATAAATCTTGAATAAACCTTTATTGTGTCAAATCCAATCTATATATTTTTCTTCTTCTATCATTAATCCAAATCTTAACTCAAAATTTAAATAGGTTTTTAACAATCATAATTCATACAAGAGTTTAAAATAGGTCCACAATTTGATTTTATATCCTTCAAAATATTTTTAACCGAAATTCTTAATATCCTTACTTCAAAATTTACGAACTTATTAATTGGGAACCATACAACCCAATTTAAAACCAAGCTTTATCAGCCGCCCCCATAAATCTTATAGCAGCATTTAAATTTAAAAATTCTTTTCAACTAACTTTATATCTCTTCAAGGATGTATAGCTATAAACAAATGAGTCATAAATATTTCTCAAAAGACCTTCAAAATCAAAACTCAAAAATCAAATCAACTTCATTTTTCAATTGTATATAGTCCCACTATCCTTTTGTAGATACAAATAAAGTTCTAAAATCCTTCGAAGTTATTAAGGTTGCTACTACCCAACTTGGAATTAACTAATCCTTAAGTTCATACTTCAAGAAAAATATGGTTCCTCTTATCCTTATATCTTTATAACTTGAATAGGATCTCAATGTATACTAGATGCCAATGTAATCCTACTAGCCATGGGGTTGACCTATGAGCATATAATAGTGTAGTCATCCTCGTATCAAGTATGGAAATAAGGATTACGGTAGGAAGAGCTCAAACAAGATGTAGATCAGTGGAGTTGAACAAGTGTCACCCCCAGTTTTCAAGAACAGGGGTATTTTGGTCCTTTTTTATTTTAGAATATTTTTGGATTTATTTTATTATTTATGATATTGTTTTGGGGTTATTTGAGTCGGGTTCGAATTTCAACTCAATCCGACTTGTATAGGAGACCCGGGGTAGCTTTGACTCTAGTGGAACCCATTTATTTGTTAGACATGGCCCACATGACAATATTTAAGTTAGTATAGTTAGATTAAATATTCATGACTAGGTTGGGTTGATTAGAGACTCAAACTAGTCTATTTTAGCCCCAAACCAAAACCTAATTTAAGTTGAACCACTAGGAGTCATTAGAGGGCATTTTGGACTTTACCAAAATGGAGAAACCAAGCCATATGGCCGGCCACAAGAGGGAGGGGATGAGTCATCTTCCTTTTGTTATTAGCCTCAAATTTCTCTCTCTTGTGTTCTTTCACAAATTTGAGAAGAACCTCCATTGATTTCATCTCCATTCAATCCATTCATCCTTTTCATTCAATTCAGCCCACTAATCCCTTCCATTTTAGTCTCATATTCAGTCCCTTGTTGGTATTAGTAAACACATGTTCAGACCCTTTATTTCAGACCTTAACATCTCATTTCAGTCCCATATATTCAGCCTCTAACCCATTCACTCCAATCCATTTCATCTATGTATATCAGTCCATCTCCACATCCATTTACATAAATATTTTATTCCAATTCAGTCCTACATTTCCATTTCCTACCATATCAGTCCATTCATTCCATCATCCATTTCATTCAACCCATTCACAATACATTCATTCACAGTATTCATATCAGTCTATCACATACAATCACTCCAACTCACAGCAATACAGTCTATATATTTCAGTCCAACTCACAACCAATTCACATCTACATTCATTTCATAACAGCTCATTCACCATTCATTCATCCACCACTTAGCAGTCCATCTCCATTCCTCCCTCCATTAGCCCATGTTGACCTCCATTTAACCATCTATATACCCTTGTGATAGAGTGATATTTGAATCCATGTTGGAGAGTAAGTTAGTATGTTAGAAAGTTAGGATAGTAAGTTATCATGTTAGTAAGGTAAATAGGATTGACCCTATTTCTAAGATAAGGTATTAGATACTTCAAGATATGAAGTTAGATTATCAAGATATCATGGCATGGTATCGAGATACGAGGGCATGGTAATATGATACCATGTTGAGGTATAAAAGTGCCTAGAAATTAATGTAGAGACTTGGTAGCGAGTTTACCTTGGTAAGGTAATAGGATAAGTTAAGGTAATTACCTAGAAGCTAAGGTATGAGTTTAACAGTTTAAGATATAGTTAGAAATTATTTCCCTTGGTTGGTAATGGTCAGGATTAGTGCTCTTAGACTAGTTTTGACCTCGGTTGACCGTTTTGACCAAAAGTTAACAAAAGTCAACCGAAAGTCAAACTTAGCCTAAAAGTGACTAGAACTTGATCGGACTCAACCAGGGTTGACTAGTTTACTGAAAGTCAACTGTTAGTCAATATTAGACTAGTTTGACCTAGAGTTGACCTAGGGTTGACCAGAGTTGACCAGTTGACCAAAAGTGAACTGCAAGTCAACCCTTGACCCATATTGACATAGTTTGACTTGGATTGACTTCCTGCGACCTTGTTTGTTCTAGAGTGTCTCTGTGTGACCTAGTTTAGCTCAGTACGACCTAATATGACCTAGTTTAGCCTGATGTGATCTAGTTTTACCTAGTTTTGACTTAGACTTGCATATCATAACTTGATTAGCATTTTCTTTCATTACTAAACCCTATTTTGACTCATGGTATCTCATCTTTAGGTCTGTGATTACTATGAGCATCTGTTCACCTTATCTGCTCGGGACCACAGACGAGTACATTTATTGATAGTTTTTATTGTCTTGATATCTGCTATATCCGATTCAGTTGTATTGTCTTACTTGATTCCTGATACGATAATTTTACAGACTAGTATAAGTCGGATCCTGTCATGAGATGTTGTTCCTGGATTACTAGGTATATTGGTACATTGCTCGACTTGTTACCTGTACTTGTATAGACATTGACTTGGGAGTGGGCTGGCCCCCTGCTTTTGAGTCTCGTTCATGACGTGTCATGTTCGGATCTATTATACAATTCGGGGATGGGGAGTTATTAGTTGTTGTATGATCAAATTCCTACTTGTTTTTCATACTTGTACCTGTTACTTGTTCATAGCTATACCCTCGCCTCACAACGGGTAAAGCCTGACCCTACTTGTTCATAGATTTCCATAGTGGCCGGCCTGATCTTGCTCTTTTGTACACCTGTTCTTAGCCGGTCAGATGGAACAGCCTGATTTGGACCTAAGCCGATCACGTAACACACTAATAATTTATCGCATATATCCTACTCAGTTCTACATTCAGTACTTTTCTCACCATGTTATGATATTCAGTACTCACATCTTGTTATATATTTCACGTTGATTTTGTCTAGTATTTCATTATGATTGTCTCTTATAGAATTTGTCAATTCATATGGAACTGTTGTTAGTGTTTTGTAATTGCTTATTTTCCTGACATGATACCGTTGATATATTACAGATGATTCTGAGGCAGACTGTTCGACCTACTATAGGGTCGGGGCAGATGGAGACTTAGGCCAGGACTGTGACTTGGTAGTTGAGCTACTAGACTTTGCACACCTGGACTAGTACAACTTAGGTAGGTTTGCCTGGACTGCGATCCAGCTAGTATTTTCAGACTGTAGTATTTTATATTATATTTTGTGACTCTGTGATGTGTTTATATCTCTGAGCTTGTGTTTGATCTTGAACTCTTTTTCAATTTTCCCTTCTATCATATTTCTATTTCGTGCTATCTATCCTAGTTTATCTTGTGATTGAGTTATGCCATATTATACCTTCGTGCGAAGATGACAGGTACCCTTATAATTGTCTAGTTGTAGTATTTATAGACGACCTATATAGCGTTCTACCGTCGATTCTGCGACGTAGGCTGGACGTAACCACGTTCTCGTACCCTTCCTCAGGATGCGGGTCGTGACTACAAGTGATTCAAAAAATTTAGTCAAGGAAGAGGGTCAAGCAGGTAGATGAGATCCTAGACTCTAATCCTATATTACAGGCCCGTTCGGTACAGTCATGTAACCGAAACGGCAAACTTGACCTGCATGGGCCACCAGAAAAACATGTAACGCCCCAGTCCCAAAATACTTGGGATTAGATACGTATCATGCCAGCTGTATACATACGCGTAATAAAAGGCTCGTATGTGTACATAAGCTATAAAATGTAGAAAGCCATGCTCAAACTAAATCTTATCCACAAATATGAAGTTTTAATGATATAATCAAATAGTCATTTATACAAACGTTGGGCGAAGACATATCCACTACCAACAAGTTTAATTAAGAAAGAATATACAAATAAATGACTTGGTCGAGCGAAGCAAATGACGAGTCCAAGAGCAATCATCACGAAAGAAGGAATACATGGCCTTCGCTAGAGCACTACAAGAAATCACGAAACACACACCTGGAGAGATCACCAAGTCCTCAGAGGGACGTAACAAGACACATAATATCATGCCATAAACTGAATAGTAAGAGCTCAACAGAAAAATATATATGAGTAAAGGTTCCTAACCATTCTATGTGGAACAATGCACTTTAAAAGACAACGTTTGTCACGCCCCAGAACCAGAATACTGGAGAGCGGGGGAATGACTCAGCCAGCTACGTATTACGAGTAGATGAATACCGTTTAATACGATCAATGCTGTCTAATAAGACGAGGGAGTGCATACTACATAAAAGTCTCACTATGGTCACTTCACATCTATTGTCTTAATCATTCAAACAAGAAACAGAAATAGAGAACATGTGAGATAAAGCAGTAAGGCATCCCAAATGCTCAGTCAAAATGTTCTTGATATCTGGCTTTACAAAACACAGCCAAATAATGTAGTAAGTATACACAATTGTTATCTGCTGCAGCCAGACTTAGTTACAATTATGCAAAAGTAGGTACAAGACAATCCGACTAACATGTCGGTGCCAAACGGCAAAATATAAATTATTTAACAAAACGAACGGGGAAGTAAGGAACCCACTCGAGTCCTCCTGCGATCATCCCTCTAGTATTGACCATCTTGGAGGTAGAAGTAAGCTGGATCCTCGAGGACCGGCTCTAAATCTGGCCATACAAAACCAGAGAGGTTAGACCTCTAATAGCAAGTACCGCAAGGAAGCACGATATGAGGAATGAAGCCAGTAATAAGAGAATATGATAATAGATCTCTGCTATCTACTAGGATTCACATAACATCATGCCACTTCGAACCAACCTCCTAACCAAACAAGGACAAAAGTTGGCCCGTAATGTCGTGACATTCTAATCATCTCAGTTAGGTAACAGAGTAGGTACAGTACACAAACAAATTAATTTAAACGACCATACAACTACTACGGCTGGCTACTGTGAGCTCCAAGTTATCCTGGAATTATGCAATAAAGGATTCCTCGGTTTTTACTATGTACAAGCAAGGCTAGTCTATCCAATCAATCAATTGCGACAATCATGTATTTAGACGAGTCCCAACGGGACGCTCGTCGTTAGTATACCATATACAATTAAATAATATAAGCGGATACCGCTCCCTGACCGTGTGGCAGATTTGTAGTATCTGTGGGAACCAGCCGGCCTGTCGGGCACTTAATAGTCCCAAGAGGGCTGCCATATAAGAACTCGAAAATCCATTCTCTCCATGCAATCATTATTTTATTTAACTTAATAGCCTCTATGTTAAGCGAAATTCCATGCCGTGGATTATGGTCATTCAAATGAGTACTTTCGTATGGGTACGATATGCACAACTCTATAACGATACCCGTGCGGTTAGGTTATAAGTCTTATATAGCGTAATGCAACAATCAAAACTAATCACAAAATAATTATGCCTTGACCATAAAGTACACATGCTTCTTTTATAAAATAAATAAAATAAATATATAAATTGAAGTCTACATGTGCCTGTATGCCAATATTCGGGATCAGCCAGTCGATTACAATAGTTCATGATTAATATAAACGTGTCTCGTTCATTTAATTCAATAAGACGACTAGCCAGCCTCTTAGTTCCAATTAGGAACACATGATCAATTACTAATCAAGATAATAATCCCTGTTTATTAATGTCAAGACAATAATTAATGTCAATAAATGCCAAGTCAATCAATCAATGGTAATATATGTCAATCAATGTCAATTAATGCCAAAAATAATAATTTATGTTTAATTAATGCCAACTCGGGACAGAATCAGCCGAAAGGGCATTATGGGCAGCCATAGGCAGATACCTATTTATGCGACTAGGCAAGTCGGGCTCCATCTATGATGTCTGGGAATAACAATTCATATGGGGCTCAAAGAACAAGCCTATACGGCTGGATGCAAATAAGCTTTATGCGGCTAAGATACAATGAGAGTTCATGCGGCTGCGGATGACTGGCCTTATGCGGGTCGGGTTTCGAATTTTATGCGGCTGCAAGCAACGTGCGCCATGCGGCTGAGAAATGTCTCATGCGGCTACGGATGACTTGCGCCCCTGCGGCCAGAGGAAATTCCATACGGATGAATAGGTGCAAGCCTATATACGGCTGAAAAGTTATGCAGCGCCATGCGGCTGAGAATGATCAACGCCATACGGCTGCGGGACTGAATGCATATACGGCTAGCTAAAACTCATGCGGCAGATAAGTCTCATACGGCTGACTAAGCCCATGCGGCTAACTAAGCCCATGCGGCTATCTAAGCTCATGCGGCTAACTAAGCCCATGCGGCTAACTAAGCCCATACGGCCAAGAAAGACTTGTCGCATGAAAACTCATGTGGTCAAGCACTGTTCTTCTTCTCCACTTTCTAAGAAGGAGAACTATTGGAAGCCATTGCTTCCGAGCTCCCTAATTCCTTCATTCCAAGCCCAAAACTGAACTTCCATAGGTCAAAATAGGGTAGAACAAAATTCTCTACAACATGGAACCATCAAAACTTGAAAAATAACAAGGTTACTGGATCAAAACCTAAAAATCCGAAAATGCATTAAACTTAGATCCACAAGAGATGAACCATGGAAATTAAAAATGCTAAGCACTAAAGAGGCTTAAAATCAGGTAAGAAAGATGATGGATCAAAACTAATAGGATTCCATCATAAAGCAAGTTGGCACTTGCCTAGGCAGCTAGGTAGGTGGGGAGAGTTTATGAGGAAGAAGAAGAGTAATGGTGAAAAGAGAGAAATAGAGTGGGGCTTTAGATGAAGAGGTGGTAGTAGGTGGAGGTTTGCTTCGGTTCATGATGAACCAACAACTAATCCAATCCAAGCTGAACCCAAAGCATAGCTAAAGCAGAGTATAAAAGCAGAAAATAAAATACAGAAATAAAATTGCAGAAAATTAATTAACAAAAAATTAAAAGGGTTTAATTCCATAACAATGCATGATAAATATTAAATAAACATATTAAAGCAGTACATGTATTAAAAATACGTATTCTGGGAACGGGAAGTGACATCTCTACCCTCCTTAGAAAAAATTCCGTCCTCGAAATTTTAAATCCAAGCAGGATAGGAATATCAAAACTAAGCTAATCTAGATACAAGAAACTTGGGCAAGCAATCATTCTTCAATGTTAACTAGCAGATAATATATCTATATTAACAATCTACGATATCAAGTAGTTCTACGCATAGGGTGACAAGCATGAGGGGTTAAGACAATCAAGGTATATGGGAAGAAATATATCTTGTGAGTCAAACAGGTATGGATACCGTGATCGGATATCATCTTCACGTTCCTACGTTGACTCTCCTAATGAGTGATGACCCCAAGCAACTCGGACAAGGCTAATTGTTCGGTTCTTGAGTATCTTCTCTCTTCGGTCCAAAATGGACACCGGCTGCTCCTCGTAAGACAAGTTGGTACCAACAACCAGCTCAGAATGATCAAGGATATGGCTTGGGTCCGATACATACCTACGTAACTGAGATACATGAAACACGTCATGTACCTCTCATAACAAAGGTGGAAGGGATAAACGATAAGTAACATCGCCTATCCTATCAAGGATAACGAATGGGCCCACGTATCGCAGACTCAACTTCTCGCGAACGCCAAATCTAATGACCCCACGGGTATGTGAGATCCGTAAAAATATGTGGTCCCCAACAGAAAACTCTAGCGGCCTACGATGCTGGTCCGCCCAATGATGATGTCGATCTTACGCAACTCGAAGTCGCTCTCTAATTCCTTTAACCAATTCAACTGTTTGGACAATCATTTCTGGGCCTAGCATCTTCCTCTCCCCGATATCATCCCATGCTAGTGGCGACCTACACTTCTTACCATATAGAGCTTCGAATGGCGCCATCTGGATACTGGCTTAATAACTATTGTTATATGAAAATTCAACTAAGTATAGGTGGCTCTCCCAAGATCCTCCAAAATCTAGGGTGCAAGCTCGAAATATATCTTCTAGGGTCTAAATTGTTCTTTCTGATTGTCCGTCCGTCTGTGGATGGTAAGCCGTGCTAAATCTTAACTTGGTACCCAGACTATGATGTAAGCTTTTTCAGAAATGTGATATGAAACGGGTATCTCTGTCTGACACAATACTGACTGGGACTCCATGCTGCCTGACTATCTGTTGCATATACAACTCTGCCAACTTTTCTGTAGATTGCCCTACTCTGAAAGGAAGAAAGTGTGCTACCTTTGTAAGCCGGTCCACTATCACCCAAATAGCATCTTTACCACTTAGCGATCTCGGTAAACCGGTCACAAAGTCTATTATAATATGTTCCCACTTCCATTTCGAAATAGGAAGCGGTTGCAATAACCCAGCTGGCCTCTGCTGTTCTGCATTCACTTGCTGACATACCAAGCAACGGAAAACAAATCTAGCTATCTCCCTCTTCATTTCATTCCACCAGAAGTGCTGCTTGATATCTTGGTACATCTTGGTCCCTCTAGGGTGTATAGAATACTGAGAACTGTGAGCTTCTGCCATAACTTCCTGTCTAATATCTCCACTAGGCACACATAAGCATGATCCAAACCTAAGTGTACCATCTTCATGAATTTGTATCTCCTTTCTGAGTCCTGACTCACAATCTGCTCTAAGCTTCTGAATCTTTGGGTCATGTGCCTGACCTGCCTTGATCCTGTCTACCAAGTCAGATTGAACTTGTAGATTTGTTAGAACTCCTACATCACTAGAAAGTATAACTTCGATACCCATCTCCTGAAGGTCTTTTAAAATATGCTTTTGGATTGTCAATATAAATGCGCCGCCTCTCCTACTGAGAGCGTCTGCTACCACATTAGCCTTGCTTGGATGATACTGAAGGTCCACGTCATAATCCTTGATCAACTCCAACCATCTTCTCTGTCTTATGTTCAGCTCCTTCTGAGTAAAGATGTACTTCAGACTTTTATGGTCTGTGTACTTGTCCACTCGGTTACCATATAAGTAATATCTCCATAGCTTCAAAGTAAATACTACTGCTGCCAACTATAAATCATGAGTTGGGTAATTCTTCTCGTGGTGTCGAAGTTGCCTAGATGCGTATGCTATAACCTTCCCATGTTGCATTAGGATGCACCCAAGTCCTTTCCCTAATGCATCACAATATACTGTAAAATCTCTGGGTCCAACTGGCAATATAAGAATGGGCACTGATATCAACTTCTGCTTCAGATTCTCAAATAATGCCTGATATTCTGCCGACCAAACGAATGGTACATCCTTCCGTGTCAAGCGGGTCATGGGTGATGAAAGTCTTGCAAAACCTGATACAAAGCTTCTGTAATAACCTGCCAATCCCAAGAAACTCCGCACATCAGCTATGATCTTGGGTACTGGCCAACTCTCTACTGCTTCTACCTTCTTGGGATCTACTGCTACTCCAGCTCCTGATATGATGTGACCCAAAAATAAAATATAGTCCATCCAGAACTCACACTTGCTGAGCTTGGAATACAACTGGTTCTCTCTCAGAACTTGCAACACTTTCCTGAGGTGGTCTTCATGCTCCTCTTCACTAGCAGAGTATACGAGAATGTCGTCAAGAAACACAACGACAAACTGATCTAAGTATGGCATAAAGATGCGGTTCATCAAATCCATAAATATTGTTGGAGCATTGGTCAAACCAAACGGCATTACTAAGAATTCATAATGCCCATACTTCGACCTGATTGTTGTCTTGGGAATATCCTCCTTCCGAACCCTCACTTGATGATAGCCTGACCGAAGATCTATCTTGGTAAAAACTCTAGCCCTGCTCAACTGATCAAATAAGTCGTAGATCCTTGGTAGTGGGTACTTGTTCTTTACTGTTGCCGTATTAAGCTTCTTGTAATCGATACACAATCTGGATGACCCATCCTTCTTCCCCACAAGTACCATTGGTGCTGCCCGTGGTGATATGCAAGCTTGGATGAACATCTTCTCCTTCAGTTCCTCTATGTGCTGATATACCTTGGCCTGCTCTAAATCCGCCATTCTATAAACTCGATCTGATATCGGTTTAGTTCCAGGTGCCAATTCTATACTGAACTCAATATCTCTAATTGGTGGTAGACCGGGAAGTTATTCGGGAAATACGTCTAGAAATTCTTTAACTACCTTCAGGACTTGAACTTCTTCCATTGCTGTTATTACTCCCTGCTCTTGCTGAGTTGCCTCTGATCTGACTAAGGTGAATCTCTTCACGCCTGGAATATCAAAATATACACTCCCTCTACGACAATCTATTATCGTATGACTGTCTTTCAGCCAGTCCATGCCTAAGATAACGTCGAAATTTCCAACGAAAAATTCTATCAACTTGGCGGGTAAGGAATGCCCACAAACTACAACGCTACATGCTAGAATAACTCTACTAACTCCTACGAGCTCATCATTGCCAGTGAGTATATTCAACCTCTCTGGCAATGCCTCAAACTCTATTCCTAGCCTTGTCGTAAATTATACATATATAAATGAATATGATGCTCCCGAATCAAACAATGCTACTGCGGGGTATAAGGCGACGAGAATGTTACCTGCCACAACATCTCCTGATGCTAATGCCTCCTCCAAGGACAGTGTGACTGCCTGCCCACGACCTCCTTGCTGGTTCTCATGTTGTGGCCTAGCCTGGTGCTACTGCTGGCCCCTGCCTTGATGATGCTGGGGTGGTCAATGCTGGTGTTGCTGTATCGGCGGTCCCTGCTGCCGAAACATCTGAGCCTGTGGCATCAACGGATGCTGGGCTAATGGTCTCACTGCTACTGCTGGTCCTCGATACTGGCCTGTCCCTGGTGCTGGCAGAGCAGGAAATTATTGTATGGGTCCTTCTGACCTCGAATTTATGGGACAGGTGGTAACCCGATGATCTGGATTTCCACATATCAAACACAGTCCGTTCAATGTCCGACACACATCTCTAGTGTGCCCTACCTTCCCATAATAAGTGTAGCCCGCTAGGGGTTGCTTGTTCTTCCTCTGTTGCTGCTGCTGCCTTGGTGGTGGTGCTGGCCCTCGTATTGCCACATCGTGAATGCGAATGCCAAGGGATGGTGCTGTTGTTCGGGGTACTGCTCCTCCTCCTCCTTCCATCCGACTGTGGGATCTTTTCTGAACTCCAGTACTTGTTGTGATCCTCTGAATGGTGATCTCATACCTTCGGGTTGCCGTCAGTACCTCATCAAAAGTCTGATAATTGTGCCCCTCTATCAATTGCAAGAGCTCAATGTGAAACCCTTGCTAAAATCTCACAGCCCTCTGGCTCTCCGTTGCTACCATCTCTGGGATGAACCTACTCAATCTACAGAACTACGCTACATAAGCATCTATTGTCTTACCGGCCTGTTTGAGGTTGATAAACTTTTGTTGTAGCTCAAACTGCGCCACAACTCCATAGTACTTCGTCTTGAACTTTGCTGTAAAATCGTCCCAAGCAACGGGACGTCTGATACCTACTTCCTCTGATTTCCACCAATAACGTGCAAGATCCTGAAGTAGCAACTTCACCTGATCCACACGTTCTTCTGCCGGTACCTTAGCCGTGGTCAAAATAGCCTCAATATCCTTAAGCCATGCATCTATTGAGATGGCATCCTCCGTGCCCTCGAAACGGCGGGGGTTGAACTTTCAAAATCTGGTTGATGCTCCTAAATCCGGCCTTGTCTCTCTTTCCAAAGCCGTCTGTAACCCTTGGTTGAGTAGTACGTTCTGCTCCTGCAAATGAGCGTGCATGCGCTGCTGGGCTAACATCTGGTGTTGCTGAGTAGCCATCATCCCTCTCATGATCTCCAGAAGGGCCGGTATATCCATTTCCACGGGGGTAGGTGGAACTGTTGGTGGTGGTGGAACCTCCGGATACTGCGACCCAGCTGCTGCTTCCACTATCACTTCTTCCTGGATAGTCTCTTGAGGTAGTACTGGCCCGTGTTGTTGGCCAACCTGCTCATGTTGTCCATGATGTCCATGTTGTTGTTGTCCAGCTCTAACAGGTGCGGACGAAGTGCCCCTAAGAAAAGGGACAAAAGTATCAAACGACCGGACACGAAGGATCAATGAAGTCAAGTGACACTGGAATGTCAAGCTGGAGTTGAGAATCGACGAATCATGAGATCAAGGGGAATGACTCAGCCAGCTACGTATTACGGGTAGATGAATACCGTATAATACGATCAATAATGTCTAATAAGATGAGGGGGTGCATACTACATAAAAGTCTCACTATGGTCACTTCACATCTATTGTCTCAATCATTCAAACAAAAAACAGAAATAGAGAACATGTGAGATAAAGCAGTAAGGCATCCCAAACGCTCAGTCAAAATGTTCTTGATATCTGGCTTTACAAAACACAGCCAGATGATGTAGTAAGTATACACAATTGTTATCAGCTGCAGCCGGACTTAGTTACAATTATGCAAAAGTAGGTACAAGACAATCCGACTAACATGTCGGTGCCAAACGACAAAGTATAAAGTATTTAACAAAATGAGCGGGGAAGTAAGGAAACCACTCGAGTCCTCCTGCGATCATCCCTCTAGTATTAACCATCTTGGAGGTAGAAGTAAGCTGGATCCTCGAGGACCGGCTCTAAATCTGGCCATGCAAAACCAGAGAGGTTAGACCTCTAATAGCAAGTACCGCAAGGAAGCACGATATGAGAAATAAAGCCAGTAATAAGAGAATATGATAATAGATCTCTGCTATCTACTAGGATTCACATAACATCATGACACTTCGAACCAACCTCCCAACCAAACAAGGACAGAAGTTGGCCCGTAATGTTCTGACATTCTGATCATCTCAGTTAGGTAACAGAGTAGGTACAATACACAAACAAATCAATTTAAAAGACCATACAACTACTACGGCTTGCTACTGTGAGTTCCAAGTTATCCTGAAATTATGCAATAAAGGATTCCTCGGTTCTTACTATGTACAAGCAAGGCTAGTCTATCCAATCAACCAATTGTGCCAATCATGTATTTAGACGAGTCCCAGCGGGACGCTCGTCGTTAGTATACCATGTACAATTAAATAATATAAGCGGATACCGCTCCCTGCCCGTGTGGCAGATTTGTAGTATCTGTGGGAACCAGCCGGCCTGTCGGACACTTAATAGTCCCAAGAGGGCTGCCATGTAAGAACTCGGGAATCTATTTTCTCCATGCAATCATTATTTTATTTAACTTAATAGCTTCTATGTTAAGCGAAATCCTATATCGTGGATCTTGGTCATTCAAATGAGTACTTTTGTACGGGTACGATATGCACAACTCTACAACGATACCCGTACGGTTAGGTTGTAGGTCTTACATAGCGTAATGCAACAATCAAAACTAATCACGAAATATTCATGCCTTGACCAGAAAGTACACATGCTTCTTTTGTAAAATAAATAAAATAAATATATAAATTGAAGCCTGTATGTGCCTGTATGCCAATATTTGGGATCAGCCAGTCGATTACAATAGTTCATGATTAATATGAACGTGTCTCGTTCATTTAATTCAATAAGACGACTAGCCAACCTCTTAGTTCCAATTAGGAATGCATGATCAATTATTAATCAAGATAACAATACCTGTTTATTAATGTCAAGACAATAATTAATGTCAATAAATGCCAAGTCAATCAATCAATGGTAATATATGTCAATCAATGTCAATTAATGCCAAAATAATAATTTATATTTAATTAATGCCAACTTGGAACAGAATCAGCAGAAAGGGCATTATGGGCAGCCATAGGCAGATGCCTATGTATGCGGCTAGGCAAGACGGGCTCCATCTATGCGGTCTGGGAATAATAATTCATATGGGTCTCAAAGAACAAGCCTATGCGGTTGGATGCAAATAAGCTTTATGCGGCTAAGATACAATGGGAGTTCATGCGGCTGCAGATGATTGGCCTCATGCAGCTTGGGTTTCGAATTTTATGCGACTACAAGCAACGCGCGCCCATGCGGCTGAGAAATGTCTCATGCGGCTACGGATGACTTACGCCCCTACGACTAGAGAAAATTCCATACGGCTGAATAGGTGCAAGCCTATATGTGGCTGAAAAGTCATGCAGTGCCATGCGGCTTAGAATGAATAGCGCCATGCGGCTGCGGGACTGAATGCATATGCGGCTAGCTAAAACTCATGCAGCAGATAAGTCTCATGCGGCTGACTAAGCCCATGCGGCTAACTAAGCCCATGCCGCTATCTAAGCTCATGCGGCTAACTAAGACCATGCGGCTAACTAAGCCCATGCGGCCAAGGGAGACTTGCCGCATGAAAACTCATGTGGTCAAGCACTGTTCTTCTTCTTCACTTTCTGAGAAGGAGAACCATGGGAAGCCATTGCTTACGAACTCCCTAATTCCTTCATTCCAAGCCCAAAACTGAACTTCCATAGGTCAAAATGGGGTAGAACAAAATTCTCTACAACATGGAACCATCAAAACTTGAAAAATAATAAAGTTACTAGATCAAAACCTAAGAATCTAAAAATGCGTTAAACTTAGATCTACAAGAGATGAACCATGGAAATTAAAAATGCTAAACACTAAAGAGGCTTAAAATCAGGTAAGAAAGATGATGGAGCAAAAATAATAGTTCCATCATAAAGAAAGTTGGCACTTGCCTAGGTAGCTAGGTAGGTGGAAAGAGTTTATGAGGAAGAAGAAGAGTAATGGTGAAGAGAGAGAAAGGAAATGGGGCTTTAAATGAAAAGGTGGTGGTAGGTGGGGGTTTGCTTCGGTTTATGATGAACCAACAACTAATCCAATCCAAGCCGAACCCAAAGCATAGCTAAAGCAGAGTATAAAAGCAGTACATATATTAAAGGGGTTTAATTACAGAACAATACATGATAAATATTAAATAAACATATTAAAGTAGTACATGTATTAAAAATACGTATTCTGGAAACGGAAAGTGACAACGTTCTACGTAGGAGCTTAGGTGTTCAACATAGATGGAGAGAGAGAGTGGCCGAAGGTAGCGTTCATAAGAGACACTATCGACCATGGGCAGAAAGTAGCGCTCATTCGAGTCACTATCGGCCCTGGGCAGTAAGTAGCGCTCGTACGAGACACCATCGGCTCAAATCTAAGTGTGTACTAAACATGTAGCCCCTATGCTAATAACTGTCTCCTCCCTCCCTATGGCACTATACATGCGTCATCTCCATAACCCTGTTTAATCCTTAATAACTGCCAAGTCTTCTACACAAATCTATTAGCAGTTATATCCTAACGTACGACCTATACGTACCGATGTACGGTCGATACACAAGTCCGAAGCTATATGCGACTCACAACTCACACACAACCCGTGTCACATCGTGACAGTTTATGAGATGCTCTAAACATATGTTAGTCCCTTAACTCTAAGTCAATTGCATAAAATATAGTAATTTGCATCTACATATAGTTTTGAAAAACAACTTGGTAAGAAATAAAATATGCATGATGTTGAGCAAGAAAGTAAACAGTAAAGGCAAGGTATCTTGCCTGGTGTGTCGCCTGATGTTGTGCGGTGTTCTGACATGTCCCAATAGTCCACTAGCCATGGTTGTTGTACACTGGTCCGAATTCGCAAGAAACAGGAACATGGGATCCGTCAGGATAAATGGTGATAATCGATGAGAAATTTGGGGTAACGATAATTCTACTATTTTTAGAAAATATGTATAAAACTTGAAAATATAGTCTATTACTTGAAAATATTTAAATAAAGATATACTTGAAAATAAAATAAAAATTTATTTTCAACTAAAACTCTAACTTGTCAAAATCTAGGTGAAAATCATATATATATATATATATATATATATATATATATATATAATTTTAGAAAAAATGTACTTAGAAGAATCATCCATCGCTTTTGGCTAAAATTTAAGTTTGTCAACATAAAATTTTATAGATAAAAGACTTTTTAATAATTAGATGATAAAAATTTACTATTAATTATTTTATAATCAGGAAGCTAGATTTAAGGATCAAAATATCTTTGAAGAACTATTTGAAAGACTAAAAATTAATTTAGGGTTTAAAAACTAACTTCTTTCTTGTAGGCCAAGACCCCAGTATTAATAATCATTTTTAACTAAGATGTATTTATTAAATCAGTAATAATAGCATCTTATTAAGAGTAGATTAGTTCTTCTGGTAAAAAAATAATACTTGGCTGAGAATAATAAAATAAATACAAGTACACACACAGCTTTTGTAGCTAGCTGTTGTGCCTTATTCTTTATGTCAAGTCATTCATTTTTAAGAATTATGAAAGATAAAGAGAAGGAGATTAGGGAATCAGAGAGGGAAAGGGAAAGAAGGAGATCGAAAGAAGAGGGGATCACCTGGTGGAAGGCGGCGCCGAAGATCGGCGCGCAGGCGAGGTTTCGCGTAAAAGGCGACCGGGCTCGAGATGGTGGCGCTACAGCTGTGCGTGGAAGCGGCCGCTCACCGGAAGGGTCGGCTGGGGCGCTCGCGGCCGTCCACGAGTGGAGCTCCTCCGGATCTGGCACCGGTCATTGAAGGGGGCGGTGGCACGGTCTGGCGGAGATAGTACAGTGCAGTGGCGCGCGAGTACGGCCACTCGTTGGGATGCGACGGACGACGGAGGTTAGGGTTTTAAATTTTATTTTGTTTGGTGTAGGGATTTTGGGTTGATGAGTGGTGTGTGGGGATGATGATGACGATGGTGGGGGTTATTCGGTGAGGTGCGGTGGTGTCGGTGGTTGGTGGTGCTAGGTCGGCGGTGTGTTGGCCGTGGCGGGGATGCCGGTGAGGTTGAAGGTGGATCGGCTGTAATGGCGGTGGTGGTTGTGATAATGGCGGTGGTGGTGGCGGTGTCCGGGTTTGGCAAAGGCGATGTGGTCGGTTTTATGGAGGTTGGTGTCGGCAGCAATGGCATTGTGGGTTGGGTCATGGATGATGGTGGTGATGGAAGTTGCTGCCTCGGCCTGGGTGGTCGAAGGTTATGGCTGAAGGAACGGTTTAGGGATAGAATTCGATTGTGTCGGGATATGTCCGACACGAGAAATACAATGTATATGTACTAATGGAATAAGAACGTGGAACACGGACACGATGCACCACATGTTTGGGTAAAAATTTTGGTTTTGTGGAGTTCGTAGAAAAAGAGGGCAAGTGCCTCTCCTTTTATAGGAGGTGGGAATCCCATTAGGATAAAGACTAGGATAGTTTAAACGCCAAGGAGATAATTTCATAATTAAATTCAAATTAATTTAAACTCGTTTTAAACCATCTTGAATTTAAAGCTATTCAAAATAAGTCAATAAAATCTTTTCAAATATATATAATTTATCCTAATTAATTAAATTTAAACCAAAATACTAATTGAAAATACTTTTTTGAATAATAAAATATTAATATTAAATAAATTTCGAAAATAGAATTATATATATAAATTTATATGTCTCGTATAAAATGAACATTTGCATAAAACCTCGGTTTCAAATTACTATTTATATAAACTTTCATGATGTGAAATAAAGTTTTAGAAATTCCAATATGGCACATTTTTACAACTTTATGCAATTGAAAATATTTATAATTTTATTATTTAAAAAAACATGCTTCTAAAATAAAATATTTTTACAAAAATATGTACCTCGCACATATTCGCACTCGACGAGCCATACGAAAATACGAGCTCATATGCGACGTTCAATACGACAAATTCGTACGCAATGTACAATATGACTATGCGACGTACAAATACAAAGTAAAAATTAATACCAAATTTATTTTTAAAAAAAATTATAGTAGAAATTTAGGGGGTTTACAGTTTAGACATAAGAGGAATAGACAAAGGTAAGGACAATCATTTACTCTAACTATGGTAGACACCCATCCCGGGGGTGGTTTCCAACAAATATTTTCCTAGTTATGTAAATTTTATTATTAAGACCTAACTAGTATTGGAGCACCACAATCACTAGCTTAGCCCATACTATAGCTTAAATACCTTGTCATATTATGATCTACCAGTTATCAACAACAATACATGATCACTACAACCCATACCACTAGAACCCTTGTGACAATAGTCTGGCAGGCTTGACACAAATAGAAATTCACGACTCGGTTGTTAGAAGTCTTTTCATATGATGTGCCTTAGAGTTGGTTACCCTGTCGATAACTCTTGTATACTATGGACGAGTAGATCATTCTATTTTTTTCAACCGTGTGTCATTATACTCACTCGTTTTCTATTTATTGAGGAACGATCCTTCACTTGACCTATATCTACCGTATTCCGTACGCCGTGCCTTATTCTTTATTAACCAAAGTCGAGGTTCAATATCCGGACTTTAGAATTCTATTAACCTTATTATTCCTAAAACCATATCCTAGCTTCTAAGGTGGGTAGACTGTGAGCCTTCTAAAATTTTGGGATATACGAGGATTACCGATTGATTAGAATAATTTTCCATTAGAATGATAGTTAGTGCCCCATGGACTCCCACTTTCCATTTAGATCATTCTGTGTCCCCGATTGCGTCGTTAATATTCGGAGCACGAGACCAGCTATTACCTTCCAAGAAAATTTATATGCAAGATTTAGACAAGTCCACCTTCATCTAGATACATTCTGTCCAACTCAAATACATTCCCTTATACTCTATTTCTGTGGTACGACTTTCAGGTCAAAAGGACTAGCAATAACCCTTACCACACTACCGGTATACTTCCCGACTTCCATTAGAGCCTCAACTTCGACTCAATTCTTTCGACCCAATATATGGTTGTGACCTACTCGAAGCCCACTACGCACATGCCACTAGTGTGCCACCCAATTGAGGTCTCACGTACTACTTAAACATAAAAGTCACTAAAGGCGCATTTTGGGATTTAGGAACCTAGCTAACCAACCTGACTGGCAACTAGCTCAACCACTTGGTTGAAACCTATTCTAGGTTACCCTAATCTAGTAGGATCTTGTCCAGTCAATATATATTGAAATCCAAGTTTCATCCAACCAACGAGTGATGTCCAATCAGGGAACCCATTAAGACCCAGTAAAATCCATCCATACATACCACCATATTTGGACTATAAAATCGAACTATTTGAAATAGGTCCATATACCTATTATACAGTCTCCACCTCTTAGAATGTGAAGTCATTCGTATCCCTTGCTCGTGTGTTTAAAGAACCACGGAAAAGATCACAATCTTGATTTCTTAAATTTCGTTCTATTATAGAACCTTGTTTAGATTAATTTCGAGGAACGAAATTTCTGTATTGCATGGATTGCAAGACCCTCTAAGAAACGAAGGGTTCTTCGATTTGGCAAGTGACTAGACTAGAGTAGCACAATCTAGCAAATAAGTCATTGGTTCGTAAACTTTCTTTCTATCTGTACCATTAGATGCTCTTTACTGCTCTTGAAACTCCATATTTGCTCTCTTATCTTTCTATCCTTCCTATTTCAGAGCGAAGAATGGTCATGCTTATTAGAATTTATCAATATCTTAGCTACTTATGTAAATTGGTTGCTTGTTAAATTTTGGATTGCTTGATAGATAGGAGAGAATTATAGATGCCATGTGTAGAAGATATCTATTGGTAGAAATTTTAGCAATTAGTTGGAAGATTATAAAGTTTTAACGACAGAAGATTTGATGGAGTAGTGTGACCAAAGGTGGGTAGAAGTCCTCAAGTATTCAGAGTTATAAAATGTCTAGAGAAGGTTATAAAATATTTTGAGGAATTAAATTTAAGGAGATTAAGGTTAAGATAGACTTTTATTTTAAATTTTCAGAAAAGTTACGAATTAGAATTTCGAGGACGAAATTATTTTTAAGGTGGGTAGATTTGTAGCTCCCCTTTCCAAAAATTTAGAAATATTTTTATTATTATTTATTTTATTTGAATGGTGATTTTTAGATTTTATAAATAATTATTAAGTTTATTATTACGGTAGATAATTTTAGTCATGGTTAGGAATTCGAGTACAAGGTGACTAGAAATAATGGCACGGATAGTTTGGGGTGAGCATTATTCGGTTTTGGACCGAAAACTGAACCGAACCGAACCGAATAAGAGGTTTGGTTTGGTTCGGTTTTAAAAAAATTTGGTTCGGTTTCGGTTTTGAAAATACTAAATTTTCTTATTCGGTTTCAGTTTCGGTTTTGGGTTTCGATTTCGGTCCAAAACCGAAAACCGAATAAGAAAATTTAATTAATTAATATATATATATATATATTGTATGTGTGTGTGTGTGTGTGTGTGTACTATATATATAAGTATTAATATATATAGGTATATACTAAATATATATAGGTATATACTAAATATGTCTATGTATATTTAGTTACTATATATATTAACAAAAAAGCTGAAAAAAATCAAAAATATATGAATAAACCGAATAAACCGAAAACCGAACCGATTTAAATATGTTCGGTTTGGTTCGGTTTTGGGCCAATTCGGTTCGGTTTCGGTTTTGCTTATTCGGTTTTGCTTATTCGGTTTCGGTCCAATTCGGTTTTGGGTTATTCGGTTCGGTTTAAACCGAATGTTCACCCCTACGGATAGTGCAATGGCGTGTCTTGACTAGTGTATTAGCCCTGGTAGGGAAGACCGAGCCATAGTGATGTCCTAACTAAGAAAACTAGACCAAGTTGCGACTTAACCCTTACCGAAGTTTTATTTATTTATTAATTATATTATTGAGTTTTAGGGAACCCGGTTGTACCGAATTAGTCCAGATAGGACCCAAAACAAGCCCAAGCCCATGTAGTCATGCGGGACGTCCAATGACAATCGTGTTGATATATTTTGATATGATGGTGTTGTATTCCGTTCTAATGATCTAATGAATATTTTCTAAGTATTCTTAATTAAATATTATAAATATCATTATTAGTTGATATTCAATAATATTTGTATAAAATAGGCCCTTGTACATTTTTGGGATTAGTAGACTGTACAAAATGGTATATACATCATTATTGGTTTATTAAATTTTGTTATCATTATTATTATTATAGTATTGGGATTGTTATTTAATATTATTATTTTATTGGTTATATTATTGTTGTCAGATAAATGTTATTATAAATATATTCATATTTACATGAATAGGCCCTACACTAGAAATAGATAATATTGAGGTTTTATTTAGATTTATGGAGATTACTATATAAGTATATTTATATATATGAATTTGTAGATATATGGATGCCTATTAAATAATTGTAAATATATACTCTTATTATTAATTATAAAATAAAGTATATATATATATATAGTTATATATAAAATATATATATATATATATATATATATATATATATATATATATATATTTTTGTGTAAATATATATATATATATATATATATATATATATATATATATATATATATATATATATATATATATATATATATATATATATAGTTCGCTACACCAAAAAGGGTAATTTGAAACATTTAGTATTTTAGACTTTTGAACGGTTTATATGTGTTCTTCGACCTTGGAACATGTGTTAATTGTTCCAAATATCTAAAATGTTCCAAAAGTTAATTTTCTTAAAATTAAATTAAAATTTTATATTTTGGAATGGTCAATAAATATTTTTGTTTACGTTCACTCACATATATTAATCACAAGATTAAGAAGAAAAGTGTTCCAATTCTTTATTCTAACCTAAATACGCCCTCATCAGTTATTAAGAAATAAGGAAAAGTGTTCCAATTCTATATTTATTGGTTTCATCCGAGCTCATATCATCTAGTATTAAGAAATAAGGAATCCCATGTTCATTACTCGATTTATCGGGTTACAAATTCTCTACTATCACCTCAAACATTTAACATTATCACCCATTGGTCACTAAATTGAAATCAGACTCACAGGTTTCTGCTATCTCTTCTATGCTAGTTTAAACCTGTTGATTGAATAACTCTATGGTTAGACATCTTTTTCCTGCCATACTCTCTGCTATGACTGAATGTATTGTGTTAAAATTCTTGAGATCTTTCTTGCTGTGGTGACTGGTGGACGCATGCCTTTCTCATTTACTGGGAGAAGAGAGGTCATGTAGTCTTTATAAACAAAGTCATATATCCACTGTTGCTCTTCATTATTTGCTTCATCTACACAAAAATAATCCTCGACCACAAAATTTTGTGAAGATATAAATCACATGAGAAGTATCACGAAGCAAACGTCAACTTAATTTCACAATTGCTTCGCAAGAAAATATCTAATGCTTTTCCATGAAAGTGAGAGACCAAAAAAAATTATGATAAAGAGGGAAACATTCGGAAGCATGGATAGTTCAAAAGTCGGTATCTTGTCCGTATCATGTAATATCGGGCACGTATCTAACACAACCCATTTGATTGAGCATTATTTCTTTTGAGTTTCCATTCTAACTTATCAAAAACTTGTATGCATTTCTATTGAGCTTAATATTTTCTTGTTGGTAAATTTTAACTCCATCAAAAAGTCTGCTAGTTTTACCTCCATCCAGTATCCATAAAATGTCACAAATTCAAATTTCGTGAAATTTTAATGTAAATGATGAGTTTCATTCCCCATCATACAAATCTCCATGGGTTACATTAAAGATACTATAAACATTTTAAACACATGTCAAGCAAATCGTGAGTAGTCTTTGTTGGCTAGTATGCATCAAAATCTAGTATCACGCGACATTATAGGGTAGGGTATAATAGCATACAGGAGAACTCACCATAACAATAAAATCATGTTCTTGTTGAAAGATATAAATAGTAGCTAGGGGCTCCAGGCAATCACATCATATGTTGCGGTTTATCTAAAATAATAAGATTCAATTCACATAGTGGTTTAAACTAATGTTCCCATAAGCTCTTCGTTCAATAATTCCAAGAATAGTAATTCTTATTTCAGTGGTTGATAGTGCATCCTAAGAATAGTAATACTTATTCTTATTCCATCATTTCTCTTCTTTTAGTATTCCTTTAGCAGGTGCCAACAAGAAGTTTGGCACCTATCTTTCATGCGAAGACAACTGTCCGTAGAATTATCATGCCACTCGTCATCTTTGCTTCACTGGAGAAATAGGGACTCATGTTTATTGTCTAGGCATGGATATTATGCAATAAGGATCTGCTGTAACAACTAGAATTTTTTTTGGCAACTACATCCAGAAAGCTAGATAACATACATACTGTACTTTACCTTAACAACAAAATCTATTTAAGCAAACAAGCTGTATGGACCTAGACCTTTCAGCCAATGTTGCACAGATAGGAATACAATATGATAGAATATGGACATGGCGGTGAAGATACTGCTTTTTCTGGTGTGTCCTAGTACATTTTGAAGTATGTACGGTATTACATTGTATTGACACAAATACGAGATAATATGGCTCCAATTTTGGAGGATACATGCTTTAGAGTTTCTGCCAACTCTAAGCATTTCACCCAGCCCCAACAAGTTGCCATTCTGTCATCCTCTACCTACTTACCTTCATTGATTTATAAAGGAGATGACATCTAGACCATGCAGCCCGAGGAAGCACATGTACTCCAAAATTGGTGTCATATCATATCCGTTTGGGTACAAGTTGGACAGTACATGCTGTCACGACCCGCACCTAGAGTAATGGAACGAGACGTGGGTACGTCCAGCCTATGCCGCAGTGTCGGCGGTAGAACGCTGTCCTAGGTCAACATACATCTAACAATATATATATCTGAATAGTTTATACTCCCCGAATGGGGGTGACCTAGCAGTAAAACTTAATCACAACTAAGGAAGAGATAGCACGATACGAAATAGAACTCAAGGAAATAAATAGATAAAAGTAGTCTAAGATAATCCCAGCAATATCTAGAAGCACATGGTCTCAGATACAGAATGAAAGAATATATACAACTCTGAACTCCAAATATAGTCTAGCTAAAACATGTCACAAGACTGCATAAAGATAGATAAGCCTAACTAATCTAGTCTAGGCAATCGGGGTAATATCCTTAGTTAGAGCTGGGTCCTCCTGAGGGTCCAGCTCGCAGGTGTCATCTAAGGCTGCCCCGTAGTAAGTATCCAGACCAGCCTCCTCCTCGTCCTCTACAATATTTTCAACAGGTCCAGTCAGGACAGGAGCGAGTACAGTACATCTCAACAGTTTATAGCAGGTTAGAAGATATAATCATGCAGTAAAGTAAGATACAAGTACTGAAAGAAGTGCAGTATGTAAACAGAGAGAGATAGCTGTAATAGAAATATCTACTATAAATAGAGAACTAACATGTGGCTAGTGAGTCAGAGTACAATATAGACATATAAATGGCATAGGAGATTCTGATGCTACACTATGGAAGAGATTCTGATACTACGCTACTTGGATAGTATTCACATGTCTATTTCTACTCCCCCGTACCCCCAATCAGTACACAAGGATCCAACCAAGTTATGTTATGATACTATGTAAGGCCCCCGAAGGGTGATAAGCCCCCGAAGGGTGGTAAGCCCCCGAAGGGTGATACATAGTAGACCCATAAATGGGATAAGGATTCCAGGAAGACTTTGTGATCATAAGAGTATATGTCACAAGTGATCGAAGAACCAACGAAGCATAGTGATATGCCATGTAAGTAAAACGCACAGAACATAGAGTACCCGATGCTCCTTAAGGATAACATCTCAAGAAGGGATCCATATAGTACCAATCTGTGTGACCAACGTGACAGTACAAGTAAAGTAATCTACTACAGGAAATAGTTCTATGCAGGATATGAAATGATCAGAGAATGTACTAGCCTGTATCTGAGTGTCCAATATGAAAAGTACCGTCCGAAGAGTGGTGTCTGGCTCCTAATCAGAACAGCACAAGTCACAACAAGTCCAGAATAGTATAATGAAGTTCTATTTTGCATTCTACATGATTCTAGGTCAATCTAGGCCAAAGTCAACTCTTGGTCAACTCTGGTCAATCCTAAGGTCAAACCTAAGTCAAATAGTCTAATCTAGGTCTAACAAGACTATTCTAGGTTAATCAAGACTAATCTAGGCAATACCATGCCAAGCCTATCAATACACAACTCTACACAAGATCATCTAGCCTATAGCCTACTAGACACATCTACCAAGATATCCTCTATTGCTAATCAATACACATATTGATATATATATAAACTAATTAGAATATACCCATAGGCTATCTATACATATCACCATACAACCATATATGTAATACATTATTTAGTAGGTATAAGGAAGATAGAGAGTTAGAGAGAATGTAAATGTGTGTGTGTATAGAGTGATAGTGTGAAAGAATTCTAAAATCAAAAGTGTGTGATCATGTGTAATACTTAGGTGAGGGGGAGTGTTCAGTTGTGTGCAGGAATAAAAACAGTGAAGAGAGAGTGGAAAGTGTGTGTGTAGAGGACAGGTTATGAGTGAAAACATGTGTGTGTGATGGGTAGAGAACTGTGTGTGTATACATCTAACCTTAATACACTACCAAAATAAATCATATCAGCGACGTATTTAGCGACTCCAAAGAAAAATGTCGCTATTTTTTGGGGTTTTAGCGACGTTTATACAAGACGTTGCTGTTTGTCGCTGACAGCGACTAACAGCTACGTCTAGCGGCTGCAATTTGTTAAATGAGAATAGGCGTCGCAAGTTCGTCGGTACACGTCGCTGATGTAGCGACGTGTAGCGACGCAATTTAAGTAGCGTCGCCGTTTCCTAAATACCAGCGATGTTTAGCGACGTTCTAGAAGAACGTCGCTAATAGTTTCATATAGCAAGGGTTTCGCTTTTCGATCTTTCACAAAATTTCCCTCCAAATATTTCGTGCCCTTCTCCTCCGCGACGCCCCTCCGGCGATTTCCCTCCTCCGGCCTCCTCCTCCGCGGCGCTCCTCTGGCGATCTCCCTCCTCCTTCTCCTCCTCCTCCTCCTTCCTCAGGTAGCTCCTCCTCAGGTATTTCTCCCCCCCCCCCGCGCTTCCCAGTTTCTCCTCGTCTTCTAGCTCTCTCTCTCGCTTCTAGTTCGTGTCCACGAGAGCGTAGACTCACTGTCGGGGACACGAGACTCACAGTGGACTTGCTTCTAGTTCGTGTGACACCTATTTTGTTGGTTTAGATACGTCGTGTCCCACTGTGTGGACACGAGACTCACAATGGACTCGTTTCTAGTTCGTGTGACACCTATTTTTTTGGTTTGGACACGTCGTGTCCCACTGTGTGGACACGAGACTCACAGTGGACTCGCTTCTAGTTCGTGTGACACCTACTTTATTGGTTTGGATACATCGTGTCCCACTGTGTGGACACGAGACTCACAGTGGACTCGCTTCTAGTTCGTGTGACACCTATTTTGTTGGTTTGGACACGTCGTGTCCTACTGTGTGGACACGAGACTCACAGTGGACTCACTTCTAGTTCGTGTGACACCTATTTTGTTGGTTTGGACACGTCGTGTCCCACTGTGTGGACACGAGACTCACAGTGTGACACCTATATACTGATACTGGGAGTTTTTTGCGCATATCAACTCTCAATTTGATGTTTTGCTTGGATTCGAATTCTAATTTAGGGTTCGAGCCCTATTTACTGACACTGGGAGTTTTTTTGGGCTTTTTCAGGATTTTGAAATAATGAATAAATTGACTAATAATTATTATCGAGCTCTATAAAATTTCAGCTATGTCAGGAAGGATGGATACTAATCCTGTGAATGAGTTTTCTCCTAAGTATTCTCGACAGTTGAGTATGATTTAGCTCACTGGCATTACTGAAATATGGAATGATTAGTGTAGGATATGTTGGTCAGGTTTTGGCAGAGTCAGCTATGTCACGAAGGATGGATACTAATCCTGAATACCATATTTTAAATCCTACAACGCTGCTTAGTTGAAAGTCTTATAATTAGACTTTCTGTTTAGTACCCTTTGACTGCTTAGTTGAAAGTCTTAATTAGTAGTAGATAATCTATGGTACAACATCGTGATCAGGACATAGTCCCTGCAGCCATTCGACTGGCGAGGCATAAACTATGTAGCCGTAGATAAAGTTGACTGTCCTCTGACCCCCATCCCTCGGCAATGATGATACGACAACCTATCGCTACATCTTTTAGTAGTAGATAATGTCTTAGTATTACATTATGTGGGTTCATCTTGATTCTGTTACATCCTTCAGATACTAGATTCGATAAGAATATATACTACACAATATGTACAGAACATAGATGATTCAAACTAATGTATGCTAGAATGCATTTTGGGTTGTGTTCTGAGCCATTCGTCCCCACACTTGGCAATTATGCAGAACCGTTTGTGGATATACAATCGTCATCCTGATGAATTATTATCTGTGTCAATCTTTGTAGAATTATCTTAAAATGGATATGAATTACTATCTGCGGAATCGTTTGTGGATGTACAATCGTCATCCTGATGACATGTGCAGTGTGCGGGATGAATTTATACAGGGTGTGCAACAGTTCCTGCAGTTTGCCAAGGCGTTCCCTCAGTATATAGACCGTACAAAAATTAAGTGTCCATGTATAAGATGTCGCAACTTGAAATATCATTCGGAAGTGGATGTGACATATCATTTATATTCGAGGGGTTTCATGCCAAATTATTATCAGTGGACCGCACACGGAGAACTTGTGTCTTTAGCCTCCGAGCCGGAGCCTTATGTGGAGCCTTATGTAGATGTCCACGAGCATGCTGATTACGACCAAGGGTGGACGAACATGGTTTTCGATGCTGCGGGGCCTAGTTTCGATCCGAACAATCAATATGCAGCTGAGGAGGCACCGAATGCCAATGCTGTAAAGTTCATGGAGTTGCTGGAGAATGCAAGGACTCTTTTATATCCTGGTTGTGATGACCATTCACTGTTGGAGGTGGTTACAAGATTGTTGAGCATAAAATCAGATTTTAACATGTCTCAAGAAAGCTACAACCGAATCCTGGAGTTAATTATAGATATATTGTCGGAGGTTGGCAAGTTACCTAAAGACTTCTACCGATCCAAGAGAATGGTGAGATCGCTCTGGATGGGGTATGAAAAAATTGATGCATGTCGCAACGGATGCATGTTGTACTATAAGGACGACAAGGATGAAGATGCCTGCAGATTTTGTGGTGCCGATCGCTTCAAGGCAACTAGTACAACAAGGACTTCTGGTGCACGCAAGCCAACGGATTCGATGCACTATTTGCCTTTGACGCCGCGGTTGCAGAGGTTGTTTATGGCAAAGGAGACAGCTGATAATATGAGTTGGCACAAGCGGGAACAAATAGATGGAGTACTGGATCATCCATCCGACGGGGAAGCATAGAAGCACTTTGATCGAGTGTATCCCGATTTTGCTTCGGAGCCGCGTAATGTCAGATTGGGGCTTTCCTCCGACGGTTTTACCCCATTTGGACTTTCGGGCTCACAATATTCTTGTTGGCCAGTGATTATTACTCCGTACAACTTGCCGCCTTGGATGTGTATGAAGACTCCTTACATGTTCCTAACTGTAATTATTCCAGGTCCGAAGAACCCGAAGAGGAACATCGATGTGTACTTATAGCCCTTGGTAGATGAGCTGAATCAGTTGTGGGAAGTAGTTGCAACCATATATGATGTTTCCAGAAAGCAGAACTTTCAGATGAGGGCCGCACTAATGTGGACCATCAATGATTTCCCGGCCTATGGAATGTTATCGGGTTGGAGCACTGTAAAACCCCTAAATTTCTACTATATTTTTTATATATATTAAATTTGGTACTGATTTAAAATTTTTGTATTGTACGTCGCATAGTCGTATTGTACGTCGCGCACGAAATTTTATTTTTCGTAGTTGCTCGACGAGTGCGAATATGTGCGAGCGTACATATTTTGAGAAAAACATTTTTTATTTTTATAGTTTCAAAATAATATATGTAATATTTAATTTAGCTATCAAAATTTCCTAAATTTATGATTTTATTTATGAAAGGCCTTTTATTTGGAATAAATAATATTATTCATGCATACATATATTTCATAAATATTTGCTAGTTTAATTTAAATAAAAATATAATTTTTGATATTTATTATTCAAAAAGATATTTAAAAATATTTATTATTTTCAAAATTATTATTATTGGTATTTTGAATAATATATTTGGAAGTTATGGTGGCCATTTAAATCTTGATTTGATTTTTGGATTTATTTAAATAGTTAAATATTCAAAATTTATTTATCCCATTTGATTTTGAGCTAAAAATTTAAATAGATTTAAATTGGATTTAATTGATTTGAATTTTAAACTAAGAGAATTTGATTTGATTTGATTTAAATTAGATTTGGATTTGGATTTGGATTTGGATTTGATTGTTTTTAAATTAAATTAGGAAATATCTAAATTGGGTTTAAAGGAATCATAATTCTTATCTAATTGGGAATTTTCACATCCTATAAATAGGCAGGTACTCCTCCATATTATTTTCACCACAAATCATCTTTCAAACCATCTTGTCAAAATTTCTCTCTTTTTTTGTCATAAATTCAGCCTTAATTTTTAAAGGTTGTAGCAACTTCGAATGACCATAACTCCCAACTCCGGACTCCTTTTGACCTCCAATTTTTTTTGTTGGAATCGTATTAAGGTATATTTTCTGAAAGTAAATTTTATTTTCATAAATTTAGAACTTAATTTTCTGGAAAATTTGTGGAGTGTCAATGGTCCGAAATCTGACACGTTTTAGTGTTTTTGAGATTCTGGGAGAACCAGGAATCAGAATCACGATCCGTTTGAAGTTTCAGAATACTGACAAAAAAATACATATCATATATTTTTCCCAAAAAAATTTCCAGAATATTTTATTTTTGGTTTTTATTTTAGAAGTTTGTCACATCGTCTGAGTTATCTTGTGTAGCCCTGTGACTATTCTGTACCCAACGGGATTGTCGGTTTCACCAGCAAGGACCTCAGGCAAGACACCTTGCCATTAGCTGTTTACTTATTGTAGCTCATATTTCATGTATTATTTATTTTCTTTATGCAAAATAAACTGTGATACATGGCATAACTGTTAGAACTTACTGTTCATTTATTTTTCCTGCTATGTATTATTTTTCTCACATTAAACCTAGATTTAAGGGACCACCTTGTGTGTTGCATTCATTGGCCTTGACACGTTGTAACACGAGGTTGTGTGTCGCATGTAGAACACGGAAGTGCGTGATTGGCTGGCCACCAGTAAGTACAAGCCGTGCGATAGGAATAACCGCTAATAGAGATTGTATGTTAGTTTGACTTAGCGTTTATAGTGGTTTGTGTTGTGGATGCAACACAGTAGGCATTGGGCGGGGAGGACAATTCCTTAGCGTATCGGTTTTGATGCACTTCCCTTGTGACCCGGACTCTCCGCTGGAGATACGGGGTTGATGACCCATGATTACGGATGGGGCCTCTGGTGCCCAAGGGGGACTACGCCGATCCTATTCAGCCAGGGCCCATGTGCAGGAAGGATTGTTCTTAACTATATTTCACTTAGAGCAGTAGGCTACCCTATCTGTTAGGTACGAGTACTTTTGGTTTGGGTACTAGTATCTGACCGTGGCTTGGAACAATAACTTGTCGCAAATTAGTTCGTCACATCTTGTCCTTGTTTGGTTGTAGGTGTGACTTGCTACTTCGATGAGAAGGTATTGAACCTTGTTGGGGTTCGGATACCATATTGGATTCATAGCTTGGGAAGATACGTTACCGTGAATTAGTTTACCATCTCATGTCCTTGTTTGGTTGGGGAGATGGTACGCTCGTTCAGTAGGTGAATATTAGACCATGTTATAATTTGATTTACTTATTTATTTGAGCAATATTTATTCAGTTTATATGGCATGCTATTATGTGTCTTGTTATGTCCCTCTGAGGACCTGGTTATCTCCCCACGTGTGTGCTATTGTCTTTCGCAGGTGCTCTAGCTTTAGCCGTGATCATCGATATTCCTTCGAGGATGATTGCATTTGGATCGTCTTCGCTTCGCTCGCCATTCATTTCATTTTTCATGTATTTTTCCTTATTTTGTTGGTAGTGGATTTGTCTTCGCCCAACATATTGTATCAAGACAGTTCATCATCATTATATGATATCTTTTATTTATTTATTATTTTGTGTGGATGAGATTAGTTATGGTTCTACTGCATTTTACAGCTTATGTATTCGTACGAGGTTTCCATATATTGGAGTATACTTCGTATGAATACAGCTGGCATGTCTACATTCCTAGTCCTACGTATTTTGGGACTGGGGCGTTACATGTTTTTGTGGTGGTCCATGCAGGTCGAGTTTGTCACTTCGGTTACGTAATTATACCGATGTGAGCCTGCAACATAGGATTAGAATCAAGGAATCTCATCCATACAGCTTGACCTCTTTCCTTGGCTTCAAATTCCGAACTCTTGTTCGACCTCCTTGAACTGCATCTTGCTTGATTTTCTTTCTACCGTTGATTCTTATTTTCGTACTTAGTACCAACTAGGAAGATGACTACACTAGTATATGCTCATAGGTCAAACACATGGCTAGAATGGTTATATTGGCAATTGGAATACACTCAAGACTCTAATTGAGTTAAAAATATTTTTTTTTGTGATTTAATGATTAGAAATTAGTAAAGTAGGATATTACCACAGAAAGTTTTAACCTTGAGATTTCTAAATAGTAAACACCAGAGGATTTATAGAATTACATACTTGGTTCAAGAAATTGATTGATTTTCAAAGATTTGATATTTATGATTTATTGGATTATAGTTATACATCCTTGCACAAGTATAAAAATTGATTTGCTTTTCGAGTTGTGATAATTATGAGTTTGGGTGATAGATATACATCTTTGAACAAATATAAAATTTATTTGATTTTCGAGTTTTAATGTTCATGATTTATTATATTATAGTTATGCACCTTGAACAGTTATAAATTTGGTTTGAAAATGATCTTAGCTTTTAAAAATGGCCGTAGGAATTATTTAAACTGAGTTGTACGACTTGTGATTTTCGTATTTAGTAAATTTTGATTTTTAAGCGGAAGTAATGATGGTAATTTTTGGTTTACAATAATTGAAAATGATTTTTAAGAATTTTTCTTTATTTTAAATTGTGTCCTATGATTGAGGATTTACAAATCTATTTAGATTTTTGGTAAAAAAAAGATGTTGACTGATGAGATTATTTGAAAATTTAGTTTAATGCGGGATTGCTAATATTAAAATTTTGGGAGAATTTCGAAGGATGTGATGGAAAGTTATTTTGGTTGGTTAAAGGAAGTTACCATTTAAAAGTTATGATTTTATTGGAATAACTTAGCATGAATGGAAGTTAAAATTGATGAGAGCATTGAGCTTAATTTTTGAGATTGCTTTTAATATGCTGAGAGTTTTATTATGAGTTATTTGAAAACTTGAGAGTGTTAAATTTTGATGGATTGTGAAATTTTTGTGGATTCGTAAATTATGAACTCTTGATTTAAATAGTTGAATTTAAATGTTAATTTTGGAAAAGGTTAGTAGTAACGTGATAAAATTTTGCTTTGAGATTTTATGAGAGTGATTTAAATTTTTATGATGAATTTGAACAGCTTGGAGTGAATACAAATTTTGGTGGTATATTTTTGAAAGTTTATTTTTGAAACTTTTTGGAGGAAACTCGAGTTAAAATTTTAATGGTAGGCCCCAAGATACCCTACTGAGTATTCCACACTAATTGCCTTGTCACCCATGACCATGATAGTAGTATATACACAAGTGTTGTTAGTCATCTACTCAGCTATGTGACTGTATTTCCACCTAGGCTTACTCGACCTTCCTTCAATTCTAGATCTTTTAATTGCGACCTACTGACCCACTTGCAATTTGAATAATAATTTAATGCTTCCTTAACCGTATTCATCTAGGAGACTATCTTCTCTCCGAAATTTGTTCCTAAATTATTTTTACGGGATTCTCTAATTAATTTTATTTCGTGTTTTACTTGATCTTCTTTATTGTTGTGCATTAATTATCACCTCGTGAACTCCCACTTTCTATTTTTGATCTTCTGGCATCCCCTACCGTGACTTGTATATTTGGAGTATAACACTACACTTTTTCTTTCAACAAGTTTCATATATAAGATCTAGACAAGCCCACCTTCTTGTAGACATATCATGTCCCACCAAAACCCATCTTCTTGTACTCTATTTCTTGATGCGACCTTATGGTCAAAATGGCCAAACTATATTCTTTACCATGATACCGATATATTTTCGACCACGGATAGGGATTCAACCTCGACTCAATTCTTTCGACCCAATATGTGATTGTGTTCTACTAAATTTCTTAAATGCTTAAATATGTACTCTATCTTGATTGCTTGACCCATTGTCCCATGATACTATTAGTTTAACTCTTGTAAGTTGGGTAGAATACCGCATCACTTAACAAATCTTTATCCTTGTGAGCCACATTGGTAAGTTCACTTAGACTATAAATTCAGAGGATCCTACCTTATCTAGTCTACCAAGCCATAAATGAAGAAACACTATGACAACTGTATAGGCCCAAACTTCGGACGAGCCTTGATCTTAAAAGATCTGGGACTATTTAAAATTTTCTTCATCAGTACCTCCCTTGCTCATATTTTGACTATCTCGCGCTGCTAAAGTAGCTTCAGTTTTGCAAGCTTATTTCGTTATCAAGCTTGATCATGACATATTTTATTGGGTGCACCCACTAACATATTGTCTAATCAGAACTGGTGCATGATGGTCTGATCAACCTATTGCACTTTGGTTCGCTTATCACATATTATCCTACGTGGATGGGGACATAGCTAAACTTGTCCTCTAGAGTCCCATCTGCGACTCCCTTGACAACTCCTTTTGAATTATTCGATCGCCTTTGAACCACGTATTCGTATTCGATAACGCCTCCTTCGAACTCTATATTGCGTTCGCCTTCACCTATTTTAGAAGGACGAAAGCGTCGTACTAAAACTCCTCTAACTGTCCTATCACCATGACCATTACCACCCAATGTAACCATATCTTTGCCTTGAACTACTCGACCCTTCCCTCAACACTAAATTTACAATCTTGACTTTCTAATCACTTGAATTTAAGAGTTATTACAATCGTCACTTAATCATACCCTCAACCTAGACTACGACCATATAAACTTCCTTAAACCCTCCTATCTACCGTTGTGCCTTCCCACCCTCTCATAATTCTTAATTTCGAGGACGAAATTCTTTTAAGTTAGGTAGGATGTAAAACCCCTAAATTTCTACTATATTTTTTTATATATATTAAATTTGGTACTGATTTAAAATTTTTGTATTGTACGTCGCATAGTCGTATTGTACGTCGCGCACGAAATTTTATTTTTCGTAGTTGCTCGACGAGTGCGAATATGTGCGAGCGTACATATTTTGAGAAAAATATTTTTTATTTTTATAGTTTTAAAATAATATATGTAATATTTAATTTAGCTATCAAAATTTCCTAAATTTATGATTTTATTTATGAAAGGCCTTTTATTTGGAATAAATAATATTATTCATGCATACATATATTTCATAAATATTTGCTAGTTTAATTTAAATAAAAATATAATTTTCGATATTTATTATTCAAAAAGATATTTTAAAATATTTATTATTTTCGAAATTATTATTATTGGTATTTTGAAAAATATATTTGGAAGTTATGGTGGCCATTTAAATCTTGATTTGATTTTTGGATTTATTTAAATAGTTAAATATTAAAAATTTATTTATCCTATTTGATTTTGAGCTAAAAATTTAAATAGATTTAAATTGGATTTAATTGATTTGAATTTTAAACTAAGAGAATTTGATTTGATTTAATTTAGATTTGGATTTGGATTTGGATTTGGATTTGGATTTGATTGTTTTTAAATTAAATTAGGAAATATCTAAATTGGGTTTAAAGGAATCCTAATTCTTATCTAATTGGGAATTTTCACATCCTATAAATAGGCAGGTACTCCTCCATATTATTTTCACCACAAATTATCTTTCAAACCATCTTGTCAAAATTTCTCTCTTTTTTCGTCATAAATTCAGCCTCAATTTTCAAAGGTTGTAGCAACTTCGAATGACCATAACACCCAACTCCGGACTCCTTTTGACCTCCAATTTTTTTTGTTGGAATCGTATTGAGGTATATTTTCTGAAAGTAAATTTTATTTTCATAAATTTAGAACTTAATTTTCTGGAAAATTTGTGGAGTGTCAGTGGTCCGAAATCTGACACGTTTTATTGTTTTTGAGATTCTGGGAGAACCAGGAATCAGAATCACGATCCGTTTGAAGTTTCGGAATACTGACAGAAAAATACATATCATATATTTTTCCCAAAAAAATTCCAGAATATTTTATTTTTGGTTTTTATTTTAGAAATTTGTCACATCGTCTGAGTTATCTTGTGTAGCCCTGTGACTATTCTGTACCCAACGGGATTGTCGGTTTCACCAGCAAGGACCTCAGGCAAGACACCTTACCATTAGTTGTTTACTTATTGTAGCTCATATTTCATGTATTATTTATTTTCTTTATACAAAATAAACTGTGATACATGGCATAACTGTTAGAACTTACTGTTCATTTATTTTTCCTGCTATGTATTATTTTTCTCACATTAAACCTAGATTTAAGGGACCACCTTGTGTGTTACATTCATTGGCCTTGACACGTTGTAACACGAGGTTGTATGTCGTATGTAGAACACGGAAGTGCATGATTGGCTGGCCACCAGTACGTACAAGCCGTGCGATAGGAATAAATGCTAATAGAGATTGCATGTTAGTTTGACTTAGCGTTTATAGTGGTTTGTGTTGTGGATGCAACACAGTAGGCATTGGGCGGGGAGGACAATTTCTTAGCCTATGGGCTTCGATGCACTTCCCTTGTGACCCGGACTCTCCGCTGGAGATACGGGGTTGATGACCCATGATTACTGATGGGGCCTCTAGTACCCAAGGGGGACTACGCCGATTCTAATCAGCCAGGGCCCATGTGCAGGAAGGATTGTTCTTAACTACATTTCACTTAGAGCGGTAGGCTACCCTATCCGTTAGGTACGAGTACTTTTGGTTTGGATACTAGTATCTGACCGTGGCTTGGAACAATAACTTGTCACAAATTAGTTCTTCACATCTTGTCCTTGTTTGGTTGTAGGTGTGACTTACTACTTCGATGAGAAGGTATTGAACCTTGTTGGGGTCCGGATACCATATTGGATTCATAGCATGGGAAGATACGTTACCGTGAATTAGTTTACCATCTCATGTCCTTGTTTGGTTGGGGGGATGGTACGCTCGTTCAGTAGGTGCATATTGGACCATGTTATAATTTGATTTACTTATTTATTTGAGCAATATTTATTCAGTTTATATGGCATGCTATTATGTGTCTTGTTATGTCCCTCTGAGGACCTGGTTATCTCCCCAGGTGTGTGCTATTGTCTTTCGCAGGTGCTCTAGCTTTAGCCGTGATCATCGCTATTCCTTCGAGGATGATTGTATTTGGATCGTCTTCGCTTCGCTCGCCATTTATTTCATTTTCCATTTATTTTTCCTTATTTTGTTGGTAGTGGATTTGTCTCCGCCCAACATATTGTATCAAGACAGTTCATCATCATTATATGATATCATTTATTTATTTATTTTGTGTGAATGAGATTAGTTATGGTTCTACTGCATTTTACAGCTTATGTATTCGTACGAGGTTTTCATATATTGGAGTATACTTCGTATGAATACAGCTGGCATGTCTACATTCCTAGTCCTACATATTTTAGGACTGGGGCGTTACATGTTTTTGTGGTGGCCCATACAGGTCGAGTTTGCCACTTCGGTTACGTAATTATACCGATGTGAGCCTGCAACATAGGATTAGAATCTAGGAATCTCATCCATACAGCTTGACCTCTTTTCTTGGCTTCAAATTCCGAACTCTTGTTCGACCTCCTTGAACTGCATCTTGCTTGATTTTTTTTCTACCGTTGATTCTTATTTTCGTGCTTAGTGCCAACTAGGAAGATGACTACACTAGTATATGCTCATAGGTCAAACACATGGCTAGAATGGTTATATTGGCAATTGGAATACATTCAAGACTCTAATTGAGTTAAAAATATTTTTTTTGTGATTTAATGATTAGAAATTGGTAAAGTAGGATATTACCACAGAAAGTTTTAACCTTGAGATTTCTAAATAGTAAACACCAGAGGATTTATAGAATTTCATACTTGGTTCAAGAAATTGATTAATTTTCAAAGATTTGATATTTATGATTTATTGGATTATAGTTATACATCCTTGCACAAGTATAAAAATTGATTTGCTTTTCGAGTTGTGATAATTATGAGTTTGGGTGATAGATATACATCTTTGAACAAATATAAAATTTATTTGATTTTCGAGTTTGAATGTTCATGATTTATTATATTATAGTTATGCACCTTGAACAGTTATAAATTTGGTTTGAAAATGATCTTAGCTTTTAAAAATGGCCGTAGGAATTATTTAAACTGAGTTGTACAACTTGCGATTTTCGTATTTAGTAAATTTTGATTTTAAGCGGAAGTAATGATGGTAATTTTTGGTTTACAATAATTGAAAATAATTTTTGAGATTTTTTCTTTATTTTAAATTGTGTCCTATGATTGAGGATTTACAAATCTATTTAGATTTTTGGTAAAAAAAAAAGATGTTGACTGATGAGATTATTTGAAAATTTAGTTTAATGCGGGATTGCTAATATTAAAATTTTGGAAAAATTTCGAAGGATGTGATGGAAAGTTATTTTGGTTGGTTAAAGGAAGTTACCATTTAAAAGTTGTGATTTTATTGGAATAACTTAGCATGAATGGAAGTTAAAATTGATGAGAGCATTGCGCTTAATTTTTGAGATTGCTTTTAATATGCTGAGAGTTTTATTATGAGTTATTTGAAAATTTGAGAGTGTTAAATTTTGATGGATTGTGAAATTTTTGTGGATTCGTAAATTATGAACTCTTGAGTTAAATAGTTGAATTTAAATGTTAATTTTGGAAAAGGTTAGTAGTAACGTGATAAAATTTTGCTTTGAGATATTATGAGAGTGATTTAAATTTTTATGATGAATTTGAACAGCTTGGAGTGAATACAAATTTTGGTGGTATATTTTTGAAAGTTTATTTTTGAAACTTTTTGGAGGAAACTCGAGTTAAAATTTTAATGGTAGGCCCCAAGATACCCTACTGAGTATTCCACACTAATTGCCATGTCACCCATGACCATGATAGTAGTATATACACAAGTGTTGTTAGTCATCTACTCAGCTATGTGACTGTATTTCCACCTCGGCTTACTCAACCTTCCTTCAATTCTTGATCTTTTAATTGCGACCTACTGACCCACTTGCAATTTGAATAATAATTTAATGGTTCCTTAACTGTATTCATCTAGGAGACTATCTTCTCTCCGAAATTTGTTCCTAAATTATTTTTACGGGATTCTCTAATTAATTTTATTTCGTGTTTTACTTGATCTTCTTTATTGTTGTGCATTAATTATCACCTCGTGAACTCCCACTTTCTATTTTTGATCTTCTGGCGTCCCCTACCGTGACTTGTATATTTGGAGTACAACACTGCACTTTTTCTTCCAACAAGTTTCAAATATAAGACCTAGACAAGCCCACCTTCTTGTAGACATATCATGTCCCACCAAAACCCATCTTCTTGTACTCTATTTCTTGATACGACCTTATGGTCAAAATGGCCAAACTATATTCTTTACCATGATACCGATATATTTTCGACCACGGATAGGGATTCAACCTCGACTCAATTCTTTCGACCCAATATGTGATTGTGTTCTACTAAATTTCTTAAATGCTTAAATATGTACTCTATCTTGATTGCTTGACCCATTGTCCCATGATACTATTAGTTTAACTCTTGTAAGTTGGGTAGAATACCGCACCACTTAACAAATCTTTATCCTTGTGAACCACATTGGTAAGTTCACTTAGACTATAAATTCAGAGGATCCTACCTTATCTAGTCTACCAAGCCATAAATGAAGAAACACTATGACAACTGTATAGGCCCAAACTTCGGACGAGCCTTGATCTTAAAAGATCTGGGACTATTTAAAATTTCCTTCATTAGTACCTCCCTTGCTCATATTTTGACTATCTCGCGCTGCTAAAGTAGCTTCAGTTTTGCAAGCTTATTTCGTTATCAAGCTTGATCATGACATATTTTATTGGGTGCACCCACTAACATATTGTCTAATCAGAACTGGTGCATGATGGTCTGATCAAACTATTGCACTTTGGTTCGCTTATCACATATTATCCTACGTGGATGGGGACATAGCTAAACTTGTCCTCTAGAGTCCCATCCGCGACTCCCTTGACAACTCCTTTTGAATTATTCGGTCGCCTTTGAACCACGTATTCGTATTCGATAACGCCTCCTTCGAACTCTATATTGCGTTCGCCTTCACCTATTTTAGAAGGACGAAAGCGTCGTACTAAAACTCCTCTAACTGTCCTATCACCATGACCATTACCACCCAATGTAACCATATCTTTGCCTTGAACTACTCGACCCTTCCCTCAACACTAAATTTATAATCTTGACTTTCTAATCACTTGAATTTAAGAGTTATTACAATCGTCTCTTAATCATACCCTCAACCTAGACTACGACCATATAAACTTCCTTAAACCCTCCTATCTACCGTTGTGCCTTCTCACCCCCTCATAATTCTTAATTTCGAGGACGAAATTCTTTTAAGTTGGGTAGGATGTAAAATCCCTAAATTTCTACTATATTTTTTTATATATATTAAATTTGGTACTGATTTAAAATTTTTGTATTGTACGTCGCATAGTCGTATTGTACGTCGCGCACGAAAATTTATTTTTCGTAGTTGCTCGACGAGTGCGAATATGTGCGAGCGTACATATTTTGAGAAAAACATTTTTTATTTTTATAGTTTCAAAATAATATATGTAATATTTAATTTAGCTATCAAAATTTTCTAAATTTATGATTTTATTTATGAAAGGCCTTTTATTTGGAATAAATAATATTATTCATGCATACATATATTTCATAAATATTTGCTAGTTTAATTTAAATAAAAATATAATTTTTGATATTTATTATTCAAAAAGATATTTAAAAATATTTATTATTTTCAAAATTATTATTATTGGTATTTTGAAAAATATATTTGGAAGTTATGGTGGCCATTTAAATCTTGATTTGATTTTTGGATTTATTTAAATAGTTAAATATTCAAAATTTATTTATCCCATTTGATTTTGAGCTAAAAATTTAAATAGATTTAAATTGGATTTAATTTATTTGAATTTTAAACTAAGAGAATTTGATTTGATTTGATTTAAATTAGATTTGGATTTGGATTTGGATTTGGATTTGATTGTTTTTAAATTAAATTAGAAAATATCTAAATTGGGTTTAAAGGAATCCTAATTCTTATCTAATTGGGAATTTTCACATCCTATAAATAGGCAGGTACTCCTCCATATTATTTTCACCATAAATCATCTTTCAAACCATCTTGTCAAAATTTCTCTCTTTTTTCGTCATAAATTCAGCCTCAATTTTCAAAGGTTGTAGCAACTTCGAATGACCATAACTCCCAACTCCGGACTCCTTTTGACCTCCAATTTTTTTTGTTGGAATCATATTGAGGTATATTTTCTGAAAGTAAATTTTATTTTCATAAATTTAGAACTTAATTTTTTGGAAAATTTGTGGAGTGTCAGTGGTCCGAAATCTGACACGTTTTAGTGCTTTTGAGATTCTGGGAGAACCAGGAATCAGAATCACGATCCGTTTGAAGTTTCGGAATACTGACAGAAAAATACATATCATATATTTTTCCCAAAAAAATTTCCAGAATATTTTATTTTTGGTTTTTATTTTAGAAGTTTGTCACATCGTCTGAGTTATCTTGTGTAGCCCTGTGACTATTCTGTACCCAACGGAATTGTCGGTTTCACCAGCAAGGACCTCAGGCAAGACACCTTGCCATTAGCTGTTTACTTATTGTATCTCATATTTCATGTATTATTTATTTTTTTATGCAAAATAAACTGTGATACATGGCATAACTGTTAGAACTTACTGTTCATTTATTTTTCATTCTATGTATTATTTTTCTCACATTAAACCTAGATTTAAGGGACCACCTTGTGTGTTGCATTCATTGGCCTTGACACGTTGTAACACGAGGTTGTGTGCCGCATGTAGAACACGAAAGTGCGTGATTGGCTGGCCACCAGTACGTACAAGCCGTGCGATAGGAATAACCGCTAATAGAGATTGCATGTTAGTTTGACTTAGCGTTTATAGTGGTTTGTGTTGTGGATGCAACACAGTAGGCATTGGGCGGGGAGGACAATTTCTTAGCGTATGGGCTTCGATGCACTTCCCTTGTGACCCGGACTCTCCGCTGGAGATACGGGGTTGATGACCCATGATTACTAATGGGGCCTCTGGTGCCCAAGGGGGACTACGCCGATCCTATTCAGCCAGGGTCCATGTGCAGGAAGGATTGTTCTTAACTACATTTCACTTAGAGCGGTAGGCTACCCTATCCGTTAGGTACGAGTACTTTTGGTTTGGGTACTAGTATCTGACCGTGGCTTGGAACGATAACTTGTCGCAAATTAGTTCGTCACATCTTGTCCTTGTTTGGTTGTAGGTGTGACTTATTACTTCGATGAGAAGGTATTAAACCTTGTTGGGGTCCGGATACCATATTGGATTCATAGCATGGGAAGATACGTTACCGTGAATTAGTTTACCATCTCATGTCCTTGTTTGGTTGGGGGGATGGTACGCTCGTTCAGTAGGTGCATATTGGACCATGTTATAATTTGATTTACTTATTTATTTGAGCAATATTTATTCAGTTTATATGGCATGCTATTATGTGTCTTGTTATGTCCCTCTGAGGACCTGGTTATCTTCCCAGGTGTGTTCTATTGTCTTTCGCAGGAGCTCTAGCTTTAGCCGTGATCATCGCTATTCCTTCGAGGATGATTGCATTTGGATCGTCTTCGCTTCGCTCGCCATTCATTTCATTTTCCATGTATTTTTCCTTATTTTGTTGGTAGTTGATTTGTCTTCGCCCAACATATTGTATCAAGACAGTTCATCATCATTATATGATATCTTTTATTTATTTATTTTGTGTGGATGAGATTAGTTATGGTTCTACTGCATTTTACAGCTTATGTATTCGTACGAGGTTTCCATATATTGGAGTATACTTCGTATGAATACAGCTAGCATGTCTACATTCCTAGTCCTACGTATTTTAGGACTGGGGCGTTACAACAACCCATGGTCGTCTCGCATGTCCGTATTGCATGGATCGCACTAAGGCTTTCCATTTGAAACACGGAGGAAAATCGTACTTCTTTGATTGTCATCGACAGTTCCTACCAAAGGATCAACCGTACCGGAGGAACAGGAATGCTTTTCGTGCTGGCGTGGTAGAGAAGTCCAGTCCACCGCCACGGTGGTCTGGGGACACGATATGGGAAGAAGTTAAGGAATTGTCAAGTGCTATTGAAGAGCCTACAGCGGGGTACAAGTGTGATGGATTTGGCCGCGCTCACAACTGGACGTAGAAGAGTATATTCTGTGACCTACCATATTGGAGTGACCATCTGCTCAGACATAACCTGTATGTCATGCATATCGAGAAGAATGTATTTGACAATATAATAAATACTGTGATGGACGTAAAGGGGAATACGAAAGACAATCCCAAGGCCAAGTTGGACTTAGAAGAAATATGCAGACGTCCAGAGTTGTATTTGATAAAAGAAGGCAGTGGGAAGTATAAGCAGCCCAGGGCCATTTTCTCACTGGACAAGGAGGACAAAGGTAAACTTTGTAGGTGGATCCAGGGCCTAAAATTTCCAGACCGGTACGTATCGAATTTGAGAAGATGTGTTGACCCGAAGGAGAACAAACTACAGGATATGAAGAGCCACGACTGTCACGTTTTTATGGAGAGGTTAATCCCGATTGCATTTCGGGAATTCTTACCTCATGTCGTTTGGGATCCACTGACAGAGCTTAGCATATTCTTCAGAGATCTTGTTCTACTAAGTTGCTCGTCGATCGGCTTGAAAAGCAGGAGAAGGATATTGCAGTAACATTATGTAAGCTTTAGAGGGTGTTCCCTCTTGGATTCTTCGACTCTATAGAGCATTTGCCAATTCATCTTTCATATGAGGTACGTGTTGGTGGGCCCGTCGGTTATCGGTGGATGTACCCGTTCGAGCGCCATCTAAACCACCTGAAGAGGAAGGTGAAAAATAAGGCACGGGTCGAGGGTTCTATTTGTGAAGCCTATGTCCTTGAGGAGATTACAAACTTCTGTTCAATGTATTTCAAGCCTCATATTGCTACAAATAGAACAAGAGCTCCGAGGAACGACGATGGAGATATAGAATATAATGATGCATTATTGAAAGTCTTCAATGCTCTTGGAAAGCCTTCAGGAAAACTGAAAAAGAGATATTTGAATGATGAGGAACTAAAGGCGGCCCAATTATATATATTACTCAACTGCGAGGAGGATGAAGTGGAAAAGCTAGAGTGGTAAGTAAAAATCTTCAACATTCAAGTCATCTATTTGTTGATTCCGTTATTATAATTTAACGAGATATTTATTGGTTTTCAGCAAATTTAATGATGAGGTGAGGTCAAGTAGACCATACATTGCAGATGAAGAAGTAGAAGAAGAAATGAGACTTCATTTCCCGTCTTGGTTGACTGCATATGTACGTAAGAAGCTAGTTAGAATCTTCCTCCATTCACAACTGCACAAGAAATAACTTAACATTAAACTTAATTTTGTATCTTTTCGTGTTTAGGTCGATCGTCCGGACGTCATTCTTGAGAATGAATCTATTAGAACTCTTGCCAAGGGACCAATTTATGCCGTCAAAGTATGGCCAAGTTATTGCGTGAATGGGTTTAAGTTCAAGTCAACAAATGCTGTCATCAGAGATAGCTTCCTGGATCTTGATTCCACAAAAAACAGTTGCTTGTGTATCAAATCTACAAACTACAAAGATGTCACTCCAGGCAATGATTTCTATGGCGTCTTACGTGAGATCGTGGAATTGACGTACAACTATGGCATAGAGCCTGCCAAGATCGTGTTGTTCAAAGTTGATTGGTTCGATCCCATAAAAGATCAAGGATGGAAAATTGACAAACATGGTCTTGTAGATATTAACTATCGTCGTCGATACCAACGATACGAACCATTTATCCTAGCAAGTCAAGCTCAACTCGTATATTTTACAACATATCCTAGACGGGGAACAACGAGGTACGACTGGTGGACAGTATGCAAGACTAAAGCCAGAAATACCTACGACGTCGACGAAGTGGCTTATCAGGAGGACGAGCTGCCTCTTGTACCTAATACAGTTGATGTCGACTCAGCAGAAGTTCTCCATTCAATATCTACTTGTATAGAAGAGGTACAAGTATTCGAAGGGGAAGACGAATGAGATGCTAGTGACGATGAGGAGGAAGAGGAAGAGGATGAGGAGGAGGAGGCAAACGAAGAAGATGAATTTTCAGAAGATGATTGAGAAACTGTGATTTTGATGTATTCATACTTCTGTAATCTTAAATTATGAACTATGATCACTTTTGAAAACTTAAATTATGAATTCCAATGTATGCAGATATTTCTAAACTGTCATTGTATTTATTTATATTTTTAATCATAAACTGTGATTTCGATGTATTCATATTTTTGTAGTCTTAAATTATGAACTCCAATGTTATTATCAGCATGGCAGGACGACGCGGAGGCACCTCAGGACGACGCGGAGATAGGCCAGCACGATCCGTCTCCTTAGGTGGGCAGAGAGCTCCGTTACAGGAGGATGGCTCTGGACCATCCTCTGACCTGAGCACTGCATTGTACCATACGGTCTCAGGTCCGGGTTGTAGTACACCTGCGACGAGCAGTTCCAGGCTTGCTGAACATACTACTTCCCCTAGCCTTCCTAGCGCTGACAGCAGCATGGCGGGTAGGGAGCAGGTGGAGGAGGTAGTCCCTACTCCCGCCCGTCCCGCCCGAGCGGATCCATACCAGAGCGACCCTGCATGCGCACCTCAGGACGAGACGAGGATGGAGATTTGGGCCGACGATCCTACGAAGTAAGTTAAATCAATATTTTATGCATGTCTGTATATCTATATATATTCATTAATACGTCGGTTATCGTTGTATACAGATATCGTCCCTCGTCGGTACAGAGAGCGTTGGGCACCTTTCTAAGGTCCAACTATGGGGGTCCGTGGATCAACTACTCGGATGCCTCGGAAGAGAGGAAGGCATTCTGGTTTGCCCACTTCAAGGTAACTAATGATAGTTAATTTAGTATGATTAATATAATTTTAAGTATTTTTTAGAACTAATTATTTTAATTTGTAATTCTTGTAGAGGACTTATTTTTATCCACCACACCGCGCCGAGCAGATTAAGAGGCAGTTTCCTGCCGTCACCGCCAAATTGATCCGTGATACTATTGACGATCAGAAAAAACGTCACCGCTCCGGAAAGCCGATTGCTGGTTAGATCACACCTGACCAGTGGACCACGATGAGGGCTCGATTTGAGGAGCCCGAGTACAAAGAGCGGTCGGAGAAGGCGAAGGCGGCTAGGACGATGGCCGAAAAGTGGTGTGGTGGATCGATTCCTATGACGGAGCATTTCCGTCGTCTGGTATGTAATTTATTGTCAAATATAAGAATTTATTGATAGTAGGAGTATATAATTTTCTATTTTACTAAAGAATAAAATATAACAAACATGCAGGTGAAGAGGGGTGAGGACGCAAACATGGTGACCGTCTTCCTGGCCACCCATCGGAAGGACGGGAAGCTCATCGACGACCGGGCTACTCAGAGCTATGTATGTACTAATTTAGATTTCGTTAATTTTTAACACAACTTGAAGAATATACAGATAACCATATACTTAATAATAATTAAATATTTTAGACGTTTATTATGCTAATTTAGGTAAGTACTGATGTATAGAGATGCACAATAATTTCTAGGAAGACTATGTTAGGCTACGTGATGAGCGTGCGAGTGCTAGTGCACAGGCAGAGGGAGGGGTTGGTACATCGTAACCCTCTCCGCCTCAGTCGAAGGACGAGCTCTGGAATACCGCTGTTGGTGGTCTTCAGAGGGGTACGTACTACGGTACGGGGTCCTACGGCGCATTTGTTGTGACGCAGGCATCCAGGGCTCCCTCTTCCAGTACGCATTCACAACCATCACAGGCCGAGTCGTCCCGAGTCGAGGAGACCATTGTCCGCCAGATTGTTGAGCTGCGCCACGATATGCTGAGGAGGATTGCTGAGCAGCAAGGGCCTCAGGCGCAAGAGGACGCTGCGTCGGTTACCGCACGCTTGGACGAGCTCGAGCGCACCGTGCAACAAGTACAGGGGACACAGGAGTCCATTCACGACACCGTTACCAGGATAGCGACTTGCATGGAGCAATGCAGCGCCAGACTCCGAGCCCTAGAGGAGATACAGACGCACCCATCTCCAGCGGTTACACTGCCTTCTTCTCCAGCGGTTGCATTGCCTCCTCCTTCATCGTCGTCGGTGGTTCTTACACCGGAGCAGTATGCTTACCTTCTTTCCAGGAGCGGTGATAGGAGCGGTGATGCTCCTCCTGATCAGTCGTAGTCGGCATATACATTGTTGTGTGATGGCCCATTGTTGGGTCTTTTATGTGGTTTTACATACTTTATTCTTATGTGGACACATTATGTTTGACATTGTTACAAATTTTCATAAATCTGTGTTGATTGTGGACACATTGTGTTTCAAACGTGTTCGTGATTGTGTGTATGTGTTGTTTGATACTGTGTTCGTGATACACAGTCGTTGTTGTAACAAATGGTGCTGCAAATTCTGCAAATTCTGCAAATGCTGCAATTGCTGTAATTTTTTTTAATTTTTTTTAATATTAGCGACGTTCAGCGACTGTCAGCGACGTCCAGCGACGATATAAACGTCGCTAAATACGTCGCTAACATTAATGAGTACCGTCACTAATCGTCACTAAACGTCGCTAAACGGACGTCGCTAAAAGTCGCTATACGTCGGTAATATAGTGACGTTAAAAAGTCGCAGAACGTCGCCATTTCGCTCTAAAGCCAGGTCAGCATCGATGCATGTCAAGTCGCTCAACGTCGCTAGATAACGTCGGTAAATTATGACGTTTTATGTCGTTGGCAGTCGCTAAATTAGCGACGTGGACACGTCGCTAAAGCTCGTCGCAATAGCGACGTATGGCGACGTTTTCTTGTTTAGCGACTAGGTTAATCCCGACTACTTGAAAACGTCGCTAAATACGTCGCTAATAGAAATTAGCGACGTATTTTCCCTTTTTAGCGACGTCTTTACGCGTCGCTGAATTGACAGATTTTAGTAGTGATATCAGGAATTTAACAGTGTTCAGGGAGATTAAGTGACAGGGTGTAGCGATGTGTGCAGGAAAAATAGGTGTGGGTGTTAACAGTGAGTGATAGGCTCAGATTTTAGCAATAGGCAAAAACAGTTTTAGAAGCCCATGTTCTCAGGTTTGAAACAGGGAATGAATTCATGAAGCCCAGGTTTTTCCTAATATCATACAACTCAGTTTTAAGTATCTAATTATCCATTTAAAACAGTCTAATCATTCTTAGATTTTGAAAAGAAACAACAATGCAGCAATGAGTCGGGGTAGCTCAGATTTTAGCCTAAACAATTCAGTTAAACTTATCTTCACATATTTCAGTGTATGTTAAACAGGAATTCGACAGTGTAGGGTATAGGAAATATGTGAACTTATGTTCATTGTTCAGGTTAAACAAACAGCGAAAAGAAATGATGGGCCACAAGTAAAAATTTAGCATTTAATCTAGTTAAGGGTAGGAAACCAAATCACAGTAAAATAGGAAAGGAAAATAGTTCATGAAAGTCAGGAATAGTTTCAAGTATCAGTCTACACCATCAAAGACCCATATTCGAAAGCCAATTCAAACCAAAATCCCATTCTTCATTAATCAAGACCTATTCTAGCATGTATAATGAACCAACAGAGATTAGGGAAAGTTAGGACATGATTTAGCATACAATTTAATCACAAAAATCAGAATTTTAATAGAGGAAAAATGACATGGTGCAGTCACTGATACTCAGTGTATCAGTCGACTGGAATAGCCAAAACCACATTCGATTTTCTAATACATTGAACAAATCATGATGAACATTAGGTTGATATTAGTTAGGGTATAACAGTAGGTAGCATACAACCCAAATAGTGTCCTAAAATAGGACACATGAGTGTCTAACACAATACAAACACCTACAGTGCAAACAGACACAGGAATCCAGTCAGTCTCGTGCATAAGTGCTCGCGTGTCGTGCGCACAACACAAACCAAACCAAGACACGTGCTCACAAACCTAGGTTTGCCAGGTGTCAGGCTACCCATATGTCACCCTGTACCGCCGTGTCGTGTCGCACAGACGTGTCCACACACGCGTATTAGAACCCGATTACACGACTGCACAGTCAGTACCAAAAATAGTGCAGTGACTCGTGTTCTCTCGACATGACACGAGAGGTCGTGCCACTTGGGGAGTGTCGTGTCAGACACTTCCCCAATGTGTCCATGAAGTTTCACGTGTCCCCGTGTCCTACCCAGTGAGCACTTGGCCCCGAGTAGCAGGACACGTACACTGCTCGCGCGCGTGTGTGCACCTGTGTGTGCATGTGTCCGATTCGACACGACACGACACCAAAACCCCAACAGAAGAACAGGAACCAATAAGCAAGATTAAAACTTAATTTTCTATTTAAATAATACACAAACGAGATCGAAATGCCCTTTAGGGCATTTCGTCAAACACTCAACCCTAGCTCTGATACGTGTCCAAAACGGACACGAAACCTAGGATACCCGACACAAAACCTATACTGATACTTAGGGGACTCCGAGGACTCCCTAATGATGAAGACAAATCGAAATTTCATGGAGTGTAGAGAAAGTTACCTAAGCTTGAACTTCTCAAGAAAACCCCTCTTTCAATGGCTCTCCTCTTGATGTCCCAATCCACTAAAATCACCTCAAACTGAAATAGAACATTTATGACAGCAAGAATAGGTAGATTAGAACCTAAAGTAAAATATTTGAATGGAAAAGGAAGAGGAATGGAATTCTAGGAATTTATTGAATAGGAACAAACCTTGTTTTTCTAACTTGAGCTTTCCTAAGAAGGAGGCAACCCTAGATTTTAGGAGGGTATTTATATGGTGAGGATCCCCATATGGATAGGGTGGCCGGCCACATCTCCTAGGGATTAGGGTTTGGTTAATTTTTGGGCTTTGGGCCAAGTTACATAGGCTATGGTTTGATTTGATTAATAAGGACTCTAAATCATAAGCCATGACTTATGACTTTTCTAATTTCTATTGCTAATTAGGTTCTAATGACCAAACCAAAGATTAGGCTAGGTTAGACTAGAGTCATATATCCTAACCAAGTCCATACTAACTAGGGTTAACTCCTAGGTTGGTCTACAAGGGTCCAAACTAGCCAAGATCAATCTAGTCCAAACAATTCCAAATAAATCCTAAAAATTCCCATAAATTCAAATTAATTCTAATAAATTTAAATTACCCCAAAAATGACAAAAGTACCCTATAGTAGTGACAAATCTACCCTCCTTAAAATAATTTCGTCCTCAAAATTGAAAGGCGAAATACAACTGATGAGAAGGATAGAAAGCATACCTCACGGTCCAAAAAGATATGGGTAGCGCTCGCGCATCTCATCCTCCCGCTCCCAGGTAGACTCTCCTGGAGAATGATGCCTCCATGCGACGCACACCAAGGGTATCACCTGGTTCCTCAGAACCTTCTCACGTCGATCCAGAATCTCCACTGGCTGCTCTGGATAGCTCAGAGAAGGCCCAACCTCTATCTCTGAATGATCGAGCACATGGCTAGGGTCAGCCATGTACCGTCTTAACTGTGATACATAAAATACGTTATGGACCCCCACTAGTACAGGCGGCAAGTCTAGCCTGTATGCAACGTCACCGACTCTCCCGCTGATAACGAAAGGGCCGATGAAGCGCGGGCTAAGCTTCCCGCCTCCACCAAAATGTATCGTACCACGAATCGAAGATATCCTCAAGAAAACCTGGTCTCCGACCTAAACACAAGCAAGGTCTCAATTAATTATAATAAACAAACATGATCAAAAATCACAAACAAGGAAACCTAAATCTAATCCTACTCTAATCTGTACCTCAAACTCTAAGGGCCTCCGGTAGCTATCGGCCTAGTGCCGATGTCTATCCTGCGCCACGCGAAGTCTGTCCCTGATGAGCTTCACCTTCTCGGCTGCATCAACAACCATCTCTGGCCCCAGTAAAGCTCGCTCACCAACATCATCCCAAGATAAGGGTGTACGGCACCTACGCCCGTAAAGAGCCTCGAAAGGTGACATCTCAATGCTGGTCTGGAAACTATTGTCGTAGGCAAACTCCACCAAATAAAGATGATCCTCCCAGGAACCTCCAAAGTCCAGGACGCACGTCCGTAACATATCCTCAAGGGTCTGAATAGTCCGCTCTGACTATCCGTTCGTCTGGGGGTGGTATGCAGTACTAAACTTGAGCTGAGTACCCAAGCTGGTCTGTAGACTCCTCCAAAAATAGGAAGTAAAACGGCTATCCCGATCTAAGACGATACTGACTAGAACCCCGTGAATCCTGACTATCTGCCGCATATACAACTCCGCCAGCCTCTCTGTAAACGTACCCACCTTGAATGGCAAGAAGTGGGTCAATTTGGTCAACCTGTCAATGATGACCCAAATCGCGTCTTTTTCTCCTGGTGTGCGCGGCAATCCTGACACAAAGTCCATAGTGATATGCTTCCATTTCCACTCAAGAATGGGCAGCGGCTGCAACAATCCACCGGGCCTCTGTCTCTCTGCCTTGACCTGCTGGCAGACCAAACACCTAGCCACGAAGCGAGCCACTTCCCGCTTCATCCCTGACCACCAAACATGCTCCCGCAGATCTCGGTACATCTTGTTGGCACCCGGGTGTATAGAGTACTGAGATCTGTAGCCCTCCTGCATAACCTGCTCTCTGAGATCTCCACTGGGCACACATAACCTGGAACCATGCCTGAAGGCACCATTCTCTGCAAGAGAAAACTCGCCTTCCAGCAATCCTGCTCGAACCTGCTCTCGGTGACACCGTAGAGCAACGTCCTCAAACTGTGCCGACTTGATCCTCTCCACCAAGTCTGACTGAATCTGCATCTCCCATAGCTGTATCTGCACTCCAGGCACGATCACCTCAATCCCAAGGCTCTCTAAGTCGGCAAGAAAATGCCGATCCATGGTCAAACACATGGCTGCCGGATACCTACTCAAGGCATCGGCAACCACGTTGGCCTTTCCGGGGTAATACTGAAGTAGGATGTCAAAATCCTTTATCAACTCTAGCCATCTGTGTTGTCTCATGTTCAACACCTTCTGAGTGAATACATACTTTAAGCTCTTGTGATCTGTGAAGATCTCCACCCTCTCAGCATACAGATAATGCTTCCATAACTTCAGAGCAAATATCACTACTGCCAGCTCCAGGTCGTGGGTAGGGTAGTTCTTCTCATGGGGACGTAATTGCCTGGAAGCATAGGCAATCACCTTTCCTGCTGCAAGACTCAACCCAGCCCCTTTCCTGAAGCATCATTATAAATAGTGAAACCACCTGATCCTGAAGACAATGTCAGAATCAGAGCAGTCGTAAGCCGCTTCTTCAACTCATCAAAAGCTGCCTGACACTCCTTTGACCAAACGAACTCAGCATCCTTCCAGGTCAACCGAGTCAACGGCTCTGCAACCCGGAAGAAATCTTGCACAAATCTTCGATAATATCCTGCCAGCCCCAGGAAACTCCTGATCTCTGTAACTGAAGTTGGCGCTGCCCATGCCTCAACTGCTACAATCTTCTTAGGGTTAACTGAGATACCATCTCTAGTCACCACGTGCCCCAAGAAGTCCACCCGATCCAAGTAGAACTCACACTTGGAGAGCTTCCCGTAAAGCTGCTCCTTTCTGAGAGTCTCCAGCACGATCCTCAAATGCTCCTCGTGCTCCTCCTCAGTCTTGGAATATACCAAGATGTCGTCAATAAACACCACCACAAACTGATCCAGATACTGGTGGAACACCTTGTTCATAAGGTTCATAAACACTGCTGGTGCATTGGTTAGCACAAACGGCATAACCAAAAACTTGAACTGCCCGTACCGCGTCCTGAAAGCGGTCTTGGGGATATCCTCCCTCTTCACCTTCACCTGGTGATATCCCGACCTCAGATCAATCTTAGAAAATACCTGAGCTCCGCTCAACTGGACAAATAGATCGTCGATCCGTGGCAGTGGGTATTTGTTCTTGATCGTGAGGTTGTTGAGTGCCCTATAGTCAATACACATGCGTACTGACCCATCCTTCTTCGGCACGAACAACACTGGTGCACCCCATGGCGATGAACTTGAGCGGATAAAGCCCTTGTCCTGTAGCTTATCCACTTGCTTCTTCAGCTCCACCAGCTCGCTGTTGTTCACCTGATAGACATGCTGAGAGATGGGTTCCGCTCCTGGAACCAAGTCTATCGAGAACTCTATGTCCCTGTCTAGTGGCAATACCGGCAACTCCTCTAGGAAAACATCCATATACTCTGCTATCAAGGGGTGTGGAATCGTCTGCTCCTCGACCGAGACTCCACAGAAGACTTCGCTGCTCTGCTCTGCCTGACGTCTGGAGTACTCGAACTCTGGCTTCCAACTTTACCCCCTCTAAAATCAATGCTGGAGTTGTGCCTGCTCAACCAATCCATGCCTAGTACTATATCGTAGTTCGGCAATGGCATTACGAGCAGGCTCACCTCCAACTCACGGCCTCCCAAAACCACTCTTCGACCCTTACAAACATCACTTACGAGGATAATACTACCCCCGGTCGTGATTTTATAAGTCCTAGGCAACGATTCAGCTATGATATCGTATCTAATCGCAAAAGATACTGATATGAAGCTATGCGAAGCACCGGAATCGAATAATACAAATACTGGACTGGAGTCGAGAAGAATCGAACCTACAATCAGCTCTCCTATCACCTCTGCATCTCTAGCTGCCATGGCGAAAGCTCGCCCCTGCTGGCCTCCCCTGTCCTGCTGCTGGGGCTGGATAAACCTCTGGTGCTGCGTCGGCAGGGCTGGTCCCCTCTGCTGGCCTGCTGGAGCTCTGACTGCTGCTCTCTGGGCTGCTCATTCCATGCGGCACTCCCTCATCTGTTGGTCTGCTGAGCCACACACCAGGCACTGGCCCAGCCTCTTTCGGCACTCATTGAAGGTGTACCCAGGCTTCTTGCAGTAGGCACAAGTACAACCCTGTCTTTGACCCTACTGGTGCTGCCTCGGCTGCTGCTGCTGGTGAACTGGCCTTTGTTGGATCGGCTGCGGCTGAAACTGCCTCAGCTGTTGATGCTGAAAATGGGGCCTCTTGGCCTGGCCCCCGCTGCTGCTGCTGCCCCCAACTGGGTCTCTCCCCCTCTTGAGCCTAAGCTCAAGATCATCCTCTGCTAGCAAGGCTCCTGTTAAGATCTCCTCGAACGTAGCATCCCGGTTGCCCTTGGTCAAGGACTTGACCTCCTTGACTAGACCCTTCCGGAACCTTTGTGCCTTCGCCGTCTCGCTCAAGCCCTCTACAAACCTGCCGAGGCGGCCAAACTCCCCGGCGTACTCCTCCACTGAGAGACTCCCTTGGACTAGGCTCTCGAACTGCGACTCCAAGGCTCTGAGTGCTGAATCTGGGAAGAACTTCTTAAGCCCTTGAACTGCTCCCAAGTCTGCCCCGATACCCCTACCCTAGGGTCTGACTGATACCAGGTACGAGCAAGATCTCGCATCCGGCTAGCTGCGGCCTCGATCTGAAGGTCTGCTGGAATCCTGGCCAAGCGGAAGATCTTCTCTATATGCTCGATCTAGTCATCGGCATATAGGATCCCCTCTGTCCCAGAAAGTCTCTGGAGCCCATCTTCTGAAACTGCTCGATCCCCGGTGTCCTCGGCTGATGGACCACTGGTCGAGCTGCGACTGTCGTGACAGCCAACTCCATGCCTCTGTCCTGTCGAGCCTGCTGTCGGTCCATGAACTGCTGGAAATATACAAACATCTGAGCTGCATCCACGTATCCTGGAGGCGGCTGCTGGAAGGGATCCTCTGGAATGACCGGGTCCTGTCTCCGAGCCGGTGGATGCATACCCCCTGCTGCGGCTGCCGAGGTCTCAATACGAGCTAAGGTGCAGGAGATGCAGTCCCCTGGCCTCGCCGTACTGGCTGAGAGGTAGCAGTCCCCTCTATAGCATCCTCATGAATGGCACGCTGCGATCTAGTCTCTACTATCCTGAAGATAGACAAACAAGGGTATCAATTTCTGAGAAAGAAGCGAAATAACAAAGGCGAACAATTAAAAATTCAAAGGATCAGTTGACAATAAGGATTTAGATGGCAAATAAAAGAATTTTTCATAAAGTGATTGAGTACCTTAAAATTAATGTCCTATATCCTATTGCTGGCTTTAGTGATACTCTAATTCGAATAACACTACACTTCTAGTCTAGACCTGCATGGGCCACCACTAAAAACGTGTCACGACCCGCACCCTAGAGTAAGGGCACGAGACGTGGGTACGTCCACCCTACGCCGCAGTATCGGTAGTATAACGCTGTCCTAGGTCAACATACATCTAACAATATATATATCTAAACAGTTTATACTTCCCGAATGGGGGAGACATAGCAGTAAAACTCAATCACAACTAAGGAAGAGATAGCACGATATGAAATAGAACTCAAGGAAATAAATAGATAAAAAGTAGTCTAAGATAATCCCAGCAATATCCAGGAGCACATGGTCTCAGATACAGAATGAAAGAATATATACAACTCTGAACTCCAAATATAGTCTAGCTAAAACATGTCTCAAGACTGCATAAAGATAGATAAGCCTAACTAATCTAGTCTAGGCAATCGGGGTGATATCCTCAGCTAGAGCTTGGTCCTCCTGAGGGTCCAGCTCGCAGGTGTCATCTAAGGCTGCCCCGTAGTAAGTATCCAGACCAGCCTCCTCCTTATCCTCTGTAATATTTTCAACAGGTCCAGTCAGGACAGGAGCGAGTACAGTACATCTCAACAGTTCATAGCAGGTTAGAAGATATAATCATGCAGTAAAGTAAGATACAAGTACTGAAAGAAGTGCAGTATGTAAACAGAGAGAGATAGCTGTAATAGAAATATCTACTATAAATAGAGAACTAACATGTGGCTAGTGAGTCAGAGTACAATATAGACATGTAAATGGCATAGGAGATTCTGATGCTACACTATGGAAGAGATTCTGATACTAAACTACTTCGATAGTATTCACATGTCTATTTCTACTCCCCCGTACCCCTAATCAGTACACAAGGATCCAACCAAGTTATGTTATGATACTATGTAAGGTCCCCAAAAGGTGATAAGCCCCCGAAGGGTGGTAAGCCCCCGAAGGGTGATACATAGTAGACCCATAAATGGGATAAGGATTCCAGGAAGACTCTGTGATCATAAGAGTATATGTCACAAGTGATCGAAGAACCAACGAAGCATAGTGATATACCATGTAAGTAAAATGCACAGAACATAGAGTACCCGATGCTCCCTAAGGATAACATCTCAATAAGGGATCCATATACTACCAATCCGTGTGACCAACGTGACAGTACAAGTAAAGTAATCTACTGCAGGAAATAGTTCTAAGCAGAATATGAAATGATCAGAGAATGTACTCGCCTGTATCTGAGTGTCCAATATGAAAAGTACCGTCCGAGGAGTGGTGTCTGGCTCCTAATCAGAACAGCACAAGTCACAACAAGTCCAGAATAGTATAATAAAGTTCTATTATGCATTCTACATGATTCTAGGTCAATCTAGGCCAAAGTCTACTCTTGGTCAACTCTGGTCAATCCTAAGTTTAAACCTAAGTCAAATAGTCTAATCTAGGTCTAATAAGACTATTCTAGGTTAATCAAGACTAATCTAGGCAATACCATGCCAAGCCTATCAATACACAACTCTACACAAGATCATCTCGCCTATAGCCTACTAGACACATCTACCAAGATATCCTCTATAGCTAATCAATACACATATTGATATATATATATAACCTAATTAGAATATATCCATAGGCTATCTATACATATCACCACACAACCATATATGTAATACATTATTTAGTAGGTATAAGGAAGATAGAGAGTTAGAGAGAATGTAAATGTGTGTGTGTGTATAGAGTGATTGTGTGAAAGAATTCTGAAATCAAAAGTGTGTGACCATGTGCAGTACTTAGGTGAGGGGGAGTGTTCAGTTGTGTGCAGGAATAAAAACAGTAAAGAGAGAGAGAGGAAAGTGTGTGTGTAGATGACAGGTTATGAGTGAAAACATGTGTGTGATGGGTAGAGAACTGTGTGTGTATAGATCTAACCTTAATATCAGGAATTTAATAATGTTCAGGGAGATTAAGTGACAGGGTGTAGCAATGTGTACAGGAAAAATGGGTGTGGGTGTTAACAGTGAGTGATATGCTCAGATTTTAGCAATAGGCAAAAATAGTTTTAGAAGCCCATGTTCTCAGGTTTGAAATAGGGAATGAATTCATGAAGCCCAGGTTTTTCCTAATATCATACAACTCAGTTTTAAGTATCTAAGTATCCATTTAAAATAGTCCAATCATTCTCAGATTTTGAAGAGAAACAACAATGCAGCAATGAGTCGTGGTAGCTCAGATTTTAGCCTAAATAATTCAGTTAAACTTATCTTCACATATTTCAGTGTATGTTAAACAGGAATTTGACAGTGTAGGGTATAGAAAATATGTGAACTTGTGTTCAGTGTTCAGGTTAAACAAATAGTAAAAAGAAATGATGGGCCACAAGTAAAAATTTAGCATTTAATCTAGTTAAGGGTAGAAAACCAAATCACAGTAAAATGGGAAAGGAAAACAGTTCATGAAAGCCAGGAATAGTTTCAAGTATCAGTCTACACCATCACAGACCCATATTCGAAAGCCAATTCAAACCAAAATCCCATTCTTCATTAATCAAGACCTATCCTAGCATGTATAATGAACCAACAGAGATTAGGGAAAGTTAGGACATGATTTAGCATACAATTTAATCACTAAAATCAATTTTAATACAGGAAAAATGACATGGTGCAGTCACTGATACTCAGTGTATCAGTCGACTGGAATAGCCAAAACCACATTCGATTTTCCAATACATTGAACAAATCATGATGAACATTAGGTTGATATTAGTTAGGGTATAACAGTAGGTAGCATACAACCCAAATGGTGTCCTAAAATAGGACACACGAGTGTCCAACACAATACAAACACCTACAGTGCAAACAGACACAGGAATCCAGTCAGTCTCGTGCACAAGTGCACGCGTGTCGTGCGCACAACACAAACCAAACCAAGACACGTACTCACAAACCTAGGTTCGCCAGGTGTCAGGCTACCCATATGTCACCCTGCACCACCGTGTCGTGTCATATAGACGTGTCCACACACGTGTATCAGAACCCGATTACACGACTGCACAGTCAGTGCCAAAAATAGTACAGTGACTCGTGTTCCCTCGACACGACATGAGAGGTCATGCCACTTGGGGAGTGTCATGTCAGACACTGCCCCAATGTGTTCATGAAGTTTCACGTGTCCCCGTGTCCTACCCAGTGAGCACTTGGCCCCGAGTAGCTGGACACGAACACTGCTCGCGCGCGTGTGTGCACCCGCGTGTGCACGTATCCGATTCGACACGATGCGACACCAAAACCCCAACAGAAGAACAGGAACCAATAAGCAAGATTAAAACTTAATTTTCTATTTAAAAATAATGCACAAACGAGATCGAAATGCCCTTTGGGGCATTTCGTCAAACACTCAACCCTAGCTCTGATACGTGTCCAGAACGGACACGAAACCTAGGATACCCAACACAAAACCTATACTGATACTTAGGGGACTCCTAGGAATCCCTAATGATGAAGACAAATCGAAATTTCATGGAGTGTAGAGAAAGTTACCTAAGCTTGAACTTCTCAAGAAAACCCCTCTTTCAATGGCTCTCCTCTTGATGTCCCAATCCACTAAAATCACCTCAAACTGAAATGGAACATTAATGACAGCAAGAATAGGTAGATTAGAACCTAAAGGAAAAGATTTGAATGAAAAAGGAAGAGGAATGGAATTCTAGGAATTTATTGAATAGGAACAAATCTTGTTTTTCTAACTTGAGCTTTCCTAAGAAGGAGGCAACCCTAGATTTTAGGAGGGTATTTATATGGTGAGGATCCCCATAAGGATAGGGTGGCCAGCCACATCTCCTAGGGATTAGGGTTTGGTTAATTTTTGGGATTTGGGCCAAGTTACATAGGCTATGGTTTGATTTGATTAATAAGGACTCTAAATCATAAGCCATGACTTATGACTTTTCTAATTTCTATTGCTAATTAGGTTCTAATGACCAAACCAAAGATTAGGCTTGGTTAGACTAGAGTCATACATCCTAACCAAGTCCATACTAACTAGGGTTAGCTCCTAGGTTGGTCTACAAGGGTCCAAACTAGCCAAGATCAATCTAGTCCAAACAATTCCAAATAAATCTTAAAAATTCCCATAAATTCAAATTAATTCTAATAAATTTAAATTACCCCAAAAATGACAAAAATACCCTCACACTAGAAATGTAGTAGTGACACATGCACTCTAAATACAGAGGATCACACCAAAATAAATGTCATATCCTTATTGTGTTGTATCATATTTGCAACGCAGTGCAGTCTAAGTATGATAACCTCCATTAATACAATCCTTGCCTTTTTAAGTGGAACAAAGTCTCTTATTACCCCTTCAGCTTTAATATAGAATATCCTCTACTAGATGATACTCAAGATATAGCATCTAAATTGACCATCTTAAGCAATGGTTCTAACTTCAGATTGGCTGGGGTGATTACGTTTTGCTAGTACACCTCAAGTTTCAGCGAATGGTTTGGTGCATATATCAATAGCAAATAGATGGATCTAAGCAACAAATTTTTGCCTACTAAGTATCATTCATAGTGAATGCACCATTTTGTACCAAAAGACTTGAATGATGATAATGCCGCTGCATTGAGGATAAAGATGATTATAGTGATCATGTTATTGATTGCTCATGTATTTGAAGATAATTAAACTAAATAGTGAATCCTATCTCTGCTTCTACCTTCAAGGTTGAATATTATGTGTCTCACATTGTTGTGAAGGGTATTTGACCTATTCTTTTCCCTCTGTGCTATAACAATCTAAGTGCTTCTTTTTTGTAGGAAATAAAGAAACGTCCAGAGAGGTACTAGAACCAGTTGTAATTTTGATATATGGAAGTTAGCTTAATAAATTAGAGAAATGGGTAAACCCTAGCATGGATAACTGCAGTATGAGAGATTGTGACATTAAGTACCATAAAATATGATGAATAACAGTATATGTAACTAATTGAGGTGCTAAAGAGTTGAAACCACATGAACAAATGTTAGGTTTTGGCAGTAAGTATTGGATATTCTCGAGCTCGTTAGAGGTACTAAATGGGATCCAGCTGAGTCTCATCTTGGTATGACACTAGTTATGATGAAACTACATTCGCATGAGCATGCTCTGAGTCTTGCTATGATGCACCTGACTAATAAGAACATGTTTGTGCTTACTTGAAATTACCAAGGAGTGAAGCCCGAACCAAGGCAAAGAAGAACAAAAAATTTCATCTCAATTGTTTTATGTAGGAGAATGCTAAGAATAGTAATGCCAGAGTTGAGAGTCTTGAGACAATTAGAGTACATATGCATAATGTGCACAGTTTATGTGAATTTGACATTGAGGGGTACCAGTTGCTTATGTCAGAGAGGATATGTTCCTTATAACTGCTGAATTGTTGAAAATTATTCATGTTGGCGATACCAACAAATTTGATATCAAGATAGCCTACATAAAAGCATCAAATATTGTAAACACAAGGTATTAGAGAATCAATAAATTTATTATTGAGGATTATTCTATTCTTCGATACAAAGGGTTTACTTCAAAAAATCCTAACAAGTGGTATCAAGGTTGTCATAAAATTGAATATGGTATCAGCAATCATAAAGATGGTATATATAAATAAATGAATGTTTTCTGTTTGTCTGAATGAAGATCAAACATCAATTGAATATGGTATCAGAGCAATCATAAAATTGAATTTGGTATCAGAGCAATCATAAAGATGGTATATATAAATAAATGAATGAAGAATATTATCATCCTTGCGTGAGCAAGTTATGTTTGATCGATCCAGGTGTTATATGGAGCCACATGTTACGACTTATAAGCTTCTTTGCATAAATTCAAAGAAACTTTAGAGAAACATGAGTTTAATCTTATGTTCACCAGTTGAATTACAGGAGGACCAAATTATGCAGTAAAGTTATAAATGTTAAAAGTTACTTAGCCATAGCCTGTTGTTAATATCCAGAGCAGGTTTTTACATTGTTTATTGATATATTAATATGAACATTTTATGTGTTGAGAAATGACTTCAATTATATAAAGATGTTTTTTTTCAATTAAGTGAGTGAATAATGTTCTCAGTTACTTGCTTAAGTCAATGTACAGTTGTGCTACTATTTAGTTCTTTTTTAATGTATACTTAGTTATTCCAAGGTGCATGTTTGACTTGAGCCATAGTTAACTGTATTTAAATTTAAATTTTTGTTTCGTGGGTGTGTTAGTTCTTGTTATATTCATTTTTTGAAAATTAAATCTTCTGATATCTTTTTGGCTAACTTTTTTCAAACATGACTAGACCTCCAGGATGCAGTTTTTCGGGGAAATGCAGGTGCTGGACTCGATGTCGTTCAATATAGGTGAGTCATGAATGCTTCTTGATTATTGCCTTTCCTTGGGAGTAATATAAGTTTAATTGCAGGAGGCATGATATTTGTAGTCTATGCAATAAGAAAGTACTATGGTTGCATCCGTGATACTTTATGCAATAGGAGGTGGCATCTGTGGTTTCCGTAGTCTGGGTTGTTTCGGACCCTCTAATTACCCACAGATGGCAACCTCTCATACTGTCATTTTTTTCTCATATTGGTTCAATGATACCCTCAACTGTGTTTATAAAATCCACATAATTTACCCCTAAATAGATAAAGCGTTGTACTTTAATGCATTTCTGGAATTTTCACCCACTGGATTGCATAAGTTCCGACTCTGTCAGCCCCATTTGCCTTGAGCTGTTAAGAACCAACATTGATGTCCTAGCTAAGTGTTTTCTTCACTCTAAAATTTATTATATCTATTTACCTGAAAGAAAATTGACGATATGAAGATATAAAATAGGAAAATGCGCAGTTATAATAGGTTTTAAGATTACATAACCTCTGTTCTACACAAGTCATTAACTCCACTGTTTCGAGTCAAGTGTTGTGATCAATGTTAATGTTTTTACAAATACAACCACAAAATCTATGGAGTGTATGAAGATTAAACACATCAACTGAATATAGAAAATTATGTAGCAAATTCAAGCTTTCATCAAACTGCAGCGAGAAATTTATTTTGATCAAGTAAATTACAGATTAAGCTAGCTTTCACCTCGTGGTTTAAATCATATCCATATCTTGCTATGATAAAAGGCTGATAAATACACACATCCCACACTATGATGTAAGTGATGTCTGTCAATAGTATCTTATTAGGATAAAACCACAACAATAACAAGGCCTTCACCACATATTTGGTTTCAACTACATAAATGCAACAATTAGTACCATCAAGCTTCGTCACAACCTTTCTTTTGTCCCAATCAGTTATCGCTTTAAACACATCCCTAGTTCTAGCAAAACATTTTGCTATGATCCCTTTAGTCATAGCAAGTGCATCTCTCAATCACCATAACACCATCTCAAATGACATGTGTGCAACACATGACCCCCAATGGCAAAGATCACTTGTTGGCTTTAGAAAAATAGCCTTCTTACCATCGTGTTGTTGTTTATGCAACTTGTTAGATGCAGTGCCACAATTCATTTTCTTCAAATCTTAATATCTGGTGTTGTCAAGAATATTAGCACTTTGGATGATATTGTAAGAAAAGACTTGCATCCATTTGAATTAGAATCTGAATATGCTCTCTTCTTTTGGATTTTTCTTTAGGTTTTATTTGTTTCTATTTTTTTGTTACATGCCTATCCAAGTATCCAGCACATTCTATTATATTACCTAGTGTCATTATCATGTTATTGTAATTCTTTAGGTTGCTGCACTCGAAGGGGTATCTTTGCAAGCCAAACATTTGAGCAGATAGATAGCAGGTTTAAACCTAGTATCATTATTATGTTTGATATAGATTTACATGTGACTTGTTTATCTCCACCACCAATTATCAAATGCATAGTCCCATCCTTCTATTTTTTAATAAATGTCTTATATTTTATTTTCACCTTTGTACTGTATGTACTGCATCTAAAAAATTATAATACAACCATTTTATTTCCTTTTCTATTCCTTTCATGACATCTTATCCAATAGAGATTCATGTACTTAGAAATAAAACTGCCAATAAAGTTTGTGTACTAACAGTATGCAATATGTTCCTGGAGGACGTGGATGTTGCTAAGCATGTAAAGGTTTGTAAGATCTTCTCTAATCTAGTTTTTTTTTTCTATTTGGCAAATGTGAGATAGTAACTTCTTATCTTAATGGATTGCAGATTTCTGTTAACGAATATGCACTTTGGTAGTGGAGCTATATAAAGAGAGTAGACATATCAGTTGAATGTGGCAAGACTTTGACATATGTTTTAAGATATCAAAAGATCTTCGTGTGCTACATGTCATATGAGAGAGAGATCAAAGTAGATGTACTACAGAAGTTGGGTCATCCATCAGTTCATCTAGGAGGGAGTTTGATGGTGCTTGATTTTAAATTGTCCTAGTTTTATTTTGAATATTAGGAACTAGAGATGAATCTTATCATATACTGTACTTCTCAATAATTTTGAACTATTTTAATTTTCTTGTAAGTATTTGTGACTTGTGCAAATCTTTAGTTACTTTTTCTCTTGTAGTGATGTTTATATTGTTGTTTGTAAGAAAAGTTTTGACTAGTGTCTGTTTGAAATAATATATTAGTGTTATCCGTTTTAAAAGAGTAACATTGTGGATCTCTGGAAGAGTTTTTTTAATGTGTTAATAATTTTCTCAAATGTTCTCTCATTTAATGTTGTGTTTCAGCTATTACTTCATTTTGTGTCTTCAGCCAAAATTGATTTAGAATAGTGAAAAAATGTAGTGGATGAATATAATATGCTGTGTCTATATTCCTGATATCATCATTTAATGTGCTATCTTAAAAAATCTGATTGTAGCACAACTTATTATGTGTTCCATGTTTAGTTTAGAAATCATTAGATTTAATTATGGTTCAAACTAAAAATTGGAATGCAAAAATGAAATTGAAAAATAAACAGGAACGTTAATAAAGTGTTGCAAACATAGCCATAAGAATAATGTAAAAATGTTGCAAATTATATTTAGGAACGAGCTTAAAGCGTTTCAAAATGCCATTTAGAAACATTTTAAAGATGTTCCAAAAATAATTTAGAAACACATTTTATATGTTCCAAAATCTAATTTTGGAACGCCTTATAACTGTTCCAAACTAAATATTGGAACGCTTTATAACTGTTCCAAATATTGCAACGCCACTTTTAGGAACGGTTACGATAAGTTCCTAAAATTATTAGGAACATATACGAACTGTTCCTAAATACCTTTTTTGGTGTAGTGGTTATATAAGTATATACATATAAATGTGTATATACAAATATATTATATATGTGTGTATGTATATGTAAATGTATATATATAAGTGTATATGTGTATGTATATATAAATATACATATATATATATATATATGTGTGTGTATATAGAAAAAAAATATATATATAGATTTATATATAAATAATAAATAAAAAAAAACATTAAAGCAGCAGGCGGCCCAAGCCAAGCCAGCCCGAGCGCTAATCCCCTCTCCGACCCTGTTTGGCGACAGCAGCACATATATATTCGGGTGAGAGGGGGGACTCGAGAACATCAAAACCCTAAACCCCGATTGCAGCCAACCCTAGCGCCGACCCCCAGCTACCCTGGGCGGCCACTAGCGATTGTGCGCCACCACACGAGTCGCCAGGAGCAGGCGGAGCCGCGCACGCACGTGCACGAAAATAGGACAGCAGCCGCAAAGGTATACTTCGAACCCGTATTTCTCATCCTATAGTTAACCAATTTTTGATCTATACATTGGTTTGGAAAGCCAACATAACCACGTAGGAACCCATCTAGCTAGTTTATATGAAATCGATCCAGATTTGAAAAGAAACTGAGTCGAAATCGACAAAAAATCTGTTCGAAAATAGAGCTAAAAACAGTCCATTCATCCACCTTTGAAGATCGATTTCGATCGATCTAGTACCCGATTAGAAATTCTACTTGAACACAATTATAGACAACATATAGAGCTCGTCAACCCATTTTGCAGAAGTAGATTTCATCGATCGTGCGCCGAGAAATCGGTTTCCCAATATTAAGAAAAACCTGTTTTGAAAACTTGAAAAATCCTCGATACGACGTGCGTCCCGCCAATCCTGGCGACGGGGTCGCAAACCGAAAGTATCGAAAGGTGCATATCGGCTTCGTGGATGTGTGGGCTTTAACGGAATTCAAATTCGTCGCGTGTGCGCGACGAATTTGATGCGTATCCGTCGAAATTTACCGTATCGGCCTCGGTACAAAATTTCCAATTACTTTGTGCACGTTCGTCAAATCGAGACGAAACTTGTGCCAACAGGACCATATCATTTTTTTGTTCCTTTATGCCAAGTTTGGTCCAATTCTAGACAGTTGATCGGATCACCGTTTTGTGGGCGCCACGGTCTGATTCAACGACCGATTTTGTGCATGGCCTGCCAGAATCTAACTTTAGACATACGGTTGGGTTCGTATCATCAAAACGAATCTGTAGATATGTAGTTTGATGACTTTAGAGACCATTGACTCTGGCATTCTTTTCGGTGTAATGTGGGTCCAACGGCGGATACCGTTTTGACCCGAAATTACGGTTTTGCCCTTGTGTTCAGAATTGGACTTAAGGACAGACAATCCTAGCTAATTTGACTATTCTTAGAACGTTGGTAATATTAATTTCAGCATCTGGAGACTGTTGTACGAGTTTGACTGTTGTGGCTCACTGAGTAGTATAGTATTGTCGGTTTCACCAGTAAAGGACCTCAGGCAAGTGCACTTTCTGATTGCTTTCGATTCATAGTAGTATTTTATTTCATGTTTATACATATGTCTTGCTGCTTGTTGACACATTCGTCACACGGAGATTTGTATCATGGATTTATTATGCATTCTTGACTGTCAACTTCATGATTACAATACTTGCAACCTGATTCCATGAGTACTAGTTGGGCGGAGAATTATCTTAGTAGACATATGAACTACCCCTTACCCATCCCAATATGTCTAATCTTGACTGATAGCAGTTGCACACGATACGTGCAGGGTGCCGTATTTACCCCTTAGTTGTTCACATACCGAAAAGGATATTTCAAACCACATAGATAGTTGTCTTTTATTTATTTCCTTGTTTTCTTCACCGCTTGTCATGTCATCAGTTACTTTCTAGTTTTCTTCTCTCATATGTTATTTTTATGTCTTGTAAATTCTATTGTGTTTTTGCATTACCGTCGGCTTGTGTGCTTGTTCCATTCCTTACTGGAAACCAACATTTTTAAGGTTAGTTGTGGCTTCACTTAGCTTTGGGAGATACGGGTGTACTTGTAGATAGAAATCTAGAAATAGATAGCAGTTATATCATTTTCATTAATTGTGAGAACTTTGTATTTTCTTTAAATATGAATTTCGTAACTATTGTAATAAATTTAGAAATATGAATGAGTAGCAAATCTTATTCTTTTGTGATTTTGAGCATCTTGGCCGTGACAGCGTTCTACCGTCGACTCTGCGGCGTATGCTGGCTTGGACATATTTCGTATCCCGAAAATCGAGTACGCGGCCCCCTCTTACTCCGCGCGCCGTCGACATCCTCCCCGCCATCGACATCCTCCCCACCCCCTCTTTTCGGCGACCCCGACCCGACCAAGAAAGCTATAACCCTAACCCTATATCCCTTTTCAGACACGACACACACACACACGCTGACACAATACACACAGACACACACACACGCTAACACGACACACATCACACACGCACTCACGACACAAACACACATTGAGACACACACTTTGACACACACACGACACAAACACACTTTGACACACAAATGACATATACACACTTTGACACACACACACGACATAGACACGCAGACACACACACACACAAGCTGACATGACACAACCCTATCTCCCTTATATATATATATATATATATATATATATATATATATATATATATATATTTGTTTTTTGTTTTAAAACAAAGCCCTCCTTTTATTCATTCAAGGTGCAAAATGTCGTAGTCTTTACAAGTAAGCGCGAAAGCAGAAGACAAAAAAGAAGTGGGGAGCCTCTCCTGGCAAAAATATCATGAGGCAAAAAGGTCCGAGAACTGCTGTTGTCCATGGTTGCAATTACTTTTGATCTTGAGACTCTGGCGGATGGACTCGCGAGTGAGCTGCTAGACCGAGAATTGACGACCTTCATATCTAGCTTTGTTGCGTTTCTCCCATAAGACCTATGTGATGGCGGCTGCAACGATCTGGTGGCAATGAGACGCATTGGCCCGGGTGGCCAGAAGATCGTTGAAGCTCCCACCTGCCATCACCATGCCATAGCGATATGATAGGGCCAACCAGACGTTAGTCGAAGAATTGTCGTGGCGGAGTATGTGGTCAATCATTTTCGGCTGTGTATCGGTACAGCAATGACAAGCTGACGCTAAGCTGAAACCAATTGTAGTAAGGATGTCGTCAGTGGGGAGTTTCTTGTGCACCAATCTCTACACCAGAAATGACCTTTTTTTGGTATACATGGGTGCCAAAAGGACCCAAGATAGGTACGGAAGGCCCGTATCCACGAACGATCCTTCTGGAAGATGCTACTGTGAATACGTTGTTAGGGTCTCTGAAAACGTGAGCGCATCATCATCCGTGCCTATCTTCAGGCCGGAGTTCTGGAGGGTGTTAGCGGCCTATTCTCCGATCCAGTCCCGAATTCTGTGCCAATTCAGTTGCCAGCATTGTTCCACAATTATCTGATCCTGCTGGTAGCCGGTACGGTCGGAGGGCGTGGAATAAGATCAGCTCCCATCCACCTTTCAAGGAATAGCACTAATTTGCCAGCGCCCAGCTGAAGGCGAATCATTGTTTTGGCGAGGGAGCGACCGTGTAGAATGCCTCTCCAAGCCGCCGAGGATCTGCTGTTGCTAATAGCAATAGTCGAGTGGATGTGTTTGAAATACCTGGCCTTCATGAAGTATGCCAAGAGGGTGCGGCTTATGCGAAGCTTCCACCATAGTTTCATGGAGAAAGCGTCCACAATGTGATACAGTCGGAAGAATCCCAGACCTCCCTCATTAGTAGGCTTGGCCATGGAACCCCATCATACGTAATATATATATATATATATATATATATATATCACATCGAGTCGTGTTGTACCGGTAAGACCACCGTGCACAGGGGATGAGGGCCGGGTTCGAGCCCTTCCTCCCACGGAGGTGGCTGGGTGGCGGTGGCCACAGCCTCCGGGCTAAGGTCGGGTAGAGTCGTCCACCGGCTTTGGTTTTAAAATTATATATATATATATATATATATATATATATATATATATATATATATATATATATATATATATATATATGAATGTATAGGATGTTAGAGGGTCTTTTTGACTAATTCACTGAAGGCGGTGATGTGGACTGGTTTTGGTTAGAGTTGGGGACTGTATGTCCATTTGAGAGTATATATGTCTTAATAGTAGTGTCTCCCATATATAGTATAGTATTCTATATAAATATTTCATAAGTAAGAGTGTATAAAGTGAGTATACTAGTAGTATATCGTAGTATCCGAGAGTGTATAGAGATATCTGAATGACGAGGAACTAAGGGCTACTCAATTATGTATATTACTCAACTACGACGATGAAGAAGTGGAAAAGCTTGAGGGGTAAGTAACTAATATGTCCATGCATGTAATATAGTATCCAATATTATTATTACACTATTTGGTCGATGTGTTGTTATTTTTAGCATATTTAATGATGAGGTGAGGTCGAGTAGAAAGTACATAACTGATGAAGAACTGGAACATGAAATGAGACGTCATTTTCCTTCATGGTTGAGGGCATATGTAAGATGCTCAGTAATTACTTTTCGTATATGCACTTTGCACAATAATTAACGGAACGCTGAATTAATTTCTTATCTTTTGGTATTTAGGTCAATTGTCCGGACGCAATACTAGAGAATGAGTCTCTTAGAACTCTAGCCAAGGTGCCCATTTATTCTGTCAAAATCTGGCCAAGCTATTATGTGAATGTGTTTAGGTTCAAGTTAACAAATGCTCCGATCAGAGAGAACTTTTCGAAACTTGATTCGACCAAAAATAGTTGTTTGTGTATTCGATCTACAAACTATAAAGATGTCGATCCGGACAATAATTTCTATGGCATCTTACGGAAGATTATGAAGTTGACATATAACTACGACATAGCGTCGGCTAGGAATGTATTGGATCAGGTGTGATTGGTTCGATCTGATCTAAGATAAAGGTTAAAAAATTGACAGGCATGGTCTAGTGGATATTAACTACCGACGTCGATATCCAGGATACAAACCATTCGTCCTAGCAAGTTAGGCTCAACTAGTTTACTTCAATACTTATCCTAGAAGGGGAACAAATAGGTTGGACTGGTGGACAGTATGCAAGACTAAAGCCATAAATACCTACGATGTTAACGAAATAGCTTATCATGAGGACTAGTTTCCTCTAGTAACTAATACAGTTGACGTAGACATAATGGAAGTTCCATATTACACATCTAATCGTGTAAAAGAGGTAGAAGTATTCGAAGAGAAAAATGAAGTAGATGAAAGCAAAGATGAGGAGGAAGAGAAAGATCAGAACATGAAGGACGAAGAAGATGAATTTTCAGAAGATGATTGAAAATAAAATAAAATATAAAATATGTTTAACAAATAATTAATTTCCAAACAACAATGAGTCTTCCACATTACATGTCTAATAATGTCATTTTGTCTAATCCCTTATAAATTTCCATATTTCCATCAATCTTTCCATATGGCACCTATGACCCGAGCACGTCGCTTGAGAGAGGCAAAGATGGCTGCTAAGGAGGTAGTGGCACCTCCTGTTGCTCAGGAGGTAGTGGTACCTAATGCAGAGATAAAGGTGAAGGAAGAACTTTCTCTTACTATTAAGGAGGAAGTGATTCCTAAAGTCGAGATAGCTGTGAAGGAGGAGGTGGCACCAGAGGGCAGTTGCACCAGGAGTTCCAGTCATCCATCTCCTCTGGATATTGATCTTGCTGGCTGTTCGACGTAACAAAAGATCGAACGAACTTTTTGCTTTATTGAACGTATAAGGTATCTGTGTACAAAGAAGGAAGTCCTAAACAGGATATTCTAAGTACAGGAAGAAGAGATTTCTGGAAAAGTGTGACGGTAGAGATCGAGCACTACAGCGGCTCCTTTACTCCGTTGATGATCTGACGATGAATCAATCTTGCTATGGCTCTCTAGCGCCTCTGATGGGACTCTGGGGTCACCGATCGAGAGGCTGTATGGATGAGAAGATCTTTTGAAGATGGTTGGTTGGTTCTTTGGTTGATAGGTGGATGAGGGTGGTCGACTCTTCGTGGATGGAGATCGCTGCGCCTTTGAAGATTGTCGATTTTCCTCTGTTGATCGATTTGTCGATTCTATCGATCTCTTTTACAATGACTTTGTGGAAGAAGAACTCCTTCTATTTAAAGAGAATCGAGCACATATGCGATGTGTTTTAGGGTTCGTGAGATATGAAAGAATCTGTCGTCATTGTACGGTGCGAGCTTGTGTGGTACTGACACATGGTGGACATCAAGATTCCCCTCGAACAAGATCTCTGGTGGTTATAAATATAACCGAAGGAGGTGACACGTGGCGTGTGCCGATTTGCTTTCTCAGATACAGTCGAGTAAATCTTAGAATTTTATCTTAGATTTGGAGTCTAATTAATCCTCATCTAATATATAAATCAATCTGATATGATATCAATCGTGATTTAATCCCAATCTTCTCTATAAGAGGCGGTTTAAACAAACCAATTGGGGTGGACCCATGCTTCCTGCACCTCTGGTGAGGACTTAGTGCTGGTGTGCTTCTGTGACGACGAGTAGACCGTGCTTCTGGAGACGACGGAACCTCTGTGCTTTCAAATGATGAGTTAACTTAGCTTCGAATGACGACGAGACTTCTGTACATGTAGAGCAACTTATGAAGCTGTGTTTCGGGCTACCAGAGTCACTGCGCTGTAGACGACAAGTTGGCTTATGCTTCAGGTTGGCGAGGTTACAGTGCTTTTGGAGCGACAGGTTGACTTGTATTGTTTGCAATGGGAGTTCCCAAGTCTCTTATAGAGAAGTGACTTAAGCTTCTGATCCGGAGGAAATGATTGCACCGTTGGAATGGAGATGGTATGAGCATATCACTATCCTGTGCCTCATGTGGACCCAGGTAAGTAGCTGTGCCTCTAGACAGTGAAGGCGTTGGCTGCGAAAGGAAGGGTATGACACCATTGTGCGTCTTGGATTGGTGCATGGAGATAGCTGTGCCTCTGGAGTGTAAACATTGGCTTCTTGAATAAAAAAGAGAGGAGGGCCCTACCACCATCTTGTTTCTGAGGTTGGCACAGACAGGTAGCTGCGCCTCTGGCTTGAAGGCTCTGGCTTCTTCAAAGTGCTCAGTGACTGATATACTTCTGAGAGGTTGTGTCTACACGAATATCAGAACATGCTTCGGTGGAAGTTAATCTTCCAGTGTGTGTATCGAGAAGAATGAAGGATGCGCTTCGATGAAGACTGCATCCCTTGTAGATCCCTCTAGGCTTCTGTCGAATCTGGACTAGAACCCTTGTAGAAGAACAGAATTAGTCCCTTATGTATGGTCTTGATGTGTCTGTACTAGTCTTTGGTAAACATGACAATGAAGAGATTTCTTCCCATATCTATTGTTTTACTTTTTTAGCACTGAGCCTGAGTCTTTTGCATCTTCTGTGCTCTGGCGAAGAGATGTCTTCAGCTAAAATTTTTCATGCTTCTACACTGGCGTGCATCTTACTTACGCGTGGTGGCTGAAGGAGTTCTATCTGCCCCAGCATATATGACAGTAGATATATATTTGATATAATTTTCGACCGAATTTATTTTCGGTAGGCTTATTTCTAGGTTAGACGTGGATGGTTTTACAACTCTTGATGTTTCTTATTTTCTAGACATGGTTATTATCTAGACTTAGATATTTTTGGATGCTATTATCTAGACTTGGTTATTATCTAAAAATTCAACAGAGGGTTGCTCCAGGTCTATTTTTATAAATTGTGATATGTTAAATGCATGGTTATTATCAAGAAATTCAACAGAGGGTTGCTCCGGGTCTATTTTTATAAACTGTGATATGTTAAATGCATGTTTATTATCTTGTAGATATATATTTCTATCAGGCATGGTAGGACATAGAGGATCGTACCCCCGTGGCGGTAGAGTATCCCGCAGAGGTAGAGGTTCTACTAGTGGACGTCGGAGTGGTGCATTATTAGTGGATGACGGTGCCGGTCCCCCGTCTCCTAGTCCTCTAGTGTACCAGCCACTCCGATCTCAGTCTGCATAGACGGTACATGGTGATACTCCTTTGACGGACAGTTCCAGGCCTGATACTATTTCGTCCAACAGCATTCCTCCTACGGACGGCACTATGGAGACGGAGGAGGTGGAAGAAGCCGCACATATGCCGTCTCTATATTATCCGAGCGATCCCCCATGCGCCCCTTTGGATGAGACGAGGATGGAGATTTGGTTCGACGGACCTACAAGGTAAGTTAATTAGTTAACATTTATATATATGCTTATATCTATATATTCATGAATTTAATTATCGTTTTGTAGATATCGTCCCCCGTCAGTTCAGAGGGCATTGGGGCTCTTTCTGAGGTCCAACTACGGAGGCCCTTGGATCAACTACTCGGATGCCTCGGACGAGAGGAAGGCATTCTGGTTTACCCACTTAAAGGTAACTAAAGTATATTGCTTTTACACCATCCCAACGTGATGAGTCCGGGCTCGGAAGAAGATCACAGGACCGGAGATGCATTCCTCCGCCGTTTCCGCCGGAGGAGCTGGTCGCAAACTGGTGTTCCTGTTTGCAGAAAATTTTTATCCCACCTTCAGGGGTGGGAGATCACCAAAGTTGGTCCCATCTTTTTGGGTTCTGAGGCCAACGAAGAATTAATGGATTCGGGTGAAGATGCCACCACTCTGCCTCCATGGGGATTCTGCTGGTTACAAAGTATCCGGCCGTCCCATCTGGTGTACCGGAATAGGAACCAGTGTTACCTGGAACCATATTTGTCGAGCCGTTTTGCACGACAATTCGGCTATGCTCAGTTGAAGTTGGATAACCCCAGTATTAACCTGGGATATAATGGAAGTTTGCTGGATGGTGCACGAGCTTGGCATTACTACAATGTCGGATGTACCGGAGCTTGCTTTACGCTGCCTGTTCTGAATCTGCTGCCGCCGATTCTTTTCTCGGTCGCCAAATTTTACTGTGTCATGAACGCCGGGGCCCTAGATATGATCGGGAAACCAGTTTCATTGTCGTCACCCAGTTAGGGGCGACTGGGAACATATTAGTGAAGGCTCGATCGTACCGTCCGCCAGAGGTGGGTTATCGAGGTACCCTTGTTGTATCCAAAGGGGGTCAAGTAGATCTCTCGATCGATCAACCGAAAAGACGTGCTGATACCGAGGCTGGCTCTTCTGCGCCAAAGAGGCAGAAGAAGGCATTGTCACCGACAGTGTCATCAGACTCAGTACCTGCGGAGGTAAGGATGTTCTATACTATGCCCTTTTTTTTGTAGGAGCCGCTAAAAAGGAGACCCCGTACTCCTAGATCTGGTGCCAGCGGACCAAAGGAGGTGGCGGGCTCATCTGAAGAGCGCATTCTGCCGATTATGATGTCTCCCATGGAGGAGAACCCGGACGAGGTCGTTGTTGTGGAGATTCCAGTATCTCTAGCTTATGTTGGAAGGGAAACTGAGGTTGAAGTAGTTCACAAGATGGTGCAAGCCGCCGTTGGGGCCTTGGACATTGAGGGTCCAGCAGAGATGGGGCTTAAGGAAGTGGAGTGGAGTTCATCGTCTTCAGATGACGTTCCTCCAGAGATGCATGAGCCTGTTACGGAGGCAACAGACGTGATTGAAACTGAGGAGAGGGTTGATTTTCCTCCTTGTCATGATGAGGGGAGATCGGCTGCAGCGTTGCCGAGCCCTACCCCAGACTCAGCAGTGGAGGCTGAGGTGGCTGACGACCAGGAGGTAGCGACAGATTCTATCCCTGTGGAGGGATTTGATGGTGAAAATGAGACTCGATCGCCGATCCTGACTCCAAGGAAGCCGAGTCAGAAAACAAGTGCTGATTTTGCTGCTCTGCCAGAGAGGAAATGTCCAGTACGGCCTCCTGATAGAGTGCTTGGGACGGATGCGATAGCCCCTGACGTCGGTGGTGCCTCCGAGCTTGAGTGAGGTAAGGGTTTGCTGGAACCCTCTGTTGCTCCTTCTACTTGGGGTACGATATCGACGCCTCTTTCGGCTCCTTCTGTTCTTTTGGCTCCTCGGGCTAGTAGTCAAGCCCCTATTGAGGAAGAGTCCATTGATGCCGAGGTTTCTGCCTTGCAGATTGACATTGGCGGGCCTTCCTCCGGTCCACTGTCTAGAGCAGCTCCTCTAACTCCTACGATGACGTCGTAGGTGCTGGCGGATGCAGATGAGTATGTGAAGTTTATTATTGAGGCGGTGTATAAGATGTTGCAGAGGGGTGTATCGGCAGTGATGGATGCCAATGGGAGTTTTACGACGACAAAAACCCTGGCACTCCCTCACATCGGTCTGATACGTTTCCATAAGGGCCATGATCATATGGCCGAGATTCTGGAGGCCTCGGTGGCCGAGCTGGACCACCTGCTTTCCGAGTTTCAGTGTATCCAGCGAAATGATCTCTCCGCCCTGATAAACGCAGAAAAGGAGAAATTGACTGCTGAGACTGAGTCCTCTTATCAGGTCACTGTGGGTGTCTGGGAACGCGAGGTGGCTGAAACTGAGGCCGCGGTGGAGAGGTTATCTCAGACCACTCAGGAGAAGGTGGAGTTGCAAGCTGCGTTGGGCGCTAGTATAGTGGAGGTTGATGCGAAGATTTGTCTCTTTGAAGACCAGCGGGCCCAACTTTTATTAGATGCTGAGCGAGTGCAGGCTGAACATGTAGCATCTAAGGAAGAGGAAGCGGCTTTCACCCGCCGGGCTCTTACCCTGGCCCAGCAACGACAACAGTTAGACGAGAAGCATGAGGATGACACTTCTCCAGAGGCCATAGAAAGGATGCGTCAAGAAGCCGAACGTCGGGTCCTGGCGACCGTAGTGACTCGGGCGGCAGACTTGAAGCGTCGAATTAAAGAGCTTTCGGCCAACCCCGGGAATGTTTAGGGATTATAATCTCTTCTTTTTTATGTAATTTGCAACACTTGCTGGAGGTGTAATCCTTCATTTTTGAATAAAGAATACAGAGTTTTTTGTGGTGTGTTCATTTTTGCTGTCATGAAGTTGATGATTTGTGTGGACTTATTATCTTTTGCACACCTTAGTTTTTAGGTATAGATAATAAGTTCGAGAGAACCGACATGTTTGCTCAGAGGTGATATGGACGTGGCAAATATGGGATTCAAATGATGTAATCTTCCTACTCAGAGGTGTTATGGACGTGGTAGGAATGACTGTGGAGGATCCACGGAACTACTCAGAGGTAATGTGGACGTGGAAGTTCTGCGATCAATGTACGACAACGCAGGGATTGTCTGTACGGGATGTTTACTCAGAGGTAATGTGGATATGGTAAACATGATGGGTAGCATAGTCTTACGGAGTGTAAGATTCCACTTTGTTGGGTGTAGGGGAACAACTCAGAGGTAATGTGGACGTGGTCGTCCTTCTACTGGAGAATGCCACAGAACAGCTGGGTTCCGGGAGCGTAAGATTTTATGGAAGGGAATTGTATGTGAGCCCTGATGATTGGGTCCACAGACTCCCTTGTTGGGTGGAGATAGAAGTACATGTCTGAAAGATGTCAAGAGTAGTACTTCTTTAGGAACTTGCCGTTGATGGGCATTATGAACAAGTCTCCATTGGGTTTGGCGAGACGGTAAGCACCGTTCGAGTATACCGTCTCTATGATGAAAGGTTCCTCCCGCTTGGGTTCGAACTTTCCTGGTGTCTTGTGAGTCAACACCATTAAACCAGGTCGCCTACTTGAAAAGTCCTCTGCTTGACCTTCTTGTTAAAATCCTGTGATATACGGGCTTGATAGAGTTCGATGCGCTGTTGAGCTAGGAGACATTTTTCGTCAGGTGCCTCCAATTCTCGTAGAAGGCGATGTTGATTGTCTTCCTCTGTTAGTTGATTCGGGATCGCTACATGGAGCGAGGGTATCTGGATCTCGAGAACCAGTACCGCTTCGCTCCCGTAGACCAGGGAGAATGGTGTGTTGCCCGTCGGGGTCCGTACCGTTGTGCTGTAGGCCCAAAGGCATTCGCCGAGCTTTTCGTCCCAGTCCTGTTTGTTGGATGATACGACCTTTTTGAGTAGCCTGACGATAGTCTTGTTGAATGCCTCGGCCAATCTGTTTGCTGCCGGATTGTAGGCGGTTGATGCCACGTTTTGGATGCGATTCTTATCACAGAATCTGTTGAAAACATGGCTGATGAACTGAGGACCGTTATCATGGAAAATCCTCCGAGGTACCCTGAAACGGTAGATGACATGGTGTTTGATGAAGCTGACCACCCGGGAGCTCTTCACTTTCGCCAGTGGAACTGCTTCTGCCTATTTGGAGAAGTAGTCGGTGATGGCTAGGATGAAACGGTGTCCCCTTGATGAAGGAGGGGTGATCGGTCCTACAATATCCATACCCCAGGCTTCGAAGGGCCAGGAGGCGACCGTAGGATGTAGTGGTTCTGACGGTGTATGGATGAAGTCAGCATGAAGCTGGCACGTATGGCACTTTTCAGCATAGTCGACAGCATCGGCTGCCATGGTTGGCCAGTAGTAGCCCATGCGTCGCAGTCGATCCTGCAACTTAGGGCCAGGTTGATGGGCCCCGCAGGTTCCGTCGTGAGCTTCTCAAAGGGCTTCGGCCGCTTCTTCGTTGGATAAACATCGAATGAGAAGTCCATCGTAGGAGCGTCGGTACAATATTTTAGTAGCTGTATCGTAATAGAATCGAAGGGAACGCCTCTTGACTGAGACGGCTTCTTTCGGGTCCTCTGGGAGAATTCCGTAGACAACAAAGTCGATGAACGGGAACCTCCAGTCTCGAATATTAACACCAGCACTTGTTGACATGGCATGGGCCATTTGTGAGCATAGGTTGTTTTTAGGATAGACCAAGTCTCGACCAACTACCGTAACATAGTGTTGAGTCCCGAGGGGTGCTGCCAATGAGGCTGCGAGGCAAGCCAGAGCGTCAGCCTCCAGATTTTGTAAACGAGGTACATGTTCGATGAAGAACTTGGTGAAGGTTGAAATGATGTTCAATGCAACTTCATGGTAAGGAATCAGATCTTCATGGCGAACTTCGTATTGCCCTCTGACCTGGTTAACGACGAGTTTTGAGTCGCCGTAGGCTTCCAGATGATCCACCCCCAGCTGTTGTGCCAGATGGAGTCCCATCATAAGAGCGTTGTACTCGGCAACGTTGTTGGAGCACGGCTTCGAAAGGGAGTAGGTACGCTGTATGACCAACTGATCGGGGGAGACTAGGACTACCCCCACTTTTGCGATGATTTGGCCTTTGGGGCCTATTCTTGAAGCGCCATCGAAAAACATCCGCCAGACGGAGCTTTCTTCGGTGATGTTTGATTCTTGGACCTCATCCAGGATGTCTTCATAAAGTCTTGAGGACTCTGAGATGGGGTGTACAGTTAAAAAGTCGGCCAGAGCCTGACCCTTAACGGCTTTTTTGAAGAACAGATGGCAACTCTAGAGGGGGGTGAATAGAGTTATAGCAATAATAGCCAATTAAAAAATCAACTCTTTCACAATCTAAAATTAATCAGAGTAAATGCGAAAAATAAATAAGAAACAAGAGAGCATACGCAAACACAGCCGATTTTAACCTGGTTTTTCTCGTGGAGGACTAGTCCAGGCCTGAGAACTCTAGCTCAGGATTAAATCCACTATTTGTGAAATAGTAGTTACACCCCGTGCCTTTTCTTCAGAAGAGCACGTCAACTTCTTACAATGGATCGCAATGGCGTTGCTTGGAATTTTCCAAGCTACTTCTTGAACTCTTGCACAAGACTCCTAACTGAGAGATGCTGAGCACTCGAGACTTAGGAAACTTGTGGCTAGTGGATGAAGAAGGGTATGGCTTATATTGAGCTTAAGAGAGAAGAGAAGAGAAGATTGGATGAATGAAAATGAGCGAATTCTTGGCCTATTTATAGGGTTTTATCAGGCAGAATTCGGCCAGAATTCTGGTAGGAATTTTCAAATATTTGGCCGTTGGACAACTAGCAACTAGCAAGTCCTAAAAATTAGGGTGCTAATTTTTTGGGGACAGAGTTCGGTCCGAACTCTGTGTGGAGGCAGAGTTCGGCCCGAACACTGTCTCCAGAGCACAGAATGGGTCCAAGGGTCCAGTGGACTGATTTTGGATGTGGAGCTTTATGGATTTGGATAAGTTATGGATTGAGTCTCAAGAGCCCAACATAACTCAGCTAACAATCATTCTAGACTCAATAAATATAAAAGTACAGACTCGAAAAATGACTCGCATCTGCAAAACTGAGCTGTCGTCGGGCTTGAGCTGGAAGTAGTCGTCGTGTGTCGTATTGAATTATCACAAGTATTATTTAGTCAAAGTTATAAATATTTGGTTGACTGTGACTTTGTGTCAACAATCTCCCCCATATTGATAATTGACAAAATAATAATTGTATATTCAATATCCATACCTGGACACATATAACGACATAGCTCCCCCATAATTAATACCGAGCTTAAGAATAGCTCCCCCATAAACAATGCTGTGAATCTTGTTGGCCTGTTAATAATATTCTTCCAAAAGCACATATAAACCAAACAGAACAGAATATACACATATCTTCCCCTTTTGGCATTTAGCAATATGAGATATATAGATAATAACTGGCAAACACACCAAAAAGAGAAGAAACTGCATATAAACTAAGATAATAACCAAGAGTCATAAGAACATAGAAACTGATAATAGTACTGCCAAAGTCTCAAAAGCACAACCCATAATAAGTCTACTACAAATCAAGTACATAAAAGTAACTAAAGCAAAATGCATAACCATAATCTAAAATCCTCAGTAGCAGCATCACAAGTAGTGCATATCCATCATCGAGCATGAGAGGGCCCGGCGTCGTCCGAAGCATCAGTAAAGGAGCGACGTGGGTCCACAAAAGCCGCATCCGGATCCATGTAGCGACGAACCCAAGGGTCATCGATACGGAATCCCTCACGACCTGGGTCTCGCTCCATAGGAATGGGTATGGAAGGATGACGAGACATGGAATACCGAATATCATGCAGCGAGTTGCTGATAGCACTCATCTGCAAGGTAGTCCGATAATCCAGCCGAGTCCATCGATCGTCCTCCAAAGTGAAGCGATCTCGGAGCATGGCCTGAAGAGACTCAAGAGTGGCAGGAGGAGAAAGAGGATCCTGTCCGAGAGGAGGGGCATCTGGCTCATCATCAGAATGCTCAGACACTACTGGTGAGCCAATGGCCGTCTGAAGCCTCCTTGCCTTAGAGAGAAAGGCAGGGGCAAGTAAGAATGGACACTCATCAAGGGGTACATGGAACACACGAAAGATCATAGGAAGGTATAATGCATAAACCAAGTATCTTGGTTTCTTCCTACAGTTGATCATCCAATCCATCATTGTGCGTGGAAGGTTAAAGGGAACATGGAAGTAGAGATGGTACAATGCTGAAATCTCAAAATAAATGACCCGCTTTGGGTAGAATGGACACTCATCGGTAGAACCCGCTTTGGGTTGAATGGTGTTGAAAATGATCCGATGAAGCTCATAGAAATAAGGATTGAGAAATTTTGCCAAAAGCTTACGAGGACGTATGTTAGGGCTACACAGGTCTCCTTGAAGCTTTCTAGTGAAATTCCTTCGAGAAAGATAAAGGATCTAACTTCAATAAGCTTTTCCCAAGAATTAGGCTCTTGAAGTTCAAGATATTAGGCCAATTCAAAATCATCAAAGGAGATATCAATTCCCGCAACTCGTGAATAAATATGAGTGTCATCATGGGTCAAGTTGCAGTAAAACATTTGAATGGCACTACGGTAGATGACCGAATTAGAGGTAACGAGTTCATCAAGACAAAGGTCATGAAATAGTGCATTATATTGTGAGAATATGGTAAAGTTGATGGGGTATCCCGCAAATACTGGACGTGTCCGAAAATCACTAAACCAATCATTTGAGGCGTCTAGTGATACAAAGATTCGGTCGTCGTAAGTGTTTGGATCATTGGGACGTGGAGGATTGAACAACGAATGGATTTGTTGTTCAATGGCCGGTGCAAAGGGTGGTGCAACGGGCGGCTCAACGCGTGGAGGAGCATTCGACGAGGATGATCCCTCTGTCCGAAGTCTTTTTCCACGGTTGAACAGACGAGGGGCCATAACACAATAGATAAAGAAAGAAATTGAGATATAGAAAAGTAAGGAATTATACCTCAAACTAGTGATGAACTATGGAAGAGAATTGAAAAATAAGCCTTCTCCTTGAGTTTGGGGAAGAATGGAGCACAAAAGAGGAGAAAATAGGGTTAGGGTTTTGAAAGAATTGTGTTTGAGAAGGTGGAAAGGTGGTAAGAAAGAAGGAGAGAAAAGAGAAACCGAATATAGGGGAAGGGTTTCTCTTGGTCGGGTCAAATAATGACCATTGGATCAACATTTTGATCAACGGCTGGGGTTGTTCCCGGTTCTGGAACAGTAGGGCCGAATTCGGCCCAAACTATGCTAGGAGCAGAGTTCGGCCCGAATTCCGAATCCTGGTCACAGAATGGGAATCAGGCAGAAACAGGAAAAATATTGGTTAAGTAATAGACAGACCAATATAAGATATGAGTATAAAGATAGGAAAGACCCAATTAGTAAACAAAAGAATAACAGAAATTGATTTTGAAGCAGCAATATGAAATTAAAATAATAGTATTTTAGCATGTGATAAATGAAAATGAACCATATAATAAACAAGGAATTATATCATAATTCAATATTTTGAAGCTGCCATGGGTTAGCTGCAGGGGCCGGATCCCAGCTAGCGGTAGTCCTGAGGACTAGTGCACCGTGTCGCTTAGGCTTTTACGCCTTGTTGTCAGAAGGACCCTTTCGGCTTGTACCCATAGCAAGTTCATCATAATAGAATCAAGATATACTCGTTATTTATGCAGGTTTATCTTAATTTACAATAGCTTCATCTAAGATTCCAAGTTCATGACAAAGAAAATTGAAGCGCTCTTCGGATAATGGTTTTATGAAGAAGTCTGCTAATTGATGATCAGTGTCAATAAATTCTAAGTTAATCGTGCCATTTTGCTGATGATCACGCAAAAAGTGGTGACGAATTTCAATGTGCTTCGTGCGTGAGTGACAAATGGGGTTCTTAGTCAAATTTATAGCACTAGTGTTGTCACAAAAGATTGGAATATGCATGAAAGATAAATTATAGTCTTAAAGGGTTTGCTTCGTCCACAGAATTTGTGCACGACAACGCCCAGCTGCGATGTATTTAGCTTCTGTTGTGGATAGTGCGACAGAATTCTGCTTCTTGCTGAACCAAGAGACTAAAGTTTTTCCTAATAAATGGCACGTACCGCTCGTACTTTTACGGTCGACCTTGCATCCGACGAAGTCAGTATCAGAGTAACCAATGAGATCAAATGATGTTGACTTGGGATACCATAGGCCCACTGTAACTGTACCCTTAAGGTATTGAAAGATACGCTTAACTGCGGTCATATGAGATTCCTTAGGATTTGTTTGATATCTAGCACACAGGCAAACGCTAAACATAATATCAGGGCGACTTGCAGTAAGATAGAGTAGACTGCCTATCATAACTCGATACTTATGTTGATCTACGGGTTTGCCACTATTATCTGGTTCAAGTTTGGTTGAAGTAGCCATAGGAGTGCTGATTGGTTTGACGTTGTCAAGGTCGAATTTCTTCAGCATGTCCTTTGTATACTTCGACTGACAGATGAAGGTTCTATTTGACATTTGTTTGACTTGCAGCCCAAGAAAGTAGTTGAGCTCCCCCATCATGCTCATCTCAAACTTGGTCTGCATACACTTGGCAAAATTTTGACAAAGAGTTTCATCAATAGAACCAAAAAAAATATCATCTACATATATTTGTACTAAAAGAATAGTGTCTTTGAAAGATTTTATGAAAAGTGTAGTATTAATTTTTCCTTTTGAAAAACCTTTCTCAAACAAGAAATTGCTTAGCCGTTCATACCAGGCTCTAGGAGCTTGTTTGATGCCATACAGCGCTTTCTTTAGCTTGAACACGTGGTCGGAAAATTTATAATTTTCAAATCCAGGAGGTTGTTTTACATAAACTTCCTCCTTAATAAAATCATTCAAGAAAGCACTTTTAACATCCATTTGAAATAATTTAAAATTTTAAAAGTTTGCAAATGCACAAAGCATCTGAATGGATTCTAATCTAGCAACAGGAGCATACGTCTCATCGTAGTCGATACCTTCCTCTTGGTTGTATCCTTGGGCTACTAGACGAGCTTTGCTGTGTGTGACTGAACCATCTCCATTCACTTTTTTTCTAAAAACCCATTTAGTACCAATAATCGAGTGATTAGCCGGTCTAGGAACGAGTTCCCATACTTGGCTCCTCTCGAATTGGTTGAGTTCCTCTTACATAACAGAAATCCAAATTTCATCATTGAAAGCTTCTAAAATATTTTTTGGCTCAATTTGTGAAATAAAGGCAGTGCTAGCAATAGAGTCTCTTAGTGATGATCTAGTAGTTACTCCACGTGAAACCTCGCCGATTACCAAATTTTTTGGATGTGATGGCTTGAAAGAGAATTTCTTAGGCAAGCTTTCCAGAGAATTTGTTTCGGTTGTAGTGTTCATTGGAGTAGACGTTGATGGCTCAACATCATCATCTAGAGTAGCTGCTGTACTGTTATCTTCATCAAAAGTGACATTTGTGGACTCTTCCACAATTAATGAGCGTTTGTTAAAAACTCTATATCCCTTACTCTTGGCAGCATAGCCAAGGAAGATACCATCGTCAGTTTTGGCATCAAATTTGCCTAAGTTGTCTTTGGTGTTAAGGATAAAACATCTACAGCCAAAAACTCTAAAATAAGAAACATTTGGAGTTCTTCCAAACCAAAGCTCATAGGGTGTTTTCTTCGTAATAGGACGAATAAGTACCCTATTTAAAATGTGGCATGCTGTACTGACAGCTTCAGCCTAAAAGTATTTCGGAAGTGAAAACTTGTTCAACATGACTCTAGCCATATCGCCAAGAGTCCTATTCTTCCGATCCATAACACCATTTTGTTGAGGAGTTCTTGGACAAGAAAACTCATTATCAAAACCATTGGAATCACAAAACTTTTCAAAATCAGAATTTTCGAACTCGCCTCCATGATCACTTCGGATTCGAGTAATCACGTAGCCTTTTTCGTTTTGAACTTTCTTAACAAAAATCTTGAAAACCGAAATAGCATCACTTTTATAAGTAAGAAAGAAAACCCAAGTAAATCTTGAAAAGTTATCAACAATAACAAAGACATAGAGTTTTTCACCAAGACTGGCTACTCTACTAGGGCCAAATAAATCCATATGGAGTAGTTACAAGGGTCTAGTAGTGCTTACAGAGTTTGTGGAATGAAAAGATGACTTGGTTGCCTTATTCAACTCACATTCGGCACATATGGTGTCCTTTTTGAATGTGATATCGGGCAAACCTCTAACTAGCTTCTTGGTCGATAGCCTGGATATAGTATCCATATTGGCATGACCAAGACGATGGTGCCATAGTAACCGTTCATCTTTATGAGCATATAGGCATCTACCTGCATTGTTAGTATCTATAGACAAATAGAAAATATAAATATTGTCCTCTCTTACCCCTTCAAAAGCAATGTCTCCTGTTGACCTATTATAAATAAGGCATTTGTTTTGTCCAAAGTTAATGTCATATCCATGGTCAGTAAGATGACTGATGCTGAGCAGGTTATGCTTTAACTCGGTCACTAGGCAGACATCCTTTATTACGGGAGAGGGAGGATAACCAATAATGCCATTACCTATAATATAACCTTTTAGGTTATTGCCGAAGGATACATATCCTTCTCTCTTCATCGATAGTGATGCGAAAAGATTTGCGTCTCCCGTCATATGCCGCGAGCATCCACTATCGAGAATCCACTTACTCTTAGTTGAGGAGGGAAGGTCCACCTACATCAAGATTAGATGTGACCTTTGGTACCCAAGTTCTTGAGGGTCCTGAAGAGTTAGTTTTTAGAAACCATGCATATATCTTTCTATCTAATAATCTTCTAATTCTACATTGTGGTGAAATGTGTCCATGTAAACCACAATAAGTACATGTAGTATTCCTATTTATATTAGGAGCATGCTGATGATGTCTATAAGCAGAATAATGAGGAGAAGTGTGATGATATATAGATTCAGCATGGTGATGATGACTATGTGGAGTGGCATGGTGATATTGTCTATATGGTATGGCATGATGATATTGTCTATATGGCATGACATGATGATTTCTATATGTAGAGTGATGTTGATTGTGTCTTTGTGCAACATGGTGATGATTGTATCTATGTGTAGCATGATGTTTTTGTGACATATGATGATTATTTCTACGTGCATGTGGTTTGTGTCCTTTGTGAAAGTGTGTGTACATGTAAGCATGATTATGAGCAGTATGAGGATGACATGCTTGACTAGTATGAGTCGTGTCATGCTTTGTGTGTGTCTCATGTGATTGGGTTTGAGGTTGAGCAACCTGTTTTACCAATTTAGTCTCTAGTTTCTTAGAGACAGCTTGCAATTGAGTAATCTTAGCATTCAAACCATGCATCTTGGTAATAAAAATCTTGTGTCTGCTCTTTTCTTCTGCAAGCTCCGTGTTGAGTGTTGTGATTTCTTGTGTTTGTTGCTCAATACGTGCCTCGGCATCATGTAAGCTTATTTTAAGCTTAGATACCTCATCAGTGACATCCGTGGGTGTAGTGTCTCTAATGTTATCAAGTAATAGAGAAAGTCTTTGTATTTCGACTTCATGACTTTTGATTTTGTCTTTGGCATGTTTGTATTTACCAATGACCTTTTTGTGATCACTAAGTAAATCGGTGAAAGCATCGCCAAGTTCATCAAAAGTGAAGTCGTCAAGAGTTTTGTTTGATACCTTGTCGGACGTTGCCATTAGGCACACATTGGCCGTATCTTGAGGAGAGTCCTTTTCTTTTTCGGAGTCACTAGCTTCGCTTTCATGCCAAATGCTTGTGTTGGCATATTTCTTTGAGGAAGTCTTCTTGTATGGCTTCTCATAGCGGTTGCTCTTCTTCAAGAATGGACAATCTTTTCGGACGTGTCCAGTCTTCTTGCAACCGTAGCAGGTGGGCTCTTCTTTGCCATCTTCTTGTGGTTCCTTCTTTCTTCGATTGAAGCGAAGGAATTTCTTGAAGTTGCGGACCATAAGGGCTTGATCATCTTCTGAGTCATCATCATCCGTCTCTTCGGGTTCAGCCCTTCGTCGGTGAGCTTTGAGTGCGATCTCCTTAGCCTTAGGAGCAGGCTCTTCGAAGTCCTTGAGGTCAAGCTCATGAGTCATTAGCTTTCCCATCAAGGTCTCCATGGACATGGTTGTGAGATCATTTTCTTCTATGATGGCTATCACCTTAGGGTTCCAAATTTTTGGTAGCCCCCTAAGTAGCTTGCGAATCTTCTCGTGATTTGAATATTGCTTGCCAAGCGAAGACAGGGGGTTGAAGATGTCGAGGAATCTTGTGAACATTTGCGTGATCGTCTCATTTGGCTTCATCTTGAAAGCCTCATATTCTTGAGTGAGATGGCTTATCTTTGATTCCTTGACTTGGGTGGTTCCTTCATGCGTCACTTCTAGAAGTCTCCATACTTCGTGAGATGTGGTGCATGTAGATACCCTGTTGAACTCATTCATGTCTATTGCACAGAATAAAGCATTAACAGCTCTCGCGTCTAGACTTGCCTGTTTTTTCTCCTCCTCAGAATATTTGTCATGTGATTTCTCAACGAGATCGCCATTGACAACTATTCTGGCAGGCTTTTTGTAACCGTCAGTGACGATAGTCCACAGGTCAAACTCTAGCGACTTGAGATAAAAACTCATCCTTGTTTTCCAATACGTATAGTTAGTTCTATCAAATAGGGGAGGCCTATGAGTGGACTGTCCTTCACCGTGATTGGAAATCAAGGATTGTGTGTTTGCCATGGATCAGCTCTAGGATATAAGTTCTTGTAAAGAGAACAGAGCTCTGATACCAATTGAAGAACAGATGGCAACTCTAGAGGGGGGTAAATAGAGTTATAGCAATAATAGCCAATTAAAAAATCAACTCTTTCATGATCTAAAATTAATCAGAGTAAATGCGGAAAATAAATAAGAAGCAAGAGAGCATACGCAAACACAGCCGATTTTAACCTGGTTACCCTCGTGGAGGACTAGTCCAGGCCTGAGAACTCTAGCTCAGGATTAAATCTACTATTTGTTTAATAGTAGTTACACCCCGTGCCTTTTTTTCAGAAGAGCACGTCAACTTCTTACAATGGATCGCAGTGGCGATGCTTGGAATTTTCCAAGCTACTTCTTGAACTCTTGCACAAGACTCCTAACTGAGAGATGCTGAGCACTCGAGACTTAGAAAACTTTTGGCTAGTAGATGAAGAAGGGTATGGCTTAAATTGAGCTTAAGAGAAGAGAAGAGAAGATTGGATGAATGAAAATGAGAGAATTCTTGGCCTATTTATAGGGTTTTATCAGGCAGAATTCGGCCAGAATTCTGGTAAGAATTTTTAAATATTTGGCCATTGGACAACTAACAACCAGCAAGCCCTAAAACTTTGGGTGTTGATTTTTAGGGGACAGAGTTCGGCCCGAACTCTGTGTGGAGACAGTGTTCGGCCCGAACTCTGTCTCCAGAGCACAGAATGGGTCCAAGGGTCCAGTGGGCAGATTTTGGATGTGGAGCTTTATGGATTTGGATAGGTTATGGATTGAGTCTCAAGAGCCCAGCATAACTCAGCCTACAATCATTCTAGACTCAATAAATATAAAAGTACAGACTCAAAAAATGACTCGCATCTGCAAAACTGAGCTGTCGTCGGGCTTGAGCTGGAAGTAGTCGTCGTGTGTCGTATTGAATTATCACAAGTATTATTTAGTCAAAGTTATCAATATTTGGTTGACTGTGACTTTGTGTCAACATTTTTGTGGAACGAACACCATGTTGTACGGCGTTAACAGGATTGCCCATGTAGCTAGCCAGGAGTTTAATGACCCTGGCTTCATCATGAGAACTCTGAGTAGATTGACTTGGGAGATGACATGAATTGTCTGGCCTGAGACATAATGGCGAGTCTTCTGGATGGCGAACACCAAAGTCAGACACTCCTTTTCAACGGGGTTGTACCGGTGTTCGGCCCCGATCAGTGTTCTACTGAGGTAGTAGATAGCTTGCTCATAGCCTGTATCGTTGTTCTGAGCCAGCAGAGCGCCGATGGAATGATCCATAGCACGGACGTAGAGGAGAAAAGGTTTGCCAGCGACGGGTGCCACTAGGATCGACGGGCTCGTTAAGTAAGCCTTGATATCGTCGAAAGCTTTTTGGCATTCCTCTGTCCAGACGTAAGACACTCCCTTCTTCATGAGCTGGGTGAAGAGTTGACATTTTTTGGAAAGGTTTGCTATAAACCTCTGGATGTATGACAGACGCCCCTGCAGGCCTCGAAGTTCTCGGAGGTTCTTCGGAGGGTCCATGTCAAGGATGGCTTTAGTCTTCTCGGGATCGAAATGAATGCCTTTTGCCGTGATAATAAAGCCCAAGAACTTTCTACTAGAAACCCTAAGGAAGGATTTAGCGGGGTTCATCTTGAGTAGATGTGCTCATATGAGATCGAAGACTGTCTTAAGGTCTTGTAGGTGATCTCCTTTGAGACGGCTCTTGACTGCGATGTCGTCAACATAGCATTTGACTATCTTGTGCAGATGTTGATGGAAGATGGTGCTCATAGCTCGTTGGTATGTCGCACCGACGTTCTTCAAGCTGAAGGGCATCACTGTGTAGAAGAAAAATCCGTTCGGAGTCCTGAATGACGTGTGTTTTGCGTCATCGGAGAACATCTTGATCTGGTTGTAGCCCGAATACCCGTCCATGAAAGACATGCGTTCGAAGCCACATATGTTGTTGATTATCACGTCGGTAATTGGAAGTGGGAATTCGTCCTTCGGGCAAACAGTTTTGAGATCCCTGAAGTCGATACAGACTCGTATCTTTCCATTCTTCTGGGTGACGGGGACGACGTTGGCCACCGAATCTGGGTGTTGTTCTTCACGGATAAACTCGCTGGTCAGGAGTTTGTCTACCTCCTGATCGATAGCATTCATAATATCAGGACGAAAACGTCGCTGTTGTTGCTTTATAGGCTTGGCATAAGGAAAGATGTTAAGCCTATGCATCACGATCTGGGGATCAAGTCCTGGCATATCTTCGTAGCTCCAGACGAAGACATCGATATATTTTTTAAGCAGCTGGATTAAAGATTCCCGGTCTTCTCCTTTTAGGCTTTTGCTGATGAAGATGGGTTTGGAAGAAGATCCATCCCCAAGGTCGATCTGCTCGACTTCGTCTTTGGTAGGAGGTTCGCATAATTCAAAATGAGACTCCCACTGTTCTCCTAGGCGTTGAGCCCAGGGTTATTCTTTGAAGAATTCTGGCATTTTGCCTTCATCTTCTTAAGATTGTATAGATGTTATGTTGGCTGATAGCACTTTCTTGAAGACTGATCCGATAGTGGTATTGGAATCCCAAGTTGATGCTTCGGATGAATGAAAATTTTATAGTTCTTCTGCCTCCAAACTCTCTGGAGTTAACGGCGGTGTGACATAGCCCACCCCCCGTCGAGTTCGATGATAGTTGTCCTGCGGCTTTCCTTTAGGTGTTGGAAGCCGGAGAGGAAGACGTCGACCCTTGCCGTAGTTCAGGCCCTTGTTGCTTTTTAGGTCGTAACCCATCTTTGGATGAGGTACTTTGCCTTGTCCGTGTACCAATAGACTTGTATTCTGCCGGTATCTGGTTCTTGCTCGAGTGGCGGAAGGTCTTGATGACGCTCGACTTTGTCGAAGATGATAGATTCTCCGTCTCGATTCTGCGGTGGGACTACAAAACAGACCCCTTCGGACGGGACAATTCGATTTGCATAATAGACGGTCGTTATTTGTGTTTGCAACGACCGTAGAGTGTTATCTAATGTATACATGGCATTCTAATATGGAAGACTAGAATAATTAAAAGACACTCTATTATTGATGAAACACGAGATTTTGTCCCGCGGGATTAAATTGTCCAGAGAGGGTGCATCTACATCAGCAGAGATATATTCCCCTAGCTCTTCATCTTTGAGTACTGGGATTGGATCGGGAGAGTCCACCACAGCTTTGATCTTGGGGTCCGAGAGGGATATTGGGCCTTTTACGGCAGCTTGGATGAGACGGATGATTGTGGAGGCTTGCCTTTAAGACGCACCTTCAGAGGTGCCTCAACTGCGCCTTCAGTGGCTGGTGCCTTCCCTTGTAGTTTTGCCACAAGGGGAGCCGATGTTTGAGGTGGCTTTCCTTTGAGCCGTATCTTCAAGGGAGCTTCAGTAGGTGTTCTACCTGGAGCAGTTGGTGCTTTTTCAGGTAGCTTGATGTTCATGGGAGGCAACGTCTGAGGCGGCTTCCCTTTGAGTCAAATTTTTAAAGGAGCGTCGGGAATCATCTCTGGCTCCATGTCGGGCTCTCCTGCCGTTTCTGCTTCATCGTCAGCATCATTGGCTTCCTCCTCGTCAGGTGACTTGTACAAGGTGGAATCAGTGAAGTAGGCTTCAACCCCCTTGAAAGGGTCAATGTCCGTGAACTCCGTCCGAATGATGTCATTGGTGGACACGTATTTCATACTTTCGTGGAGTATGGATGGTACCACCATGTACTCATGCAGCCACGGACAACCCAGTAGGAGGTTGTAGTTGACATCGGCATCCACGACATAGCAAGTCACCTCGGTTCTGAGGTTACCGATATGACACTTTAGCCGTATTTTGCCTAGCGGCTCGGTTATGCTAGCATTGAAGCCACTAATTGTTGTGTTGGAAGGCGCCAGTCGGTACATCGGGATCCCCAGTGTTGAGAGCAGCATCTTTGGAATGATGCTGAGGGAAAACCCTGGATCGATCTGAATCCGCTTCATCTTGACGGAACCGATATACCCTGTATAATACAGAGGCCTGTTGTGTCGGTTGTGCTTGAGCAGCATGTCTTATTGGGTAAAGGTTATGTTGGGGATAACTTCATTCGCACATCGACAGTACGCACATGTAGTCGGGGTATCCTCAGGCTGCTTGACCTGACTGATGAAGGATTCAGCATCCTTCAGGGCTTCACAGAGAGTTTCACGAGTATCCCTGGAAAGGCGAAGAAGCTCAAACAGAGATAGGCGGGCAGGAGTACTGGACAGTTGTGCCAGTATGTCGAAGTTGTGGCGCTTAGCTAGCCCCGAAGCATTCTTCTTTCGCAGAGGCTTGTCAAAACGGGCCTATACATGCTTCTATTTATTGGCTGCTGCGGGCTTAGATGGGCCCTCTCCTTGGGCAGCAGGGACGGTGCAAGGAGGCACCACCTCGATGGCAGCTTTATCAGGTAGGCGGTCTGATGTGAACACGTCTGTATAGGAAGTGCCTCTTCCGCAGAGGAAGAGACAATACGACAAGACTTGATCTTCCTGCCCTTAGTTTTAGAGGCAGAGCATACCTCCGGTTGAGTAACCTCGGAGACAAGATCAGGGTGAACCCACAAGACCTCTCCCCGAGATGTGGTGAGTGGGATGAGTCCACTCACGTTGTCACGAGTAGGTGGTAAGTTAACCACCTCCATTATCGTCTTAGGGATGGGGACGACACCATCTTGTGTTGCGGTTGGCAGCAAGGTACTAAATTAAAGTGACACCAGGTTGGCCGAGACCGTTTTATCCTCGTAGTCGACGGAGATAACATCCGTATTGATCATGCACTGGATGTAGTTTTTGAGGACGTAGCAGTCCTTAGTTGGATGTCTGACAAATCGATGGTAATGATAGTACCTCGGATTGTCCACTTTTCCAACCTCGTCGGGACGCTTCTGGTCCGGCAATTTGATCTTGTCACCCTGCTTCAGTATCTCAAAGAGTTGCAGGGTGTCTTCATCGTTGAAAGAAAAAACCTCCTTTGGCCTTGGTGCAAGTGGAGGCTTCTGAGTAGGTGTTGATGCACCTTTGGAGGCATTGACAGTCAGCGCCTGTTTTCCCTTCGTCTCTTGTCCGGGGTTGTTGGCTGCAGGCCGCTTCCCCTTGTCCTCAAAGGCAGGGAAACGAACTCCCAGAAGGCGAGCATTGGATGCCTTCTTTTCTACTGCTTCGGCTTCGATGATCAAGGAACTCCAGTCGGGAGGAGGAGTAGAGTTGAGCCAGAGTTTGACTGCGGGCAGCATATTCATGCTGCAGGAGGAGAGGAGTGCATGTTCTGGCATGCCCGGGGGCAGTCTGAAATAGGCCTGTCGGAAACGTTCGATAAATACCCGAACTATTTTCTTCTCCTTCTGGCGTATCTCTATGAGGGACGCCATTGTCATGTCCCTTCCGCCGTCGTAGAAACAGTCGAGGAAGAGACGCATCAAGTCGTCGAAGGAAGATATGGAGTTACCTGGGAGACTGCAGTACCAGTCGTACGCCACCCCTTTCAGTGCCCCGACAAATATGCTGGTGAGTAGTGCATCCTCCTTCGAGAGATATCCCGTTTGAGACTGGAAGTACGTCAGATAACGACGTGGAGAGTCCTTTCCGTCGTATGGCGTCAGTGTTTGTGGTTTATACTTAGGAGGATAAACCACTTTATTCCTTTCAAGGGGATAAGGTTGGAGGATCCCCATCTTTTGGCGCTCCTCTTGTCTATTCTTGGACTCAAAGCGCTCGCGCAAGTCCCTGATCATCTCGACCACGTCTTCTGTGGAGCTGGGAGTTGGGGAAGGTGGTACCGCCTGGAGTTGAGCATTTGAGGGCTCTGACGTTCGAGGTGCCTCGTGGCGATCTGTATCCAAGGATACCCGTTGAAGGGGTACGCTTGATTCTCCATTGGCCCCCGGGTCAGGACCAGTAGACGGTGCCCTGGCCAAAGCTGACCGTATCTCAAATACTACTTGAGTCAGTATTTGCATGGAGGCAGAGAGGGTTCTGTGTCCTCCCTCCAAGGTATCCATGCGCTGGACGAGGTCTACTGGCGGCGCATCTGGATCTACATCACCCCCAGTCATGTATACTGTCATGACACGGCTGGAAGTGAATGGACCGGTTGAGGCTTCACTTTCGGCCTCACTCTCCTGTAGGGGAGAAACTTCCTCCGGAGCTTCGTCTTGGCTATCCCCAGCTACATTCTTGAGGACATCCTCGACTTCAGGAGCATCCGTAAGGGCCTGATTACCCCCAGTTCTATTTTGGAGGACTTCTTCGTATTCGAGACGTAGGTCCACATGGGCCAGACTACCCCCAGCTACGTCCGGGAGGCTGACTTCGTCTCTAGGATGAAGATCCACCCCAGCAGTGCTCTGGAGGACATCTTCGTCTTCAGAAGGAGGATCAACAAGGGCTTGACTACCCCCAGCTTCCTCCAAGATCTTCTTTCTCCCCCGAGTGCCTACAAACACTCTGGAGGACGGAACAGTTGTCTTGGTTTTCCTCTGCTGGCTCTTGGACGAGGACGAGGAATTGCCAGTCGCCCTTCGGACTGAGGAGGAGTTAGAGATTACGTTGCATGAAGCAACCATTAGTTCTGGCTCCTCTTTTATTGACACATTCTTTCCGAGGCGACGTCGGAGGGGTGTTGATGATTGCAGCTGCTGGAACACCGACTATCTTGGTAGAACTTCTGCCGTGCAACAGCAGTTGATGGTGACTATAGCACAGGTGTGCCCTGAGAGGGGCGCATTGTGCTTGTCAACTGACTCTTCTGATCGACGTTTGTGAGTGATCACGTTATGCAGATCATTGGAGGAGAGTGCAACCTTTGTACCACCATCAGGCGCATGGCAAGGCCAAGCCTCGGGGTGGTCAAGTGAATGCTGCGCCCCCTTATCCAACACCAAACAGGCCCTTAGATCAGTAGTAGGGGAGCAACATTTACAGTAACTTGAACGAACCTCAGACACACAACTAGTAGAGGTACGGGAGTTCAAGACCATAGAGTTTGCCTTGCTCGACTTGGTTGCGAACGCAACATATGCGCCCAAGTGAGACAAGGACTTTGAAGGCTGACTCATTTCCGGCACAGAAGCACCCGAGTCGACCTTATACAGCTTACCATCAGCAGCACGCATGATTGTGAGTGCATACTTCTGATTTGCTGCTGGTATAGCACGTTTGAGGCGCATGGCCCATGCTGCCTTGGACTTCTTCGTACCAGCCCGCTGGGGTGCATAGTACTTAGAGTTTAAATTCTTCTCGCTACTACAGCGAGTGAGTCTATCAAAGACAGAGGCCTTCTGTGGCACATCAGAGGTGATGCGCGGGGCATTAGCTGCGCCCCTGCTCTGTCGACGCATCTTCCTCGCCTGATAGTGTGATGGTTGGGGAATGTGGTCAGTCGTACCTTTTCCTGAGAGATGCGCTATACCGGCGGGCGCATCGTGGTTGCTGAGGACGTCAGCAGGAAGGGAAGGCTGCATTGGCGCGTCCCCTTCGGTGGTGGTGCTAGAGGCGTCAACCTTGCGCACCCAGACTTGGCGAGTCTTCTTCGGCTTCGGCAGCCGCTTCTAAGGGCTCGCACTGCCTTCAGAGATAAACTCTGTATATGCCTGTTGATTGAGGCGTATGATCAGCGTCTTATGGAAGGAGCCCACCTTCACGTCGTCGGATTACTACACAGCTTTCTCGATGGAGGAAAAAAAGGTCCCCAGCAGAGTCGCCAGCTTGTTTGCCATTAAAATCTTTTGATGTAATTTCAATACAAACAGAACAGTATTACAATATAGGACTTAGATGTAGTCCTAGGAGTACACTTTTGTTTATTTGGGTCCCTTGTGCCGATGGAGCGAGTGGTAATGTGTTGACTCCGTTGACGATCGGACGACGGTTCTTGGTTCTCTGAAGGTCTGAGTTGCTCTGGGTGCTGGAGCTTGCGGAGAGGAAGAAGACGTTGAGTGTCTGTATCTGTCTCTCTCTATATATATATCGGTGGTTGTCTGATGTGTGTGTGTAAGAAGGAAGTGATCCCTTAATTTATAGCCTTACAGGCTGGCTGTTCATGCACGCATATGTAGGATGCGCCTGTATGCGGGGACGCCATGTGGTGATTACTGATGGAGGCATATGGACGATGCGCTCTGATTGAGGAGTTGAACCCTTTCTGTTGCCTTTGTGGGCTACGGCCGAGCTGACACGTAGCAATGGAGAGGATCTTTCAATTGCTGAGATCTTGGGTGATTAGCACCCCTTCATATGCTGAATCAAGTCAAAGGACGCTTGTCATAGGTCCATGGCTCAAAGATCTCGTATTTGGTTGGGAGTGATCTGATAGGATGCGCCTGGGATTGGGCGCATGAGGAGACATTGGCTCGTAACCTTTAGGAGTCACGAACCAGTCAGGGCACATGGCTTTTGAGGCGCATGCGGGGCTTCAGCAGTGACTTTACTTCTGTCTTTAGAAATTAGAGAAAAGTCTGAGGCGTATGGCTTTTGAGGCGCATGCAGAGATTTGGGTGCATGGCTGTGGAGGCGCATGTAAAATAGTTGGACGGCCACGTGGCTCGTAACCGCCAGAGGAGAGTAATGATGGTGCTGACGTCGGCGACGCTTCATCTTCTGAAAATGCTGTTAATCGTTCAGTCCTCGGGGGACGTGCTGCCAACTCTGTCAGACTTCAACATTAATGTTCTTGACAAGTGATGGGCTGTTGAGTGGGCGCATCGATCGGCGTTCCACTGAGCGCATGGGGACGCATGGGGCACATCTTCGTATGTCGCTTGGTGCTAATGGGCGCATCAGTATGATGCACGGTCTGGCCGGCACATCCGCTTTGTATGACACGTCTTTATGGGCCCGACTGTTACGTTCTTCGAGTGCTTTGAATAGCCGTTTTTTGACTTGGCTGAATTCGAAGCGTCAGGGTCATCACAATTAATACAAATTCATTACACGGGATTCGGAGAGCCAGCCACTTGGCGCATGGGTTTGATTTTCCCGGCCTATAAATAGTGGCATGGAGAGGGTTTGCTTCTCGTTATCTCACGTCCTCCCGAAATGAACTTGTTTGCTCGAGCACATTCTGTTGACAAAATGCTTCCGAAGGTGAAGATACGACGCATTATTTTCATTGATGCACTTGAAGGTGACTATTACATCCAAAAGTCGGAGTTGAGGGCTTCTGAGGCAGGCAGAAGGTGCCTGTTTCATCCAAAGATCGGGATGCTCGAGCCTCGTCTCCATTATGCTGGAAGAGCTGTAGATCAAAATTGCGGTGCTCAGATCATCTTCCTTGGGCTTTGGGAGAGCTCCTCCTCCTGCTAGGGTGGGTGTTTCCTGTTCTGGTTGGGTAGAAAGCTGCTCCTTTAGCCGCAAGTTGATTTACGGTGCTCTTCTCTTCCTTGGTTTGGAGAGCTCTTCCTCCAGCTAGAGGGTTGCTTGCTGTAGGACCCAGTTTTCCAAATGAAGGTAATTTTGAAATTTCGTATTTATAATTATTTTAATAATGATATTTAATTCATGATATATTTTTTGGTGATTTTAAATTATTTTAAAATTATTTAAATCAATGACTTGTGGTTTTGACATTTTGCTAGTGAAACCCTAGAGACTGTTTGACCTAGAGCCTAACCATGTGATTATGATATTTTAATGTCATTTCTGGCCTAAGGATATTTTTGCATTTGACCTCTTTGAATTATTTTGATATTATTTTATTATTTATGATATTGTTTTGGGATTATTTGAGTCGGGTTCGAATTTCATCTCAATCCGACTTGTAACGGGGACCCGGGGTAACTTAGACTCTAGTTGGACCCATGCATTAGTTAGCCATGGCCCACATTTTAATTAGTCATATTAGAAAGATTAGTCATAATCCTAATTATTAGGTTAACCATTTAGAGTTTTTATTTTGATCCTTTTACCCCCAAACCCTAACCAAAATTGTTTTGAACACTTGTAACTAAGGAAGGTGCAAACTTGTAATATTCAATGAGGGGGGATAACCATTGTGGCCGGCCCTAATAGGACTCCCATCTCATTTTCTTTCTTTGAGAAGTCTTCTTCCCCAAGTGCTCTCAAGCTCTCCCAAGGAAGAAGCCTTTCTCCTTGGATTTTCTCTCCTTTAGGTAATATTACCTTCTCTTTTATTTCTCCATTTTGCATTTAGGAAAGTTTTAACCATAGGAATGACCCCCATTGTTGTATCCCTATTTTGTGTCCACTTGTGTCCATTATGTGTCCTTTAGTGTTTTCTATTGTATTATTGTTGTGTCTTGTGTTCATGGGAAAAACCCCCAAACTTGGACACACTTTATATTTAAAATATTGATTAAATGAATTAATTCATATTAAATCTCAGATTTGAATATGTAGAGATGTGTTCTTGAGTACTTTACATTTCATTCATGTATCTCTTATAGATGTGTTCATGTTACATATATAGATTTGTGTATGTATATATATATATTGTAATGAGAGTGTATCTATATTTATATATGTAATAAATGGTTCATGATGATTATATAATCAAGTTTGTGAGTGTGGTTCCTCATATTATTATTGTCATTATTGTTGTGGATAATTAGGATATATATTATGTATTCTTTTGGCTCAAACTATCTAAATCCGTCATGATTTTTATCCACGTTTTTAATTTCAGCCCTAACTTAGAAATAACATAACTTCTAGCTCAAAGGTCGGTTTAATCTTCCATTTTTTTTAGAAGAAGCGTATTGAAGTTAGCTTTCCAAAAATATATATTAATAGGCCTAATTCTTTCTGTAACTTTCTGGAGAATTATTTGAGTGTCAGCTATACGAAAGACAAATGCGTCCTCGATGTTTTTGCGATTCCGGGAGTTTCCGGAAACGAAAACGTGATCCGTTTGAAGTTTTGGAAAGCTAACACATAGATCTATAACATAATTTAATCCTAGATTTTAATTCATGCTGAGATGGTATAGTATTGATTATTAGTAGGAGTTACTATTCGGCATATGCATTTTGTGCACCCTTGTGTGTAATATAATGTTCTATTTGATTTTAAACCATGTTAATGTATATACATTATGTAATTAAATAGAGAATCAAGCATGAGTAAATGTATAAATAAATGATGTATCAGGTGTAAGTATCCTATCTAATGTAATTGTATAAGTATGGTTTATAATGAATATGTAGGTTCCATAGTATGTAATGTATGGTGCATATAGTAGTGCAAGAGAATAAATAAATGATGAATGAATGCAAGCATGAATGAAATGTAATAATAGATATAATGTATGCAATATACAAGTTAATGAGATGTAATGTTCTATGTTAACACAAATCCTATATTACCTCATGTACCCCCTTACACTATGTTGACACTATCACACTTGACACTTTGTTCACTTACACTTTGACACTCTTTGATATGTATACACTATGTATGCCCATTTAACCCTCACTTGCCCCTTTGCCATGTTCACATACACACACATAGCCTCTTAAATAATTATTTATGAATATAGTTAACTTAGATATGTATGTATATTATATATATGTTAGCATATTATGTTGTAATATATAAGTTTAAATAACCATTTGAAATGCCATGATTATAGACCTAATGTTGAATACCAATATATGCATGTATATATATGTGTAGACATATATAGCTTAAAGTAATAGATTACCTAGTTTATATCCAATGTGAATTCTTGCCTATTTGAGTATTGAATAATTGCATGCTATATAGAGTTGGGTGTATGTTGGCTTGTATAGCCTTGTATTGATGTGTGCTTGCTACGATAGTCTTGGTTAGGCCTAGTAAGACTTGCTGGGTTAGGACATGACCTAGTTTGACCTAGTTTGACTAATGCAGTTGACCAGAGTTGACCAAGGGTTGACTTTGGCTTAGTTTGACCTAGATTCATGTAGAATACATTGTAGTGCTTTATATTATCCTTCTGGACATGTTGTGACTTGTGCTGTTCTAATTAGGAGCCAGACACCTCTCCTCGGACAGTATCTTTACCTTGGACATTCAGATATCAGGCGAGTACATTCTCTGATCATTTCATATCCTGTTTAGAATTATTTTCCTGCTTTAAATTACTTTACTTGATACTGTCACGTTGGTCACATGGATTGGTACTATATGGATCTTTTTATGAGATGTTATCCCCCTCGGGAGCATCGGATACCATATGTATTGTGCGTTTTACGAATCATCACGTATCTCTATGCTTCCTCTGATTCACGAATCGCTTGTAACACATGTACTCTCATGTTCACAGAGCCATCATGAATCACCTTCACGTATCACTCATTTTATGAGCCATGTGAAGTTTCACGATTCTTAACATAACTTGAACAGATCCTTGTGTATTGATTGGGGATGGGGGAGTAGAAATAGACATGTGAATATTATCCAAGTAGCGGTAGTCATGAATCACTCTCTTAGCTGTAGTCATGAATCTTCTATGCCATTCACATGTTTATATTTTACTCTGACTCACTAGTCACTGTTAGTTCTCTATGTATAGTAGATATTTCTATTACAGTTCTCTTTCTCAGTTTACATACTGTATATCCTTCAGATCCTGTATCTTACTTTACTGTATGATTATATTTTCTAACCTGCTATGATCTGTTGAGATGTACTGTGCTCGCTCCAGTCCTAACTGGACCCGTTGATAAATTTTACAGATATCCTGGAGGTTGTCTGCTAGCCTAGTGGAGACAGTAGAGGTTGCATAGATAGCTAGGGTTTTTGCTTATAGTTTATTTTCAGTCATCTTGAGTTGTATTTATGGATTACTGTATTTGAGTTTTGAGATGTATTCAGAGTTTGTATCTTAAACACTTAGACTTCTATCTGTTGTATCTCTTTTCGATTTCATGTTTTATCTATCTTCCTTTATGCTCTACCTTAGATGTGATTGAGTTTACATTCTGCTATGTCACCCCCATTCGGGGAGTATAAACTATTTAGTTTTATACAGTTAGATGCATTGAGACCTAGGACAGCGTTCTACCGCCGACACTGCGGCATAGGCTGGGCGTTGTTACGTTCTCGTGCCCTAACTCTAGGGTGCGGGTCGTGACACATTTTTAGTGGTGGCCCATGCAGGTCGAGATTCACATTAGTGCGATTTCGTAGTAGCGCAACGACTTAGTTGTACTACTACGAGCCTCTATAGGATATATAAATTAGGATGTTAGGATGAGAGGATACTCAATCACTGTTAGGATTCCTTGAGAGATTCCTGGGATGACCTTTGAGAATCTCATTTTGAATTCCGATTTAAACTCCTTTTCTTTGTTTTGATTCATCTTTTTCCTTGATTTGAATTTGATTTTGTGGATTCATTGTAGAACTTTGAATCCTGGTATTAGTTGATGATTTTGATAAAATTTTGTAGTTGTTGATTTAATTTTGTATTTAGATTAATATTTTCAAATCCAATGTACTCAATTACACTTAGGATTCTTTGAGAGATTTTTGGGACGACCCCTGAGAAACTCATTTTGAACTTCAGTTGGAATTCCTTTTCCTCTTGTTTGGATTTACCCTCATTTCTTGCTATTGAATTTAAGCTTGATGGGTTCCTCTCGTTTGAACCGATGAGAAGGAACATATCTTCATTATTTTTTTCGCCATTATTCCCTTGCATTCTTATTTACCTCTTATCTTAAACTCTGTCTCATTACATTAATTACCCATATCTTGTCGTCCCTACTAGATGTACTTTGAAACCCTTGAATCTTCGTATCTTTTGCATGGGGAAGGCTAAGGAAGTGACGTAAATTATGTAGCTCAGAGAAGATGTAACTGGTTATTTTATGATGATCTAAAGGAAATCAAATGTGGAGTGTTCCATATGGAAACTTGAGATAGAAATGTGGTAAAGGTCTCGAATAGAATAAAGAGATGTATACTGCCAATCTGGAAACAATTACATTTAGAGAAATTTTGGGGTTATGAGATAGTTTATAGGTGTATTCAAAACTAATGAGGATATCAGAGGTCAACCTAGTTTTGAGAACTTAGAAAATCTTGGTTATTGATTCTGGGGAATACTTTTACTCTGAGGCTATGTAGAAGGTTAGTAATGGAAAAGAGAAGTTAATTATGTTTAATAAGGATATTAAACAAGATGTTGTGAGGAAATGACTAGGGATAGAGAGAACACAAAGTTATTGAACTTTAGAGATTGTTGTGAAATATTTTTAGGAGAATAATATTCAAGGGTGTATGTCGAAGAAAATACGGAAGTTGATTTTATGATGGAAGATAAGTTTTGTAAGGCCTAGAGATTTAAATTAAATAATACGAGGAGAACAATTTGAACAAGTTCAAGGAATTCGTAAACGGGATTTAGAGGTTTTGGGTCAAATTTAAGACAAGGTGAAAGAACTTGGAAATTTAAATAAATGGTTAATATTGATTCCTAAATGTGAGGGTTGTGCTTCAAGAGTGATGTTTGGAAATTGGGAATTGCCTACGGTAGTCATGGTAAGGGATTAAGTAAAGTTTAAATTTTCATATGGAGACTGGTGAGGTAAAGATATGATTGGCAAGTTATGACCAGATGAACTTAAGAGTATCAGAAGTAGATGACTAACTCGATCTTCATTATTTTTGTGCATTAATTACCACATCTTGAACTCCCACTTTATAATTGAGATCCTTGACGTTCCTTATCGTGACTTTGATATTCGGAATGTAATACTAGCTGTTACCCTCCAACAAATCTTATATGCAAGACCTAGATGAGCTCACCTTCGTGTAGGTATATCATGTCCCACTAAAACCCGTCTTCTTGTACTCTATTTTCTTGATATAATTTTCTGGTCAACTGGCTAAACTATAACCTCTACCATTATACTAAATTTCTTCTTATTTCAATTAGAAATCCAGCCTTGACTCAATTCTTTCGACCCGACATGTGATGGTGTTCTGCTTGTTTTCTTAGATGCTTAACCTTGTACCTTATCTGATTACCTGATCCGTTGGTTAAGAAACTTGGACTATGTAATTCCTTTCATCATTACCACCCTTATATCTTGTGCTGCTAAATTAGCCTTAGTTTTGCAAGCTTATCTATTTTCGAGCTTGGTCATGACATATTTTATTGGGTGGCCACCCACTAACATATTGTCTAATCAGAACCGGTACATGATGGTCTGATCAACCTATTGCACTTTGGTTTGCTTTTTCATGTATCAATCTACGAGAATAGAGACATAGTTAAACTTGACCCTAGAGTCTCATTCGCGACAGCCTTGACAATTCTCCTTGAAATCTTTTCATCGCCTATGAACCTCGTATTCGTACTCAATCGAATTAAATTTAATCATGACCTGAACCTCCATCATTGGATGCTCGTGTTCATACTTTGATTTTTCTTCTTGCCCAAATCTCGTTTTATCCCAAAATTGATCAACTTAGATCGTGTCAAGACAAAAATCTATTTGTGATTTGTTGTGCCTAAATTTTCAATTTTTGCCATTTTATGGAATAGTAACCTTTTAATAATTTCTTAGTTGCTTGTTAATGACCAATTATTATATAGGATGGTAGACAGCCCTACAACCTTGATGATTGTTGTTCCCTTACCTTCCCAATTAGGACACCCTAGATTGTTTGTGTGTTGATACCATAGTACTGTTTTGACCTAGAATGATTAGTGTACCTAGGTGAGACTTCCAACTGCTACGGTATGCCCTGACCTTGTATACTATCCCTTCAAATTGCATAATTTAGATAAATTTTTTAGACCTTGATTGTTGGGAAATAGGGACGTCACCCCATTAGTATCAGTTGTAGATATATATAGGTTAGTCCTTGATGTGGGGATGTGTGTCTATAAACATGTAGCTTATGAGATTTATGAGAGATTATAGTATTAGCCTTGATAGGATGTACTAGTCTTTTGGTGAGTATAAATTGAAGAACAGGTGGCAGCTCTAGAGGGGGGTGAATAGAGTTTATATAGAAAATAACCAATTAAAAATTAACTCTTTCAAGAATTATAAATAATCAGAGTAAAATGCGGAAAGTAAATGAAGAGCAAGAAAGCATATGCAAACACAGCGATTTTAACCTGGTTTCCCTCATGGAGAACTCTAGCTCATGATTAAATCTACTATTTGTGAAATAGTAGTTTACAACCCGTGCCTTTACTTCAGAAGAGCACGTCAACTTCTTACAGAGGATCGCAGTGGCGATTTGCTTGGAATTGTCCAAGCGACTTCTTTAACTCTTGCACAAGAATCCTAACTGAGAGATGCTGAGCACTCAAGACTTAGGAGGCTTGTGGCTAGTAGATGGGAAGGATATGGCTTTATTTGAGCTATAAGAGAGAAGAGAAGAGAAGATTGGATGATTTGAAATGAGAAAATTCATGGCCTATTTATAGTGTTTTTGTAGGCAGAATTCGGCCAGAATTCGGGTAGAAAATTTCAAATATTTGGCCGTTGGACAACTAGCAACCAGCTAACCCTAAAATTAGGGATGCTGATTTTTAGGGAACAGAGTTCGGCCCGAACTCTGTGTGGAGGCAGAGTTCGGCCCGAACTCTGTCTCCAGAGCACAGAGCTGGTCTAAGTGGCCAGTGGGTATTTTTCTGGATGGTGGAGTTTGAGGATTAATGGGTAGGCTATAGGTCAAGTCTTAAGAGCTCAGCATGACACAGTTTACATCAGTCTAGACTCAACAAAAGTGTAAAATACAGACTCAAATATAACTGAGAAGCTGAGACTGAGCTGTCGTCTGACTTGAGCTTAATGTAGACGTCGTGTGTCGTATTGAATTGTTATAAATATTATTTAGTCAATGTTATCAATATTTGGTTGACTGTGACTTTGTGTCAACAATCTCCCCCATATTGATAATTGACAAAATAATATATGTATATTCAATATTCATACCTGGACACAGTTGATCACAAAAACATAGCTCCCCCATAATCAATGCGGAGCTAGAAATAATAGCTCCCCCGTAACCAGTGAACGGTGCCGAGCTACAAACAATAGCTCCTCCGTAAATAATGCGTTGAACCTGTTGGCCTGATAAATAATATCTCCCAAAAGCACCAAAAAGCACATATATATACTAAAAGTATGACAAGAACAAGAATATATATTATTTCTCCCCCTTTTGGCATTAGCAATATAAACTGCATATGAATAATAATGATGCAACCACACCAAATAGAGAAGAAACTGTATATGGATGATCAAAACGAGCAACGAGCATAGAATAATAAACTACGATAAGCATAAAAGTGTCATCACACATAACCAGAGTCATCAAACTACAAGAGTTTTAGTACAACCCAAGTACATAAATCCAAATAAAACTAAATAACTGGAAATCAGAAAACATAAACTAGGATCATCAGCAGCAGCAGCAGATAGTAGACGCCATCTCCATCATGGAGCACGAGAAGGCCCAGCGGAGTCTGAAGGATCAGTGAATGAACGGCTGGGGTCCACAATAGCAGCATACGGATCCAGGTAGCGCATGATCCAGGGGTCGTCAATGCGATATCCAACGTAACCAGGATCCCGCTCCATAGGAATGGGCATAGAAGGGTGACGAGACATGGAATACCGGATATCATGCAGCGAGTTGCTAAGGGCACTCATCTGTAGGATAGTACGGTAGTCCATCTGAGTCTAGCGATCGTCCTCCAATGTGAAACGATCTCTGAGCATGGTCTGGATGGAGTCAAGAGTAGCAGGAGGAGGTGGCGCATCCTGTCCAAGTGGAGGGGCGTCAGGCTCCTCATCATCAGAATGCTCAGAAGTGTCAGGAGAGGCAACGACTGCCTGAAGACGTCGTGCCTTGGAAAGGAATGCAGGAGCAGGTAAGAAAGGACAGTCATGAATAGGTACATGGAACGCACGAAAGACCATAGGAAGATATAAGGCATAAACCAAGGCTCGTGGTTTCTTCCTACAGTTAATCATCCAGTCCATCATGGTACGTGGAAGATTGAAAGGAACACAAAAGTGGAGATGATATAAAGCAGAGATTTCAAGATATGTAATTTCATCGGTAGAACCCGCCTTGGGTAGAATGGTATTGAAAACAATCCGATGAAGTTCAGAGAAGTAAGGATTAAGATATTTAGCCATAAGCTTGCGAGGATGTGTGTACGGAGTACATAAGTCGTCCCTGAAGCTTTCAAGGGAAATCCCGTCGGGAAAATGGAACGACCGAGCTTCAACAAGCTTTTCCCAAGAATTGGGCTCTTGAAGATCAAGATATACGGCTAAGTCAAAATAATCAAATGAGATATCGATACCCGCAACACGTGAATAGATGTGAGTATCATCAAAAGTCAAGTTGCAGTAAAACATTTGTATGGCACTACGATATATGATCGAAGTAGAAGTAACCAGTTCGTCAAGGTAAAGGTCATGAAAGAGTGCATCATAATGAGAGAAAATTGAGAAGTTAATAGGGTGTCCCGCAAACACCGGACGTATCCGAAAATCACTAAACCATGCATTGGACGCGTCTAGTGATATAAAAAGTCGGTCATCGTAGGTGTTTGGATCATGTGGACGAGAAGGGTTGAACAATGGATGAGGTGGTTGATGTTGTTCAACGGGTTGCTTAACGGGAGGATGAGCATTCGACGAGGACGCTCCCTCGATCCGAATTCTCTTCCCACGGTTAAACAAGCGAGGAGCTATTTGCAAACAAATAGAGAATTTGAAATAGAGAAGGAGAGTGAGTTATACCTCAAATCAACAATGAACAGTGAAAGAGAATGAGAAAATAGCCCTTCTCCTTGATTTTAATGAGAAATTGAGCACTTTGGAGAGAAAACTAGGGTTAGGGTTAGTGAAAATATGTTTGGAGAGGTGAAGGTGATGGTAAGAATGAAGGAGAGAGAGAAAAACCCGAATATAAGGGGAGGATTTTCTTTGGTCGGAGTAAATCTGGACCGTAGGATCTCATTTGATCAAACGGCTGTGGCTGTGCCCGATTCTAGAAGAGGGAAACCGAATTCGGCCCGAACTCTGTAAGGGACAGAGTTCGGCCCGAGTTCTGGGTCTTTGTTCCAGAACTGAAAACAGGCTAGATGATGAAGAAATTGGTTAAGTATGGGAAATCAAGTAAGATATGAGGACAAATGCTTGAAAGATTCAATCAACCAGATAGTGAAGTTTGAAAAATAGTATGTCAGCAGTAATAAATCGAAACGAACCATATAATAAATAAGGAAATATATCATAATTCAATAGTTTGAAGTTGCCATGGGTTAGCTGCAGGGGCCGGATCCCAGCTAGCGGTAGTCCTGAGGACTAGTGCACCGTGTCGCTTAGTCTTTTACGCCTTGTTGTCAGAAGGGCTCTTTCGGCTTGTACCCATAGTAAGTTCATCGTAAGAGAATCATAATATAATCGATATTTACGCAGGTGAGTTTTAATTTATGACAGCTTCATCTAAAATTCCAAGTTCACGACAAAGGAAATTGAAGCGCTCTTCGGATAATGGCTTAGTAAAGAAGTCTGCTAGCTGATGATCAGTGTCAATAAACTCTAAGTTAATCGTACCATTTTGCTGATAATCACGCAAAAAGTGGTGTCTAATTTTAATGTGTTTTGTGCGTGAGTGACAGATAGGGTTCTTAGTCAAGTTAATAGCACTAGTATTGTCACAGAATATAGGAATGTGCATGAAAGATAGATTGTAGTCTTCAAGGGTTTGCTTCATCCACAGAATTTGTGCACAACAACGCCCAGCTGCGATATATTCAGCTTCTGTTGTGGATAGTGCGACAGAATTCTGTTTCTTGCTAAACCAAGAGACTAAAGCCTTTCCTAATAAATGACACGTGCCGCTTGTACTTTTACGGTCGACCTTGCATCCAGTGAAGTCAGCATCAGAGTAACCAATGAGGTCAAATGATGTTGACTTGGGATACCATAGGCCCACTGTAACCGTACCCTTAAGGTATCGAAAGATACGCTTAACCGCGGTCAAGTGTGATTCCTTAGGATTTGCTTGATATCTAGCACATAGGCAAACACTAAACATGATATCGGGGAGACTAGCAGTTAAATAAAGTAAGCTGCCTATCATACCTCGATACTTACGTTGATCAACGGGTTTGCCGCTCTCATCTGGTTCGAGTTTGGTTGAAGTAGCCATTGGAGTGCTGATCGGTCAAGATCGAACTTCTTCAGCATGTCCTTGGTATACTTCGACTGACAGATGAAAGTTTCATTAGCCATTTGTTTCACTTGCATACCAAGAAAGTAGTTGAGCTCTCCCATCATGCTCATCTCAAATTCTGTTTGCATACACTTGGCAAATTCTTGACAGAGGGTTTCATCAGTAGAACCAAAAATGATATCATCAACATAAATTTGAATTAATAGAATAGTGTCTTTAAAAGATTTTATAAAAAGTGTAGTGTCAATTTTCCCTTTTGAAAAACCTTTCTCAAGTAAGAAACTGCTTAGCCTTTCATACCAAGCTCTGGGGGCTTGTTTAAGGCCATATAGCGCTTTCTTTAGCTTGAGCACGTGGTCGGGAAATTTGTGATTTTCAAAGCCAGGAGGTTGTTTTACATAAACTTTCTCCTTAATAAACCCATTCAAGAAAGCACTTTTCACATCCATTTGAAATAATTTGAAATTTTTATAATTTGTAAATGCATAAAGCATCCGAATGGATTCTAGTCTAGCAACCGGAGCATACGTCTCATCGTAGTCGATACCTTCCTCTTGGTTGTATCCTTGAGCTACTAGACGAGCTTTGTTGCGTGTGACTGAACCATCTTTATTCACTTTGTTTCTAAACACCCATTTAGTACCAATTATCGAGTGATTAGCCGGTCTAGGAACTAGTTCCTACACTTGGCTCCTCTCGAATTGGTTGAGTTCTTCTTGCATAGCAGAAATCCAAAATTCATCATTAAAAGCTTCAGAAATGTTTTTCGGCTCAACTTGTGAAATAAAGGCAGTGCTAGCAATAGAGTCTCTTAGTGATGATCTGGTAGTTACTCCACGTGAAACTTCACCTATCACTAAATTTTATGGATGAGAAGGCTTGAAAGAGAATTTCTTTGGCAAGTCCTCCAGAGAATTTGTTTTGGTAGAAGTATTCATTGGAGTAAAAGTTGATGGCTCATCGTCATCATCAAGAGTACTTGCTGTACTGTTATCTTCATCAAAAGTCACATTTGTTGACTCTTCCATAATTAGTGAGCGTTTATTAAAAACTCTATATCCCTTACTCTTGGCGGCATAACCAAGGAAAATACTATCGTCAGCTTTGGCATCAAATTTGCCTAAGTTGTCTTTGGTGTTAAGGATAAAGCATCTACATCCAAAAACTTTAAAATAAGAAACATTGGGGGTTCTCCCAAACCAAAGCTCATAGGGTGTTTTCTTCGTAATGGGACGAATAAGCACCCTATTCAAAATGTGGCATGCTGTACTGACAGCTTCTGCCCAAAAGTATTTCGGAAGTGAAAATTTATTCAACATGACTCTAGCCATATCGCCAAGAGTCCTATTCTTCCGCTCCACAACACCATTTTGTTGAGGAGTTCTTGGACAAGAAAATTCATGATTAAAACCATTAGAATCACAAAAATTTTCAAAATTAGAATTTTCGAATTCGCCTCCATGATCACTTCGGATTCGAGTGATCATGTAGCCTTTTTCGTTTTGAACTTTCTTAACAAAAATCTTAAAAACTGAAATAGCATCACTTTTGTTTGTGAGAAAGAAAACCCAAGTAAATCTCGAAAAAACATCAACAATAACAAATGCATAAAGTTTACCACCAAGACTAGCTACTCTACTAGGACCAAATAAATCCATATGGAGTAGTTGCAGGAGTCTAGTAGTACTTACAGAGTTGATGGAATGAAATGAGGATTTGGTTGCTTTGTTTAATTCACATTCGGCACATACCATGTCCTTTTTGAATGTAATGTCGGGCAATCCTCTCACTAGCTTCTTGGTTGATAGCCTGGATATAGTATCCATATTGGCATGACCAAGACGCTGGTGCCAAAGTAATCGTTCATCTTTGTGGGCGTATAGACATCTACCTGCATTGTTAGTATCTATAGATAGATAGAAAATATAAATGTTATCCTCTCTTTTCCCTTCAAAAGCAATGTCTCTCGTTGACCTATCATAAATGAAGCAATTGTTTTGTCCAAAGTTAATATCATATCCATGATCAGCAAGATGACTAATTCTGAGCAGATTATGCTTTAACTCGATCACTAGGCAGACATCCTTTATTACAGGAGAGGGAGGATAACCAATAGTACCATTACCTATTATGTACCCTTTTAAATTATTACCGAAGGATACGTATCCTTCTCTCTTCATCGATAGTGATGCGAAAAGATGTGCGTCTCCTGTCATATGCCGCGAGCATCCACTATCGAGAATCCACTTACTCTTAGTTGAGGAGGGAAGGTCCACCTACATCAAGAGTAGATGTGACCTTTGGTACCCAAATTCTTGAGGGTCCTGAAGAGTTAGCTTTTGGAAACCATGCATATATCTTTTTATCAACTAATCTTCTGATTCTACATTGTGGTGATATGTGTCCATGTAGACCACAATAAGTGCATATAGCATTTCTATTCACATTTGGAGCATGCTGATGATGTCTATAAGAGTATTGATGATATGTAGACTTACATGGCATGGCATGATGATGTTGTCTATATGGCATGGCATGATGTTGTCTATATGGCATGGCATGATGAGGTTGTCTGTATGGCATGACATTATGAGGTTGTCTATATGGCATGACATGATGAGGTTGTCTATATGGTATGACATGATTAGGTTGTCTATATGGCATGGCATGGTAAGATTGTCTATATGTGGAGTGATGTTGATTGTGTCTTTGTGCAACATGATGATGACTGTATCTATGTGTAGCATGATGTTCATGTGACATATGATGATTATTTCTACATGCATGAGGTTTGTGAAATTGTGTGTACATGTAAGCATAATTGTGAGCAGCATGAGTATGACTTGGTTTACTAGTATGAGTAGTACTATGCTTTGTGTGTGTCTCATGTGATTGGGTTTGAGGTTGAGCAACCTGTTTTCCCAATTTGGTCTCTAATTTCTTAGAGACAGCTTGCAATTCAGTGATCATAGCATTTAAACCATACAACTTAGTGATAGTGATTTTGTGTCTATTCTTTTCATCTGCAAGCTCTATGTTGAGTGTTGCAATTTCTTTTGTTTGCTGCTCAATACGTGCCTCGGCATCATGTAAGCTTATTTTAAGCTTAGATACCTCATTAGTGACATCCGTGGGTACAGTGTCTCTAATATTATCAAGTAAAAGAGAAAGTCTTTGAATTTCAACTTCATGACTTTTAATTTTTTCCTTGGCTTGTTTGTATTTACCAATAGCCTTTCTATGGTCATTAAGTAAATCAGTGAAAGCATCGCCAAGTTCATCAAAAGTGAAGTCGTCAAGAGTGTCGTTAGATACCTTATCGGATGTTGCCATTAAGCAAACATTAGCCGCATCTTGAGGAGAGTTCTTTTCTTCCTCGGAGTCACTGGCATCGCTTTCATGCCAGATGCTAGTGTTGGCATATCTCTTTGAAGTGGTCTTCTTGTATGGCTTCTCATAGCGGTTGCTTTTCTTTGAGAATGGACAGTCTTTTCGGACATGTCCCGTCTTCTTGTAACTATAGCAAGTAGGCTCTTTTTCTTCATCTTCTTGTGGTTCCTTCTTTTTTCGGTTGAAGCGAAAGAATTTCTTGAAGTTGCGAACCATGAGGGCTTGATCATCATCTTCTGAGTTGTCGTCATCCGTCTCTTCGGTTTCAGCCCTCCGTCGGTGAGCTATTAGTGCGATCTCCTTAGCCTTAGGAGCAGGCTCTTCGAAGTCCTTGAGGTCAAGCTCATGAGTCATTAGCTTTCCCATCAAGGTCTCCATAGACATTGTTGTGAGATCGTTTCCTTCTATAATGGTTGTCACCTTAGGGTTCCAAATTTTTGGTAGCACCCTAAACAACTTGCGAATCTTCTCATGATTTGAATATTGCTTTCCAAGTGAAGACAGGGGGTTGATGATGTCGAGGAATCTTGTGAACATCTGTGTGATCGTCTCGTTTGGCTTCATCTTGAAGGCCTCGTATTCTTGCGTGAGACGACTTATTTTAGATTCCTTGACTTAGGTGGTTCCTTCATGCGTCACTTCTTGAAGCTTCCATACTTCGTGGGATGTGGTGCATGTGGATACCCTGTTGAACTCATTCCTGTCTATAGCACAGAATTAAGCATTAATAGCTCTCGCGTCTAGACTTGCCTGTTTCTTCTCTTCGTCAGAATATTTGTCATGTGATTTCTCAATGAGATCACCGTTGACAACTATCCTGGCGGACTTTTTGTAACCGTCAGTGACGATAGTCCACAGGTCAAAGTCTAGAGACTTGAGATAAAAACTCATCCTTGTTTTCCAATACGTGTAGTTAGTTCCATCAAATAGGGGAGGCCTATGAGTGGACTGTCCTTCACCGTGATTGGAAATCAAGGATTGTGTGGTTGCCATGGATCAGCTCTAGGATGTAAATCCTTGTAAAGAGAACAGAGCTCTAATACCAATTGAAGAACAGGTGGCAACTCTAGAGGGGGTGAATAGAGTTTATATAGAAAATAACCAATTAAAAATTAACTCTTTCACGAATTATAAATAATCAGAGTAAAATGCGGAAAGTAAATGAAGAGCAAGAAAGCATACGCAAACACAGCGATTTTAACCTGGTTTCCCTCGTGGAGTTCTAGTCCAGGCCTGAGAACTCTAGCTCAGGATTAAATCCACTATTTGTGAAATAGTAGTTTACAACCCGTGCCTTTACTTCAGAAGAGCACGTCAACTTCTTACAGAGGATCGCAGTGGCGATTTTCTTGGAATTGTCCAAGCGACTTCTTCAACTCTTGTACAAGAATCCTAACTGAGAGATACTGAGCACTCGAGACTTAGGAGGCTTGTGGCTAGTAGATGGGAAGGATATGGCTTTATTTGAGCTATAAGAGAGAAGAGAAGAGAAGATTGGATGATTTGAAATGAGAAAATTCATGGCCTATTTATAGTATTTTTGTAGGCAGAATTCGGCCAGAATTCGGGTAGGAAATTTCAAATATTTGGCCGTTGGACAACTAGCAACCAGCTAACCCTAAAATTAGGGATGCTGATTTTTAGGGGACAGAGTTCGGCCCGAACTCTGTGTGGAGGCAGAGTTCGGCCCGAACTCTGTCTCCAGAGCACAGAGCTGGTCTAAGTGTCCAGTGGGTATTTTTCTAGATGGTGGAGTTTGAGGATTAATGGGTAGGCTATAGGTCAAGTCTCAAGAGCTCAGCATGACACAGTTTACATCAGTCTAGACTCAACAAAAGTGTAAAATACAGACTCAAATATAACTGAGAAGCTGAGACTGAGCTGTCGTCTGACTTGAGCTTAATGTAGACGTCGTGTGTCGTATTGAATTGTTACAAATATTAGTTAGTCAATGTTATCAATATTTGGTTGACTGTGACTTTGTGTCAACATAAATGTGTTATGAGAGATAGGGGCCTATATGTCTTAGTAATGCATCGTTCCTATGGTAATAGAATATATTAATAGATGGTTAATAGGAAGATAATAGTTTGAGCATACCTATAGCCTATGATCAGTTCCTTTTCATCCTTTTCATCCTTAGTGAAGTTTCATTACCGCCGTACTGCAGAGAAGTGTTGGAGGTATTACTAGATTGACACTATTTAGATGTTCGTTTATTATTCCAGTGTTAGGAAGTGTTACCTTAGATATTGGGTAGGTTAGGAGCTCTAGAAGGAGTACTATCGATCTTAAATTTCGAGGACGAAATTTTTCTAAGGTGGGTAGAGTTGTAGCACCCAGTTTTCCAAATGAGGGTAATTTTGAAATTTCGTATTTATAATTATTTGAATAATGATATTTAATTCATGATATAATTTTTGGTTATTTTAAATCATTTTAAAATTATTTAAATCAATGACTTGTGGTTTTGACGTTTTGCTAGTGAAACCCTAGAGACTGTTTGACCTAGAGCCTAACCATGTGATTATGATATTTTAATATCATTTTTGGCCTAAGAATATTTTTGCATTTGACCTCTTTGAATTATTTTAATATTATTTTATTATTTATGATATTTTTTTGGGATTATTTGAGTCGGGTTCGAATTTCATCTCAATCCGACTTGTAACGGGGACCCGGGGTAACTTAGACTCTAGTTGGACCCATGCATTAGTTAGCCATGGCCCACATTTTAATTAGTCATGTTAGAAAGATTAGTCATAATCCTAATTATTAGGTTAACCATTTAGAGTTTTTATTTTGACCCTTTTACCCCCAAACCCTAACCAAAATTATTTTAAACACTTGTAACTAAGGGAGGGGCAAACTTGTAATATTCAATGAGGGGGGATAACCATTGTGGCCGGCCCTAATAGGACTCCCATCTCATTTCCTTTCTTTGAGAAGTCTTCTTCCCCAAGTGCTCTCAAGCTCTCCCAAGGAAGAAGCCTTTCTCCTTGGATTTTCTCTCCTTTAGGTAATATTTCCTTCTCTTTTATTTCTCTATTTTGCATTTAGGAAAGTTTTAACCATAGGAATGACCCCTATTGTTGTGTCCCTATTTTGTGTCCTCTTGTGTCCATTATGTGTCCTTTAGGGATTTCTATTGTATTATTGTTGTGTCTTGTGTTCATGGAAAAAACTCCCAAACTTGGACACACTTTATATTTAAAATATTGATTAAATGAATTAATTCATATTAAATCTCAGATTTGAATATGTAGAGATGTGTTCTTGAGTACTTTACATTTCATTCATGTATCTCTTATAGATGTGTTCATGTTACATATATAGATTTGTGTATGTAAAAAAAAATATATATATATATATATATTGTAATGAGAGTGTATCTATATTTATATATGTAATAAATGGTTCATGATGATTATATAATCAAGTTTGTGAGTGTGGTTCCTCATATTATTATTGTCATTATTGTTGTGGATAATTAGGATATATATTATGTATTCTTTTGGCTCAAACTATCTAAATCCGTCATAATTTTTATCCACGTTTTTAATTTCAGCCCTAACTTAGAAATGACATAACTTCTAGCTCAAAGCTCGGTTTAATCTCCCATTTTTTTAGAAGAAGCGTATTGAAGTTAGCTTTCCAAAAACATGTATTAATTGGCCTAATTCTTTCTGTAACTTTCTGGAGAATTATTTGAGTGTCAGCTGTACGAAAGACAAACGCGTTTTCGGTGTTTTCGCGATTCCGGGAGTTTTCGGAAACGAAAATGCGATCCGTTTGAAGTTTCAGAAAGCTAACACATAGATCTATAACATACTTTAATCCAAGATTTTAATTCATGCTAAGATGGTACAGTATTGATTATTAGTAGGAGTTACTATTCGGCATATGCATTTTGTGCACCCTTATGTGTAATATAATGTTCTATTTGATTTTAACCCATGTTAATGTATATACATTATGTAATTAAATAGAGAATGCAAGCATGAGTAAATATTTAAATAAATGATGTATGAGGTGTAAGTATCCTATCTAATGTAAGCATGTATAAGTATGGTTTATAATGAATATGTAGGTTCCATAGTATGTAATGTATGGTGCATATAGTAGTACAAGAGAATAAATGAATGATGAATGAATGCAAGCATGAATGTAATGTAATAATAGATGTAATGTATGCAATATACAAGTTAATGAGATATAATGTTCTATGTTAACACAAATCCTATATTACCTCATGTACCCCCTTACACTATGTTGACACTATCACACTTGACACTTTGTTCACTTATACTTTGACACTCTTTGATATGTATACACTATGTATGCCCATTTAACCCTCATTTGCCCCTTTGCCATGTTCACATACACACACATAGCCTCTTAAATAAGTATTTTTGAATATAGTTAACTTAGCTATGTATGTATATTATATATATGTTAGCATATTGTGTTGTAATATATAAGTTTATATAACCATTTGAAATGCCATGATTATAGACCTAATATTGAATACCAATATATGCATGTGTATATATGTGTAGACATATATAGCTTAAAGTAATAGATTTCCTAGTGTATATCCAATGTGAATTCTTGCCTATTTGAGTATTTAATAATTGCATGCTATATAGAGTTGGGTATATGTTGGCTTGTATAGCCTTGTATTGATGTGTGCTTGCTACGATAGTCTTGGTTAGGCCTAGTAAGACTTGCTAGGTTAGGACATGACCTAGTTTGACCTAGTTTGACTAATACAGTTAACCAGAGTTGACCAAGGGTTAACTTTGGCCTAGTTTGACCTAGATTCATGTAGAATGCATTGTAGTGCTTTATATTATCCTTCTGGACATGTTGTGACTTGTGCTGTTCTAATTAGGGGCCAGACACCTCTCCTCGGACAGTATCTTTACCTTGGACATTAAGATATCAGGCGAGTACATTCTATGATCATTTTATATCCTGTTTAGAATTATTTTCCTGCTTTAAATTACTTTACTTGATACTGTCATGTTGGTCACACAGATTGGTACTATATGGATCTTTTTATGAGATGTTATCTCCCTCGGGAGCATCGGATACTGTATGTTTTGTGCGTTTCGCGAATTATCACGTATCTCTATGCTTCCTCTGATTCATGAATCGCTTGTGACACATGTACTATCATGTTCACAGAGCCATCATGAATCACCTTCACGTATCACTCATTTTATGAGCCATGTGAAGTTTCACGAATCTTAACATAACTTGAACAGATCCTTGTGTATTGATTGGGGATAGGGGAGTAGAAATAGACATGTGAATATTATCCAAGTAGCGGTAGTCATGAATCACTCTCTTAGCTGTAGTCATGAATCTCCTATGCCATTCATATGTTTATATTTTACTCTGACTCACTAGTCACTGTTAGTTCTCTATGTATAGTAGATATTTCTATTACAGTTCTCTTTCTCTGTTTACATACTGTATTTCCTTCAGATCCTGTATCTTACTTTACTGTATGATTATATTTTCTAACCTGCTATGATCTGTTAAGATGTACTGTGCTCGCTCCAGTCCTGACTGGACCCGTTGATAAATTTTACAGATAGCCTGGAGGTTGCCTGCTAGCCTAGAGGAGACAGTAGAGGTTGCATAGATAGCTAGGATTTTTGCTTATAGATTATTTTCAGTCATCTTGAGTTGTATTTATGGATTACTGTATTTGAGTTTTGAGATGTATTCAGAGTTTGTATCTTAGACACTTAGACTTCTATCTGTTGTACCTTTTTTCGATTTCATGTTTTATCTATCTTCCTTTATGCTCTACCTTAGATGTGATTGAGTTTACATTCTGCTATGTCACCCCCATTCGGGGAGTATAAACTGTTTAGTCTTATACTGTTAGATGCATTGAGACCTAGGACAGCGTTCTACCGCCGACACTGCGGCATAGGCTGGGCGTTGTTACGTTCTCGTACCCTAACTCTAGGGTGCGGGTCGTTACACTTGCCACCCTCATTCTTCTCAATAAATGCTTAATTAGTCGAGGCATTTGATGTCGTATATGCTTACACTTCATGATGCGCCTGACTGGGGCGCTGAAGGGCGACACATAACTGAGCTGCTGAAGGGATGCACATAACTGAGCCGCTGAAGGGATGCACATAACTGAGCTGCTGAAGGGATACGCCTGGCTGAGAGCGCATGGCGAGATGCGCCTGTTTGAGAGCGCATGGCGAGATACGCCTGTTTGAGAGCGCATGGTGGTTACTGCGCCTAGTTGTAGACTTAGGGTCTTTTCTCTGTAGAAATTCTCCTTTGTACAGCTCTTTTTAAGACATGTAATAGACTTTTATATGAAATAAAAATATTCTTTTAATGTCCATGCTTTGCTATGCCAAGTACTTCATCTGAGCTCCCTGGCGCATGTAATGTTAGACGCATAGGATTTCTGGTCCTAAAATTTCATGCTTCTATACATATCACCATAGATTTGGTATCTAGGTTGCCGCGTACACCAGGACGGAAAGATGCGATTTAGGTCATCGTTGACCAGTTGACTAAATCGGTCCACTTCTTGCCATTCAAGGTGGGTACATCTAAAGAGAGGCTTATGGAGATGTACATACGGCAAATAGTCAGGATTCACGGAGTTTAGGTCAGCATTATCTCAGATCGGGATAGTCTCTTTACTTCTCATTTCTGGAGGAGTCTGCAGACTAGTTTGGGCACTCAGCTTAAGTTTAGTACTTCATACCACCCCCAGACGGACGGACAGTCAGAGAGGACTTTTCAGACGTTTGAGGACATGCTGCGGACGTACATCTTAGATTTTTTGGAGGTTCCTGGAAGGATCATCTACATTTGGTGGAGTTTGCTTACAACAAAAGTTATCAGGCCAGCATTGAGATATCACCTTTCGAGGCTCTGTACGGACGTAGGTGTCGTACACCCTTATCTTGGGATGTTATTGGTGAGCGAGCTTTACTAGGACCAGAGATGGTTGTTGACGCAGCCGAGAAGGTGAAGCTCATCAGGGACAAACTTCGCGTAGCGCAGGACAGACATCGGCACTGTGCCGATAGCCACCAGAGGCCGTTGGTGTTTGAGGTACAGATTTAGAGATTAGAGTAAAAGTAGGTTGTATTTTGTTTTATTTGATTGATCATGATTAATTATTTAGTAACTTGAGACCTTGCTTGTGATTAGGTTGGAGACATAGTTTTTCTGCGGATATCTCTGACTCGTGGTACCATACGTTTTGGTAGAGATGGAAAGCTTAGCCCGCACTTCATCGGACCTTTCGTGATCAGCGAGAGGGTCGGTGATGTGGCTTACAGGATAGACTTGCCACCTGCACTAGTTGGTGTCCATAACGTATTCCATGTATCACAGTTGAGACGGTACGTGGCTGACCCTAGCCATGTGCTTGATCATTCGGAGATTGAGGTGGGACCTACTCTCAGTTATCCAGAGCAGCCTGTAGAGATTCTGTATTGCCGAGAGAAGGTGCTGAGAAACCAGGTGATACCCTTGGTTCACGTCGTATGGAGGCATCATTCTCCAGGAGAGTCCACCTGGGAGCGGGAGGATGGAATGCGCAAGCGATACCCACATCTGTTTGCACCGTGAGGTATGATTATCTATCCTTCTCATCGGATTAGTTTCGCCTTTTAATTTCGAGGGCAAAATTATTTTAAGGGGGTAGATTTGTCACTACCATATTTCTGGCTTGAGGGTATTTTTGTCTTTTTGGTGATTTTTGAATTTTTAATAATTTATTGAATTGGTGAATTCTAGTTTGACTTTGACTTGTTGAGACTAGTAGACTAGCCTATAACCTAACCCTAGCTATGGTAACCCTAGTATAACTTGAGTTAACCCATTTTAGTCATTAGAGATTAGTTTTAGAATGAGAGAACGAAGTTTAAGGAAATTAAGTCATGACTTATGGTTTTATGAAATGGCTTATGACTTCATGACTTAAGTGATTAGGACTTAAGCGCATGGGCCAAACTATGAAACCCTAACCCTAAATTGAACACCCATGACCGGCCATAGGAGAACCCCCCTATTTAGTTTCATGTTAGTTGTTCTTGCCTCTTTTAGTGCTTGATCTAGTTTTTGAAGAAAAGGTATTTTCTCCCCTTCCAAAAATCCTAATAAATTCATTTTAATTCCCTTTTGACCCTAGCCTTTTGTATTAGGATCTAATTTCTATTTCTTTACTATTTTCAAAGGATCATCTCAGTTTTAGTATCATTTGGAGCTTGGGAGTTGCTATTTGGAATCCTACCATTTGGGGCTTTCTTGGAGGATTGACACTCATAGGTAAAACCCTCAAATTATGTTTTAATTCTGATTTTAGTGCATGATAGCTTAGATATAGGTGTCCCCTAGCTAGAGTAGAAATTCTGTGTCATTTGCATAAGGTTGCGTGTCCGTATCTGACACGTATCAAACCCATAGGCTAGGTGTTCGACGAAATGCCCGAACCATTTCATTTTGCTATTTTTGCAAATGTGTTTGAATAGAATCCTAGATCTAGGGTTTGCTTAGATATTTCTGTTGTTTTTTCCTGATTTTAGTTTCGTGTCATGTCCGCACGGGGATACAAACACGCTGACCGTGCAGTATGCACTGTGTCCTGCATCACGGGGTCAATAACTCTCGACACAGGATACGTGGATACGCTATTTTTGGCGAGGGGCTTGGGGCATCATCTGCCATCATCCTCCCAAATGATGGTAGCTTTTAGTTGCGTGTGCGAGGAGAAATCCTCCCCGCACTGGCCGTATGGCCTACCGTTGCGCGCGCAGGAATGCCCCTGATACGGGGTCGGACACGCTGACACACGTGTCGTAGACATAGTGCAGGCTGTCCTACCGGTAGCCCTACCCTTGGCATGCTTGTATGTAAGGCCACGTGTCACCACGTGGCCTGTGTCGTGCGCGGGACATGCGTGCACGATGCAGCACACTGTCCTGTGCGCGTGTGGAGTGTTTGTGTGTTCTGGACACGCTCGTGTCCACTAGGTTGGACACAAATGCATTGTTTGACCCATGTACACATACCAAATAGTTTACCAACCATTTAAAATGTGAATTAACATGTTTGGTGGTTCGAATTTCATGTTCCCTATGTTCGACTGATACATGCTTTTAGTTTGAATTTCTGATATTAAATTCCTTTCTAAACTGATTTTTCCATTTAATTGCCATGTTAGAATCACTTAAACATGTGTATTAGACTATGTTAATGTTGATTGTTGGCTAGTGTTAGGTTTTAGATTTCGATTTGGATTTTGGGGATGTTGAATGATATATATGAAACTGTTAGAATGATACATATTCAGGGTTTAATTTCTGATTTTAAATTTCTTTTCTAAAACTGATTTTAATGCTTAAATTGTCCTGTTAGAATCAATTACATGAGTGGTAGTTTACTGAAGGATGATTACCTGGATTAGTTTGGGGAAACAAGGTGTTTGTTTTCGAATAGATTTCGAATTTGGGATAAGTATAAACTGTCATTCACATATGCATTGTTTTATAACCTTGACTTTAAATTCCCTGTCTTCACTGAATTGATCTTTTATTGCCATATTTAAATTACTATATATATGTGTGTTAGTATCACTGTTAGCAATGTGTTAACTGTCATTTTTGTTTCCTAATTTCTGAGATTGTGTACACTGATTTCTATTTTCCTACCATTTACATAAGTCCACTTAAACCTGAGATTGGTTCCCTGTTTACACACCCTATTTAACTGCCTCATGTTACACATATTATTTCCTAACACTTTCTGTCAACTGTCACACACTAACCTATTTGACACTCGGCTCACTCACACACTCTACACACATACCATACCATATTGCCACCCTTGTATTACACACTCTTTGTTTCCATGTACCTACACACACTGTTTTCATATGGTCACACACACACACATGTACACATAGGCACATTACACTTGTTCCTTACCCTATCACCCTATATATATATATATATATATATATATATATATATATATATATATATATATATATATATATATATATATATATATAAAAATATATATATAATATATATATATATATATATATATATATATATATATATATATATATTTATATAATATATAATATATATTATATAAATATATATAATATATATTTATATATATATATATATATATATATATATATATATATATATATATTTATATATATATATATATATAAAATATATATATATATATATATATATATATATATATATATATATATATATATATATATATATATATACTATATGTGATATATATTATAATGTGGCCTATGTCTAATGTGATTATTTATATAAACTAATATATTATTAATATATGCACATATGTGTTATTATATTAAATTAGATATAGTTGATATGTGAAATGTGTGGGATGGACTATGTGTGTTTAGCCTATGGCCTATAGCCTATGGCTCATAGCCTGTGTATATGGCATGGATGCCAGTTAAGTTGTGTTATTGGCTTGTATAGCCTAGATAGTGTGTGTGCTTGCTAGAATAGGCTGGTTAGGCTTAGTAAGACTTGTTTGGCTTAGGCTTGACCTAGTTGACCTAGTTTGACTAGAATAAGTTGACTAAAGTTGACCAAGGATTGACTTTAGCCTAGATTGACCCCAAACATCATGTAGATGCATTGTAGCAGTCTGTTATACTATTTTTGACTTATAGTGACTTGTACTATTCTATAGGAGACAGACACCACTCCTCGGAGAGTAGATACTCTTCAGATACTCAAGATACAGGCGAGTACATTCTTTGATCATTTCATATCCTGCTTAGGAGTATATTTTTTGCTTTAGATTACTTTACTTGATGCTGACACGTCGAAAACACGGATTAGTACTATATGGATCTTGTCGTGCGATGTTATCTCCTTAGCGGATACATCGGGTATTTCACGTTCGTGTATTTTATCATGAGCATCGTGTACTCCTTGTGTTCGTGCTTTTCGTGTACAAATCGTGTGAAATCGTGTATACTCATGTGCTCACATGATCTTCGTGTATGACTATACTTCGTGTGCAATAACATAACATGGCTAGATCCTTGTGTATTGATTGGGCGGGGGAGTAGAAGTGGTTATGTATTCAATCTAGTAGATTACTCGTGTGCAACCTCTTTAGATTACTCGTGTACAATATCGTGCCATTTACATAACCGTCTTGTACTCTGAATCACTAGCACTGTTAGTTCTCATATATATTGTGTCTATTTACTTACAGTCTTCCTTTTTTATCATGTTATTCTTTCAGTTTCCTGTATCTTACTCTCTAGCATGTTTATATTTCCTAACCTGTTATGATTTGTTGAGATGTACTGTACTCGCTCATGTCCTGACTGGACCTGTTAAAAATATTACAGAAGACGAGGCTGAGGCGTTCTGTCCTACCTATTACGGTGCGACCCTAGAGGACTGTTGTGACCTGGACCAGCAGCAGGACCCATTAGCAGTGGACGATACTTCCTTAGACTAGGATGTCTTTCTTTTATCTATTTTGGATTACTGTATTGATATTCTGAGATGTTATTTGGGATATGTATTTATCTTCACTACTAAAATACCCCACTTTACCGACGGAAGTTTAGCGACGGACGGATTCCGTCGCTAATAGCGACCAGTTTCCGACATCTTAGCGACGGATTAGCGACAGACAACATAACATAATTTTTTCCAATTTTAAATATAAAAATTTGTCGGGTGTCCGTCGCTAAGTCGACGAACGTTAGCGACGGATTCTTTTTCGTCGCTTATTCGTCGCAAATGTTGGCGGCAAAATCTTTAAAACATTGGCGGAAACTTTAGCGACTAACTAGCGACGGATATATCCGTCGGAAAACACCTTTTAATTGGCGACGGTTTAGCGACTAATTTATTCCGTCGCTATTCCGTCGCTAGGTTCTGTGCCCTAACTTAAATTGAACCGACGGGGGGGGAATTTTCATTCCCCCCAAAACTCTCTCTCTCTCTCGCGGCTCTCTCTCTCTCTCGCGCGCGGCTCTCTCTCTCTCTCTCGCGGCTCTCTCTCTCTCTCTCTACCAGGTATCTCTCTCTCTCTCTCTCTCTCTCTCTCTCTCTCTCTCTTTCTCTAATTTTGGGTTTTGGGGCCGGGGGGGGGAGTGGGGGGGGTCGGCTTCGCGGGGGGTGGAGAGGGCGGGGGGGGGGGGTGGTGAATGGGGTCAGGGGGTCGGGGGGTTGTGGGGAATGGGGGCAGGGGTGGGGGGGGTGGGGAATGAGGGTCGGGGGGTCGGGGGGGTAGGGAATGGGGGCAGGGGGGTCGGGGGGTGGGGGCTGGAGAGGGCAGGGGGGGTCGGGGGGGGGGGGGTGTTGAATGGGGGCAGGGGGGTCGGGGGGGTCGGGAATGGGGGCAGGGGGGTCGGGGGACAGGGGGTGGGGGGTGGAGAGGGCAGGGGGGTCGGGGGGGTGGGGAATGGGGGCAGGGGGGTCGGGGGGGGTGGGTAATGGAGAGGGCAGGGGGGTCGGGGGGGGTGGGTAATGGAGAGGGCAGGGGGGTCGGGGGGGTGTTGAATGGGGGCAGGGGGGTCGGGGGGGTGGGGAATGGGTTGCATTCCCCGATACGGATACGGTTTGGCATGTCCCGATCCTAAGAAATAATACTATTTCATTTAATTTAATTTCATTTAATTTCAAAACTACTAAGAAATAATACTTAAAACACTTAAAATTATGCCTAAATGTATAAATTATATGTTTTTAAATGTAAATAATTTATTAATAATTATTTGTTTTCCAATACCAAAAAAATCTGATACTTCGATCCGATACCGCCGATACTACCGATATCGCCGATACCAATACTAGATTGCTTAGACTTATATTGCAAGGTAACTAGATACAAGTTATGATACAATGTAAATACAAGTATACATGTTAGCTAGATAGCTTAGACTTATATTGCAATCGCCTATTCACATGAGTATTGATATCGCCGATGCCAATACTCGTAGGAATATATAGTCCGATACCGATTCCGATACCGATACTTTGAACCTTGATTTAAATACATGTTAGTATAGTATCTTCACATATATGTTAAGAGTATATACATGATTAGCAAGGTAACTAGATACAAGTTATGATACAATGTAAATGCAAGTATACATGTTAGCTAGATAGCTTAGACTTATATTGCAATCTCCTATTCACACGAGTATTGATATCGCCGATGCCAATACTCGTAGGAATATATAGTCCGATACCGATTCCGATACCGATACTTTGAATCTTGATTTAAATACATGTTAGTATAGTGTCTTCACATATATGTTAAGAGTATATACATGATTAGCAAGGTAACTAGATACAAGTTATGATACAATGTAAATGCAAGTATACATGTTAGCTAGATAGCTTAGACTTATATTGCAATCTCCTATTCACACGAGTATTGATATCGCCGATGCCAATACTCGTAGGAATATATAGTCCGATACCGATTCCGATACCGATACTTTGAACCTTGATTTAAATACATGTTAGTATAGTGTCTTCACATATATGTTAAGAGTATATATATGATTAGCAAGGTAACTAGATACAAGTTATGATACAATGTAAATGCAAGTATACATGTTAGCTAGATAGCTTAGACTTATATTGCAATCTCCTATTCACACGAGTATTGATATCGCCGATACCAATACTCGTAGGAATAGTCCGATACCGATATACATTGTAGAGCTCTGTTTTGCTATTCTGGACATGTTGTGACCTGTGCTGTTCTAAATAGGAGCCAGACACACTCCTGAGACGGGGGAGTATGTATAGTGATGTGGATTCTTACTAACTTATCATGTGAACCCATTTAGGGGCCCTTCATTGAACCTTCTCATGTGCAACTTTCAGTCCATTTACAGCTCCCTATATTGTACTCTACATCACCTAGTTCACTTATATCTAACATCCTAACCCTAATCCAAATTTATGAGTATCGGTATCGGGCTATTCTTATGTTTAGTTTGTCTTACGATACAGATTTTCACATCCAAATTGAGGATGAGTCGTTATTTTGTTGATCGTACATGGATGTACAAACGGCAACACGAGAGTAGAATTGGTGTGAGTGACGATTTTCAGGCAGGCGTAGAAGTATTTCTTAATTATGCAATGAGCAAAGCTCAGTACATGGACGGTAACAAAATTAAGTGTCCATGTGTTAAATGTCACAATAGACGTTACGAAGAAGTGGTGACTGTGAGAGATCATTTGACCCGTAAGGGTTTCGTACGTAATTACGGCCTGTGGTCATCGCAAGGTGAACTATATTCGGAAAGACAGGCTGCGGAAGCTGCTACTTATGCTTTTGATGATAATGCTGCAACGGATGTCATCGAAGACCACGGATGCTCTGTTGATTATGAAGATCTGCAGAACCTTGCACGAGATATGGTGTATGATGCGACAGGGCCTAATTTTGATCCGGAGGATCCTAATCCCGAGGCGAAGGAGTTCTATGACATGTTTCAGGATGCAGATACTTCTCTATATCTTGGTTGTGAGACTCATTCCGCACTGTCAGTGACGATGCGGTTGTTGAACATAAAGTCTGATTTTAACTTGCCACAAGCTTGCTATAATCGGATCACAGAAGTAATCAAGGAGGTGTTACCGAAGGAATCAAAAGAGCTACCAAAAAACTTCTACAAGTCAAAGATGATGGTCCGATAACTGGGACTGGGGTACGAGAAGATAGATTGTTGTCGCAACGGATACATGTTGTACTACAAAGAGAATTGCGTATCAGAAAGTTGCAGCTTCTGTAATGCGGATCGTTACAAGCCAGTACAGGGAAAAGGAAAGTCGACTAGAAAACGACGTCCTTACAAGTATATGCATTACTTGTCGATCACGAAGCGCTTGCAGAGGATGTATATGTCTCTAAATACAGCAGAACACATGACGTGGCACAGCGAAGAACGCATAAAGGACGAAGAAGAATTGTCACATCCTTCGGATGGAGAGGCGTGGAAACATTTTGATTTGTGTCATCCAGATTTTGCTGCAGAGCCTAGAAATGTACGCCTGGCGCTATGTGCTGATGGCTTCGCCCCTTTCGGACAGTCGGGATCTCAGTACTCATGCTGGCCGGTCATTCTTACCCCTTACAATCTGCCACCATGGATGTGTATGAAGACTCCTTATATGTTTCTGACAGCTATCATACCCGGTCCTAAAAATCCGACGAAGAACATCGATATATATTTACAGCCATTGGTGGATGAGCTAAAACAGCTGTGGGAGATCGGCGTCACGACCTATGATATTTCCAGGAAACAGAACTTTCAGATGAGAGCTTCACTCATGTGGACAATCAATGATTTTCCAGCATACGGTATGCTGTCGGGATGGAGTACGCACGGCAACATGTCTTGTCCGATATGCATGGAAAATAGTAAGGCGTTCCGCCTTAGGCATGGAGGAAAAACTTCTTTCTTTGACTGTCACCGTCAATTTCTGCCCGCGACCCATCCTTGGAGAAAGAATAAGGACGCATTCAGATATGGAAAACAAGAATTTTCTCAACCTCCTGCCAGATTTTCGGGATACGATATTTGGGAAGCTGTAAAGGAATTGCCCACCGCAATGGAAGATCCATCGAACCATCGTGTCGAGGGGTTCGGACAAAGCCATAACTGGACCAAACGGAGTATCTTCTGGGACTTGCCTTATTGGAAAGATAATCTTATAAGGCATAATCTTGATGTCATGCATATCGAAAAGAACGTGTTCGATAATGTCTTCAATACCGTCATGGATATTAAAGGAAAGACGAAGGACAATCCAAAAGCAAGACAAGACATAGCCGAGATATGCAAGCGTTCTCATCTGAACTTGATACAAAGGGGTGCTGGTGGACAATTAAGTAAGCCTATAGCGCCATACACATTGAGCAAGGAAGATAGATTAATAATCTGCAAGTGGATATCTAATTTAAGATTTCCCGACGGCTATGTTTCGAATTTGTCTAGATGCGTTGATCTCAATGAACGCAAGCTAACGGGAATGAAGAGTCACGACTGCCACGTGTTTATGGAAAGATTACTGCCCATTGCTTTGAGAGAGTTGTTGCCTTCTGCTGTATGGGTTCCGTTGGCCGAGCTGTCTACATTCTTCAGGGATATCTGTTCAACTAAGCTGACGGTGCAACATATGGTACAACTTGAGGAGAAGATTGTCTTAACAATCTGCAAGTTAGAGAAAATATTTCCATCGGGCTTTTTCGACAGCATAGAGCATCTACCGATTCATCTAGCATACGAAGCCCGTGTCGGTGCATCTGTTCATTACCGATGGATGTACCCCTTTGAAAGGTAAATAAAAATCGATATAATTTAAGTGAAATTTAAGTGGATTTTACAATTCATTGTTAATTCTCAAGATAATTTGTCTCTTTAGGTACCTACACCATCTAAAGAAGAAAGTTGGCAACAAGGCTCATATAGAGGCTTCGATATGCGAATCATATCTTATCGAGGAGGTGTCAAATTTCTGCTCCATTTATTTCGATACTCATGTCGAGACAAATCGAAATAGACCTCAAAGGAATGAAGAAGACGTTGAGGATGGAGGTATATTCAATTTAAGGGGCAAGCCTATTGGGGCTAGTAAGAAACGGTGGTTGACCGACGATGAGTATGATACCGCTCACCGATATGTCTTGTTAAATTGTGACATACAAGAAGTGAGAGATTTGGAGAAGTAAGTGACTACGCCTCGTTATAATCTCTAATTTGGTGAATTAAGTGACTACACTTATTTTTATTCTCTCTAACAGTGTATTTAGAGGTGAAGTCAAAATGAGGACACCATATATTACAAATGAGGGACTTCAAAGAGAGGTTGATTGGACCTTTCCGTCCTGGTTTCGTAAATACGTAAGTAACTGAGATAATATGTTATGCGGCTACCATTAAAATATATGCAGCTAAAATATTTAAATTATCAATACATGTTTACAGGTTTTATTGCCTGAAACAACACTCATAAATGAGAGCATTCGTTATTTGGCATTGGGACCGAAGAAGCATGCAAAGACTTTGTCAGGCTATGTCGTTAATGGCTTCAAGTTTAAGTCAACTCAGCATGCTATAAATGCCGAATTTCTCAATGACGGCTTCGATACCAAGAATTCTGGTGTTTGCATAAGAGGCACCATCTATGACGACGAGCCGGACTTTGACTATTATGGAGTGCTTCGGGAGATTGTAGATTTACAATATAGTGCCCCATATGATATGCATATTGTGATGTTCAAATGTGAGTGGTTCGATACGAGACCAAATATCGGTTGGAGAATCGATAAACAATTTGGATTCGTCGATATAAATCATCGTAGGAGGTATAGAGGGTCCGACACGTTTGCGATAGCAAGTCAGGCTGTTCAAGTCTACTATACAAGCTACCCAAGGCGTCGTAGAGATCGATTTGACTGGTGGGCAATATGCAAGATTAAATCTAGAAATACATTCAACGTTGGAGACCCAGCATACCAAGAGGACCAGATCGAGAAGCCCCAATACATGGGACAACAGTCGGATACCATGGACGTGGAAGATGTCGATATACCTCATGCTGAGGAAAATAGAGGGGAGGAAGAGGTTGATATACAAGACTTAGCTGTCAACCAGGGGAGAAAGAGGCGTCTTGTCCCAAGTATTGAGCCTGAAGAAGAAGAAGAAGAAGAAGAAGAAGAAGAAGAAGAAGAAGAAGAAGAAGAAGAAGAAGAAGAAGAAGAAGAGGATGAGGATGAGGATGAGGATGATGATACAGATGAAGTCGACGATGAGGATGATGATATAGATGAAGTCGACGATGAGAATGAGGATGAGAACGATGACGATGACGATGAGGACGAGGACGATAACGATGATTAGATTAAATATCGATATATATTAGAAGCACTTACAACTAACTTAGTGAATTCAGTTTAGACGGACACATTCTTATTTCAGTTTATGTTTTTGTCGTTCGATCATCTACTTATTGTATGATTTTCTTTTTACAGATGGCACTCTTAGTTCTCATTGTCTTGACGGCACTCGCCGCCCTGCTGCTGGTATATATATTTTAGTTCAGTTTTATATTCATTTATACTTCTATATTGTTAATTATATTTATGTGTTCTATTTACAGGTCATGGTCACTACCACTCGTGCTGCTGGTAGCGGCAGTGGCTGTAATGCCCCGCTCCGTACGAGGCATTTGGTTGGCTTATTGGATGGGATCAGAATATTGGACCATGACTTATGTTGGGAATCAGGAGAATTGAGACTGATGCAGTCTCTCTTAGCTGGCTAGACGAAATGGATATTGGAACGTGGCTCGCTGGTGGAGCTACGCTTAGTGGAATTTTGGGTGAGTGGAACTGTCCTTCCTCCTCCTTACTCCTTCATGCTTAATAGATGAAGTATTGAAATGCTATGAACTGCCCCTAAATGTCCCTTATGTTAGTTGCTGAATAATAGAGATGCTTTTGTTGAGAATTATTGGAATGTACAACACATTGAACTGTTAATGTGATTCGCTGCCTGAGAATGAATTGATAATATTGCCCCTTATGCTTAACACTGCTGGAACAAGTAGACACTTGAATAATGAGATGCCTTATGAATGATAGAATAAGAAATGAACTGGCTATGCTATCGAATCAATGAACTGAATGAAACACTAAAATCATGTACTCTCTGTATATCTGTTGCAAGAATATGAAATACTGCATGTCCCTTATAAGAAAGTTAGGAATGAATAAATGTCCCTATGAAATGAATGAATGTTAAGTTCCTCTTAAGAAAGGAATGATATGAGATACGTTGTTATGAAGTAATGAATGAGAAATGATAAAGCTGGGAACGTTGAGATCACCAAATGAAATGATGGGAATGATGAAATGAATAAGTCATTGAATATGACTAATGATGCACTGTTGCCTTTACTTTCCTTAATATATTTTACCATGCGATTATGTTCACAATCGAGTCGGACACGCATTCGCATGGTCATGGACAACTTGTATACAAGGTTTGAGTAATAATTTCCTCGAACGGTTCCTAGGGCCCTGGGGACCGATTCGGCCTAGGAGGAAATAATGATGAGTGCTATGGGAGCACGGATAAGGCGGGGTGGCATAGAGGCTCGCCACCTACTATGCTGACCGCATTATCTTAAAATGAAATGAAATGAGAAGAGTCCATATGGTTTAACAACACCAGTGACCATGTAGCCAGGATGCATGCTAATGAATGTTTTGTGCAGGCAGAGTAAGTATATCAGATAACCTGTAATTGATACAGGTACGAGGAGTCGGCTATCGGTAAGAAATCACATAATTATGATATTGTATAAGTTGGTTTAACTTGCCTGCTTAACATGTTCCATTTAGTATGCTAGAAAGATGCCTTGCTATAATCATTGCTCAAACACAACATACATGCTAAGTGATGCTTGAAGTGAGAACTGTTATAACATGCTTAAATGTTAATGTTAACGATGCCTCAATGATGCCTTTTCATGATAACACCTAGTATGCCTCAATGATGCCTTTGCATGATAACACCAAGAATGATAAATGATATGTCCACATGAATGCTACTAAGAATATGTTTACATGCTTCACTCTGATTATTGCCCATGAACTGTAAACTGATGCTAGGCCCCAAATAGAAAGATCACTCTAATAAATGCAAGCTTAAATGATCACCTTAAATGTTGGTTTATGCGAGTGGGTTGGATTCTGCTCGCCAGTACATAGATGATGTGCTGACCCACGTTTTGTGGGCAGGTGCTTGTGCTTGGAATGTTCTACACACGAAGTTTAGCTGGATTGGTCCCGCGGCATCGAAGATTTGTTGGGCATACAGAAGCTCTCCTTGCACAAGATGATGTCTTCTGTTTATAAAGGGCATAATGTATGGAACATTGTAATCAGTTGTACCATTGAGATTGTAAGCCAAGTCGGTATACCGAGTTGTCATCCATTGTATCCAAATATCAAATGTAAGCTGTATAGCATTATTCAGTTGGTTTCCAATGTAAAGAGAGATGTGCTGTAATCATTGTACTTCAATACAAGTCTTGTACTCTCCTTCAACTATCAATAAAGAGAATAAAGTTCTATATATCTCTGTGTGGCTTTAAGTTACTCTTTTTCTCCGCTGCTATAAAGAAGTGATGTACTTCTATTCAATGAGAAAGATTGTCCTCACTAAATTCAATTTATCTGCTTCTGCCGCTGCGATGTATTCCTATTTGAAGAATAATCGAGTATGTACCATCTTTGCCTTGTACAAGTGCAATACCAGACTTGTACGGCATCACGCCCAAGCGAGGACGATCGATTCCAAGAGATAAAATATGTGAATAAATGACTCTATGAATCGGGGCGTGACAGTGGCCGTGGCCGTGGTGGTGCTGGTGGTGGCGGTACTGGCCGTGGTGGGCGTGGTGGTAGCGGCACTGGCCGTGGACGTGGTGGTAGCGGTCGTGGTGGTAGCGGTCGTGGTCGCCTTCCACATTCCCCGGATATAGAGTCCTCCGATCCCGACCTGGAGAGCCCGGCCACAGACTCTTCCCGCTGTCGATCTATCTCTGCGCTACCTTCATCTTCATCGAGGCCTGAGACTCCATCCGCTAGCGGATCCGTTCCACCCCCGGATGCACCAGCGGGTACACCATCAGTTACTGCAGGGTGGGCTCCGGAGTACCCCCGGATTCAGCTTCATCCTGCTACCGGTGAGTACATCCGCGGACCCGCGGATCCTCCGACGCCTCCAGAGAGGCCGATAGACGAGAACCGACGAGAGCTATGGCCCGCGGGTGATACGTAAGTAAATTTAAGTTAATTTATTAAATTTGTTTCATTTATTCAAGTTAATAATCCAGTCTTTGCTTCTTTGTAGGTTTTTCCCGTATGATGCTGCCCGGATACTCGGGCAAATTATCCGGGAAAACTACCATGGCCCCTACCTCAATTTTTCTGAGGTGCCTCAGAACATGCAGTACGTCTGGCTCGAGGAGATGAAGGTATATATATATCTTTTGGTTAATTATTAATTATTCTTTAATCCACTAATTTTTTAATTACGTGATAATTTAATTTGTATGTCAGACGACGTTCTGGTGGCCCCCCCATCGCGCGGAGTTGATTCGCAAGGCCTATAAAGCCGCCGCCGGGAAGAAGATACGGGATGCGGTGTACGACGTTCGTACGGCGCATTCGAGGAAGAAGTGGCTCCGGGAGGAGTACTACGAGCAGATGTTGGATAAGATGAATGCTGCTCAGTACAGGAAGAAATCAAAGAAAGCGAAGGCGAGCAGACAGGCCGCTGGTCTGCATACGGGAGGTTCAAAGCCCCACGCAACGACGCGTGCAGATTTGGTGAGATACCGCAAATTCATTTCACTATTAAATTCGGTACTATTAATATACGTAGTTAATTAAATTCGACGTATATTTCGTATGCAGGCACAACGGACGGTAAAGGAGGGGAGAGAGCCGGAGTCGGTCACCGCCTACGAAGTATTCCTGCATACACACAAGAGGCGGGCAGACGGAAGCTTCGTCGACGCGAGGGCCCAGGCGACTGATGTAAGTAATTACGTTTATGAGATTTATATTAGAAATATAATTATTGTTAACTTAATTAGGTGAACGTAGGATTCAAATTATAACTTAGGGAAACATAGGATTTAGATTATAACTTAGGAAAACTTATAGTATAAACACATTCATTGGATAGGCTGCATATCGTGAGGCCCTTAGTCAGATTGAGCCCCCTGCCGAGGTTGTCGGCGAAACGACGTCCACCCAGACGCCCTCTTCTATGGCCGCTCGCTACGACGACGTGTTCGTAGAGTCTGTCGGCGGCTTTAATAAAGGGCGCGTCTACGGCGTAGGTTCCATGGCGACGTCGTTGCAGGGCGCGACTCCGAGATATCCACCGCCCCCGCCTCCTCCCGCACCCCCGTCGGACGATATGAGGGCGCAGCTTGCGACTCTCACCTCCGATATGTCGGAAATGCGGAGTCTAATATCGGATGTGCTGGAGCGCCTTCCGCGTCCTTCTTCTGCTCCCGGTCCAGATCCGTCTGCTCCCGGTCCAGATCCGTCTGCTCCCGGTACGTCTAGTGCGGTTGCCGGTCCTTCCGACCCTGGACGTTATTCATTTGACCGTTCTACCGAGGTCCGCCTGGTACCGGATACTGCGCTCATTAGGCTCATGGACTTGATGTCGCCAGAGCAGCTCCGCACGCTTCCAGAGCATGTATTGTCCCAGGTGCCGGCGTACATGGTGGAAGAGTACATCCGCAGAGCCGAGGCGGCGCCGAGACGACGACGCGATCCATCTCAATGATATTTGTACTGTTTTTGGATATTTGTACTGTTTTTGGATTTTGAATTCTGGATATTTTGGAAGCGTACATGAATGTTTGGATATTATGAATTTGTGTATTTGTCTTTGGATATTTGTACATAGATGTTTGGATATTTCTGTTTGATATTGGATATTATGAATTTGGATATTTGGATATTTGTTGATCGTACATGGATGTTTGGATATTGGATATTATGAATATGTGTAATATTTACGAAAAGGAAAAGAATGTTTCTGTAATTTTTTTTAATTAATGTTGTATTTAGCGACGGACTAGCGACTAACTAGCGACGGATATATCTTTTAGCGACCGATGAGCGACTAACTAGCGACGGCAAATCCGTCGCTAACTGGGTTATATAAATATTTGCAGTTACCGACGGACGAGCGACGAAATATCCGTCGTTAACTGGGTGATATAAATATTTTGCAGTTAGCGACCACCTAGCGACTACCTAGCGACGGCTAATCCGTCGCTAAATGGTTGAAATAAATTTGCAGGTAGCGACGAGCTAGCGACGAACTAGCGACGGAACTTCCGTCGCTAACTGGAATATTAGCGACGGAATATCGACTACCTAGCGACGGCAAATCCGTCGACATGGTTCTGGAAATATGGTAGGTTTCCAGAGACTTAGCGACGGATAGTGGGTCACTAATCCGTCGCTAATCGGTCGATGATGACGACGGCTTAGCGACCCATTATCCGTCGACATGGTTCTGGAAATATGGAAGCTTTCCAGAACCAGGCCGACGCCCTACCCGTCGCTAATCCGTCGCTATAACGTCGAGGTTAACGACGGAATGGCGACGGAATAGCGACTGATTTTGCGTATCAGGAACCTCTCTGATACGCTTTTATCGACCTATTTACGACGGCTTAGCGACGGATATTTTAATATTATATGGCATGTAAACCGACGGGAACAAGTCGCTAATCCGTCGCTAAACCATTGAAAGGCAACCGTCGGTAATCAGTCGCTAGTCCGTCGGTTAATCATTTGTCCGACGGCTTAGCGACGGACAAATTTTAGCGATGACGTATTTCCCGACGGCCATTTTCATCAAATATCCGTCGCTATTCCGTCGGTAATTTATGTTACCGACGGATGAGCGACGGATGTGGCCGTCGCTAAAGTTGGTTATTTTGGTAGTGCTTAGACACTTAGACTTTATCTGGATTGTATCTCTGTGGTTTTTATTCTGTTCTATCTATCTATCTTTTATCATGCTCTAACTTAGATGTGATTGAGACTGTATTTGCTATGTCACCTCCATTCGGAGTGTATATATTATACATGTATCTTTATATTGTTAGATGTTTGACCTAGGATAGCGTTCTACCGTCGACACTACGGGATAGGCTGGACGTACCCACGTCTCTTGCCCTTACTCTAGGGTGCGGGTCGTGACAAGACCCAGTAAAACCCATCCATACATACTACCATATTTGGACTATAAAATCGAACTATTTGAAATAGGTCCATATACCTATTATGTAGTCTCCACCTCTTAGAATGTGAAGTCATTCGTATCCCTTGCTCGTGTGTTTAAATAACCACGAAAAAGATCACAATCTTGATTTCTTAAATTCCGTTCTATTATAGAACCTTGCTTAGATTAATTTCGAGGAACAAAATTTCTGTATTGCATGGATTGCAAGACCCTCTAAGAAACGAAGGGTTCTTCAATTTGGCAAGTGACTAGACTAGAGTAGCCCAATCTAGCAAATAAGTCAATGGTTCGTAAACTTTCTTTCTATCTGCACCATTGGATACTCTTTACTGTGCTTGAAACTCTATATTTGCTCTCTTATCTTCCTGTCCTTCCTATTTCAGAGCGACGAATGGTCATGCTTATTAGAATTTATCAATATCTGAGCTACTTGTGTAAATTGGTTGCTTGTTAAATTTTGGGTTGCTTGATAGATATGAGAGAATTATAGATGCCATGTGCAGTAGATATCTATTGGTAGAAATTTTAGCAATTAGTTGGAAGATTATAAAGTTTTAACGACATGAGATTTGATGGAGTAGTGTGACCAAAGGTGGATAGAAGTCCTTAAGTATTCAGAGTTATAAAATGGCTAGAGAAGGTTATAAAATATTTTGAGGAATTAAATTTAAGGAGATTAAGGTTAATCTAGACTTTCTTTTTAAATTTTAAGAATAGTTACGAATTAGAATTTCGAGGACGAAATTATTTTTATGGTGGGTAGATTTGTAGCTCCCCTTTCCGAAAATTTAGAAATATTTTTATTATTATTTATTTTATTTGAATGTTGATTTTTAGATTTTATAAATAATTATTTAGTTTTTTATTATGGTAGATAATTTTAGTCATAGTTAGGAATTCGAGTACAAGGTGACTAGAAATAATGGCACGGATAGTGCAGTGGCGTGCCTTGACTAGTATATTAGCCCTAGTAGGGAAGACCAAGCCATAGTTATGTCCTAACCAAGAAAACCAGCCCAAGTTACGACTTAACCCTTACCGAAGATTTATTTATTTATTAATTATATTATTGAGTTTTAGGGAACCCGGTTGTACCGAATTAGTCCAGATAGGACCCAAAACAAGCCCAAGCCCATGTAGTCATACGGGACGTCAAATGACATTCGTGTTGATGTATTTTGGTATGATGGTGTTGTATTCCGTTCTAATGATCTAATGAATATTTTCTAAGTATTCTTAATTAAATATTATAAATATCATTATTAGTTGATATTCAATAATATTTGTATAAAATAGGCCCTTGTACATTTTTGGGATTAGTAGAATGTACAAAATGGTATATACATCATTATTGGTTTATTAAATTTTGTTATCATTATTATTATTATAGTATTGGGATTGTTATCTAATATTATTATTTTATTGGTTATATTATTGTTGTCGGATAAATGTTATAACAAATATATTCATATTTACATGAATAGGCCCTACACTAGAAATAGATAATATTGAGGTTTTGTTTAGATTTATGGAGATTACTATATAAGTATATTTATTTATATGAATATATAGATATATGGATACCTATTAAATAATTGTAAATATATACTCTTATTATTAATTCTAAAATAAAGTACACACACACACACACATACACACATATATATATATATATATATATATATATATATATATATATATATATATATTAATGTGTATATACAAATATATTATATATGTGTGAATGTATATGTAAATGTATATATATAAGTGTATATGTTTATGTATATATAAATATAAATATAAATATAAATATAAATATACATACATATATATATATATATATATATATATATATATATATATATATATATATATATATATGTGTGTGTGTGTGTGTGTGTGTGTGTGTGTGTGTGTGTGTGTGTGTGTGTGTGTATCAATATATATATATATATATATATATATAGATTTATATATAAATAATAAATAAAATAAAAACATTAAAGCAGCAGGCGGCCCAAGCCAAGCCAGCCCGAGCGTTAATCCCCTCCTCGACCCTGTTCGGCGATAGCAGCACATATATATTCGGAAGAGAGGGGGACTCGAGAACATCAAAACCCTAATCCCCGATCCCAGCCAGCCCCAGCGCCAACCCCCAACTACCCTGGGTGGGCACTCGCGATCGCGCACCACCGTACGAGTCACCGAGAATATATATATATATATATATATATATATATATATATATATATATATATATATATATATATATATATATATATGTATAGTTATATAACTATATACATATAAATGTGTATATACAAATATATTATATATGTGTGTATGTATATGTAAATGTATATATATAAGTGTATATGTTTATGTATATATAAATATACATATATATATTTTTGTGTATATATATAGATTTATAAAGATTTATATATCAATAATAAATAAAAGAAAAACATTAAAGCAGCAGGCGGCCCAAGGCAAGCCAGCCCGAGCGCTAATCCCCTCCCCGACCCTGTTTGGCGACAGCAACACATATATATTCGGGAGAGAGGTGGGACTCGAGAACATTAAAACCCTACACCCCGATCCCAGCCAGACCCAGCGCCGACCCCCAGCTACCCTGGGCGGCCACTCGCGATCGCGCGCCGCCGCACGAGTCGCCGGGAGCAGGCGTAGCCGCGCGTGTGCGCGTGCACGAAAATAGGACAGCAGCCGCAAAGGTATACTTCGAAACCGTATTTCTCATCCTATAGTTAACCAATTTTTGATCTATACATTGGTTTGGAAAGCCAACATAACCACCTAGGAGCCCATCTAGCTAGTTTGTATGAAATCGATCCAGATTCAAAAAGAAACTGAGTCAAAATCGACGAAAAATCTGTTCGAAAATAGAGCTAATAACAGTCCATTCATCCACGTTTGAAGATCGATTTTGATCGATCTAGTACCCGATTAGAAATTATACTTGAATACAGTTATAGACAATATATAGGGCTCCATAACCCATTTTACAGAAGTAGATTTTATCGACTGTGCGCCGAGAAATCGGTTTCCCAGTATTGAGAAAAACCTGTTTTAAAAACATGAAAAACCCTCGATACGACATGCATTCTGCCAATTCGAGCGACGTGGTCACGAACCAAAAGTATCGAAAGGTGCGTATCAGCTTCGTGGACGTGTAGGATTTGACGGAATTCACATTGGTCGCGTTTGCGCGACGAATTTGATGCGTATCCGTCGAAATTGACCGTATCGGCCTCGGTGGAAATTTTCTAATTACTTTGTGCACGTTCGTCAGATCGAGACGAAACTTGCGCCAACAGGACCGTATCATTTTTTTTCTCTTGTATGCCATGTTTGCTCCAATTCTAGACAGTTGATCGGATCACCGTTTTGTGGGCCCCACGGTCCGATTCAATGGGCGATTTTGTGCAGGGCCTGCCAGAATCCAACTTTGGACATACGGTTGGGTTCGTATCATCAAAACGAATCCATAAACATCTAGTTTGACGACTTTAGAGACTATTGACTCTGACATACTTTTCGGTGCAAAGTGAGTCCAACGGCGGACACAGTTTTGACACAAAATTACCGTTTTGCCCTTATGTTCTGAATTGGACTTAAGGACAGACAATCCTAGCTAATTTGACTATTCTAAGAACGTTGGTAATATTTATTTCAGCATCTGGAGACTGTTGTACGAGTTTGACTACTGTGACTCACTGAGTAGTATAGTATTGTCAGTTTTACCAGCAAAGGACCTTATGCAAGTGCACTTTCTGATTGCTTTCGATTCATAGTAGTCATTTCATTTCATGTTTATACATATGTCTTGCTGCTTGTTGACATGTTCGTCACACGGAGATTAGTATCATAGATTTATTATGCATTCCTGACTGTCAACTTCATGATTACCATGCTTGCGACCTGATTCCATGAGTACTAGCTGGGCGGAGAAATATCTTAGTAGACATGTGAACTACTCCTTACCCATCCCAATATGTCTAATCTTGACTGATAGCAGCTACACACAACACGTGCAGGGTGCCGTATTTACCCCTTAGCCGTTCACATGCCGAAAAGTATATTTCAAACCACATAGATAGTTGTCTTTTATTTATTTTCTTGTTTTCTTCACCGCTTGTCATGTCATCAGTTACTTTCTAGTTTTCATCTCTCATATGTTATTTTTATGTCGTGTAAATTCTATTATATTTTTGTATTACCGCCGGTTTGTGTGCTTGTTCTATTCCTGACTGGAAACCAACATTTTTAAGGTTAACTGTGGCTTCACTTAGCTTTGGGAGATACGGGTATAATTGCAGACAGAAATCTAGAAATAGATAGCATTTGTATCATTTTTATTAATTGTGAGAACTTTGTATTTTTTTTAAATATGAATTTCGTAATTTTTGTAATAAATTTAGAAATATGAATGAGTATCAAATGTTATTCTTTTGTGATTTTGAGCATCTTGGCCGTGACAGCATTCTACCGCTGACTCTACTGCGTAGGCTGGCTTGGACACATTTCGTATCCAGAAAAATGGGTACGGGTCGTGACACTTACAGCGGCCCCCTCTTACTCCGCGTGCCATCGACATCCTTCCCGCCATCGACATCCTCCCCGCCCCCTCTTTCCGGCGACCCCGACCCGACCAAGGATGGTATAACCCTAACCCTATATCCCTTTTTCAGACACGACACACACACACACACTGACACGATACACACAGACACACACACACGCTAACACGACACACATCACACACGCACTCACGACACACACACACACACACACACTGACACACACACACTTTGACACACACACGACACAAACACACTTTGACACACAAATGACATAGACACACTTTGATACACACACGACATAGACACGCAGACACACACACACAAGCTGACACGACACAACCCTATCTCCCTTATATATGTAGGTATATATAAGTGAATATATATATATATATATATACATATATAAAAATATATATATATATATATATATTTTTTGTTTTAAAACAAACCCCCTTTTTATTCATTCAAGGTGTAAAATGCTGTAGCCTTTACAAGTAAGCGCAAAAAGCAGAAGACAAAAAAGGAAGTGGGGAGCCTCTCCTGGCAAAAATATCAGGAGGCAAAAAGGTCCTAGAACTGTTGTTGGCCATGGTTGCAATTACTTTTGATCTTGAGACTCTGGCGAATGGCCTCGCGAGTGAGCTGCTCGACCGAGAATTGACGACCTTCATATCTTGCTTTATTACGGTTCTTCCATAAGACCTATGTGGTGGCGTCTGCAACGATCTGGTGGCAATGAGATGCGTTGGCCCGGGAGGCCAAAAGATCGTTGAAGCACCCACAGGCCGAGTATGTGGTCAATCATTTTCGGTTGTGTATCGGCACAGTAATGACAAGCTGACGCTAAGCTAAAACCGATGGTAGTAAGGATGTCATCAGTGGGGAGTTTCTTGCGCACCGATCTCTACACCAGAAATGACCATTTTTTTGGTATACATGGGTGCCAGAAAGGACCCAAGATAGGTACGGGAGGCCCGTGTCCGCGAACTATCCTTCTGGCCGATGCTATTGTGAATACGTTATTGGGGGTCTCTAACCATGTGAGCGCGTCGTCATCCGTGACTCTCTTCAGGCCGAAGTTCTGGAGGGTGTTAGCGGCCTCTTCTCCGATCCAGTCCCAGATTCTGTGCCAATTCATTTGCCAGCATTGTTCCACAATTCTCTAATCTTGCTGGTAGCCGGTGCGGTCGGGGGGCGTGGGATAAGATCAGCTCCCATCTACCTTTCAAGGAATAGCACTAATTTGCCAGCGCCCAACTGAAGGGGAATCTTTGGTTCGGCGAGGGAGCGACCGTATATAATGCGTCTCCAAGCCGCCGAGGATCTGATGTTGCTAATAGCACTAGCCGGGTGGATGTATTTGAAATACCTGGCCTTTATGAAGCATGCCAAGAGGGTGCGGCTCATGTGATGCTTCTACCACAGTTTGATGGAGAAAGCGTCCATAATGTGATACAGTCGGGAGAATCCCAGACCATAAAATGAGACATCATTTTACTTCTTGGTTGAGGGCATATGTAAGATGCTCAGTAATTACTTTTCGTATATGCACTTTGCACAATAATTAACGGAACAGTGAATTAATTTCTTATCTTGTGGTATTTAGGTCGATCGTTCGGACGCAATACTAGAGAATAAGTCACTTAGATCTCTAGCCAAGGGGCCCATTTATTCCATCAAAATCTAGACAAGATATTGTGTGAATGGGTTTAGTTTCAAGTTAACAAATGCTCCGATCATAGAGAACTTTCTGAATCTTGATTCGACCAAAAATAGTTGTTTGTGTATTCGATCTACAAACTATAAAGATGTCGATCGAGGCAATAATTTCTATGGCATCTTACGGGAGATTGTGGAGTTGACAAATAACTACGCTAGAGCGTCGGCTAGGATTGTATTGTTCAGGTGTGATTGGTTCGATCTGATCTAAGATAAAGGTTGAAAATTTGACAGGCATGGTCTTGTGGATGTTAACTACCGGCGTCGATATCCCGGATACGAACCATTTATCCTAGCAAGTTAGGCTCAACTAGTTTACTTCACTACTTATCCTAGACGGAGAACAACTAGGTTGGACTGGTGGACAGTATGCAAGACTAAAACCAGAAATACCTACGATGTTGACGAAATAGCATATCAGGAGGACGAGTTTTCTCTCGTAACTAATACAGTTGATGTAGACATAATGGAAGTTCCATATTACACATCTAATCGTGTAGAATAGGTAGAAGTATCCGAAGAGGAAAATGAAGTAGATGACAGCTAAGATGAGGAGGAAGAGAAAGATGAGAACATGGAGGACGAAGAAGATGAATTTTCAGAAGTTGATTGAAAATAAAATAAAATATAAAATATGTTTAACAACTAATTAATTTCCATACAACAATGAGTCTTCCACATTACATGTCTAATACTGTCATTTTGTTTAATCCCTTATTAATTTCCATATTTCCATCAATCTTTTCATATGGCACCTATGACCCGAGCACGTCGCTTGAGAGAGGCCAAGACGGATGTTGAGGAGGTAGTGGCACCTCCTATTGCTCAGGAGGTTGTAGTACCTACTGCAGAGATGAAGGTCAAGGAAGAACTTTCTCTTACTATTAAGGAGGAAGTGATTCCTAATATCGAGATAGCTATAAAGGAGGAGGTGGCACCAGAGGGCAGTTGTACCGGGAGTTCCAGTCATCCATCTCCTCTGGATATTGATCTTGCTGGTTGTTCGACGTAACAAAAGGTTGAACAAACTTTTTGCTTTATTGAACGTATAAGGTATCTGTGTACAAAGAAGGAAGTCCTAAACAGGATATTCTAAGTACAGGGAGAAGAGGTTTCTGGGAAAGTGTGACGGTAGAGATCGAGAACTACAGCGGCTCTTTTACTCTGTTGATGATCTGACGATGAATCAACCTTGCTATGGCTCTTTGGCACCTTTGATGGGACTCTTGGGTCACCGATCGAGATGCTGTATGAATGAGAAGATCTCTTGAAGATGGTTGGTTGGTTGGTTCTTTGGTTGATAGGTGGATGAGGGTGGTCGACTCTTCGTGGATGGAGATCGCTACGCCTTTGAAGATTGTCAATTTTCCTCTGTCGATGCTTTTTGTTGATCGATTTGTCGATTCTGTCGATCTCTTTTACGATGACTTGGTGGAAGAAGAACTCCTTCCATTTATAGAGAACCGAGAATATATGCGATGTGTATTAGGGTTCCTGAGATATGAAAGAATCTGCCGTCATTGTATGGTATGGGCTTCTATGGTGCTGATACGTAGTGGACATCAAGGTTTCCCTCGAACGAGATCTCTGGTGGTTATAAATATAACCAAAGGAGGTGACATGTGGTGCGTGCCAATTTGCTTGCTCAGATACAGCCGAGTAAATCTTGGAATTTTATCTTAGATTTAGAGTCTAATTGATCCTCATCTAAGATATAAATCAATCTGATATGATATCAATCATGATTTAATCCCAATCTTCTCTACAAGAGATGGTTTAAACAAATCAACTAGGGTGGACCCATGCTTCATGCACCTCTGGTGAGGACTAAGTGTTGTTGTGCTTCTGTGGCGACGAGTAGACCGTGCTTCTGGAGACGACGGAACCTCTGTGCTTTCAACCGATGAGTTGACTTAGCTTCGAATGACGACGAGACTTCTGTTCATATAGAGCAACTTATGAAGCTGTGTTTCGGGCTACCAGAGTCACTGTGCTGTACGTGACAAGTTGGCTTATGCTTCAGGTTGGCGAGGTTATTGTACTTTTGGAGCGACATATTGACTTGCATTGGTTGCAATGGAAGTTCCCAAGTCTCTTATAGAGAAGTGACTTAAGCTTCTGATCCGGATCAAATGATTGCACCATTGGAATGGAGATGGTATGAGCATATCACTATCCTGTGCCTCATGTTGACGCAGTAAGTAGTTGTGCCTCTAAACACTGAAGGCGTTGGCTGCGAAAGGATGGGCATGACACCCTTGCGCATCTTGGATTGGCGCATGCAGATAGCTGTGCCTCTGGAGTGTAAATATTGGATTCTAGAATAAAAGAAGGGGAGGAGGGCCCTACCACCATCTTGTTTCTGAGGTTGGCACAGGCAGGTGGCTGCGCCACTGGCTTGAAGGCTCTGGCTTCTTCAATGTGCTCAGTGACTGATATACTTCTGAGAGGCTGCACCTACAAGGATATCAGAACATGCTTCGGTGGAAGTTAATCTTCCATTGTGTGTATCGAGAAGAAGGAAGGATGCGCTTTGATGAAGACTGTATCCCTTGTAGATCCCTCTAGGCTTCTGTCGAATCTGTACTGGATCCTTTATAGAAGAACAGAATTAGTCCCTTATGTATGGTCTTGATGTGTCTGTACTAGACTTTGGTAGACATGACAATGAGGAGATTTCTTCCCATATCTATTGTTTTGCCTTTTTAGCACTGAGCCTGAGTCTTTTGCATCTTCTGTGCTCTAGTAAAGGGATGTCTTTCGCTGAGATTTTTCATGCTTCTACACTGGCGTGCATCTTACTTACGCGTGGTGGCTGAAGGAGTTCTATCTGCCCCAGCATAGATGACAGTAGATATATATTTGATATGATTTTTGACCGAATTTATTTTCGGTAGGCATATTTCTAGGTTAGACTTGGATGGTTTTACAACTCTTGATGTTTCTTATTTTCTAGATATGGTTATTATGTAGACCGAATTTATTTCCGGTAGGCATATTTCTAGGTTAGACTTGGATGGTTTTACAACTCTTGATGTTTCTTATTTTTTAGACATGGTTATTATCTAGACTTAGATATTTTTGGATGCTATTATCTAGACTTGGTTATTATCTAAAAATTCAACAGAGGGTTGCTCCAGGTCTATTTTTATAAATTGTGATATGTTAAATGCGTGGTTATTATCTAGAAATTGAACGGAGGGTTGCTCCGGGTCTATTTTTATAAACTGTGATATGTTAAATGCATGTTCATTATCTTGTAGATATATATTTCTATTAGGTATGGTAGGACATAGAGGATCGTACCCCCGTGGCGGTAGAGTATCCCACAGAGGTAGAGGTTCTACTAGTAGACGTTGGAGTGTTGCCTCATTAGTGGATGACGGTGCCGGTCCCCCGTCTCCTAGTCCTCTAGTGTACCAGCCACTCAGATCTCTGTCTGCATCGACGGTACATGGTGATACTCTTGGGACGGGCAGTTCCAGGCCTGATACTATCCCGTCCAGCAGCGTTCCTTCTACGGACGGCACTATGGAGACCGAGGAGCAGGTGGAAGAGGCCGCACCTATGCCGTCTCCATATGATTCGAGTGATCCCCCATGTGCCCCTTTGGATGAGACGAGGATGGAGATTTGGTCCGACGGGCCTACAAGGTAAGTTAATTAGTTAACATTTATATATACTTATATCTATATATTCATGAATTTAATTATCATTTTGTAGATATCGTCCCACATCAGTTCAAAGGGCATTGGGGCTATTTCTGAGGTCCAACTACGGAGGCCCTTGGATCAACTACTCGGATGCCTCGGACGAGAGGAAGGCATTCTAGTTTACCCACTTCAAGGTAACTAAAGTATATTGCTTTTAGTATAAATTATCTTTTATGCATATTATATAACTACCTAATTTAATTCTTGTAGAAAATATACTTTTATCCACCACACCGGGCTGAGACGATCGAGAAGCAATTCCCCGTCATTACCGCCAAGTTGATCCAGGATGAGATCGACGGCCAGAAGGTAAAAGACTACTCCAAAAAACTGATCCATGGTGGGATCACGTCCGAGAAGTGGACTGACATGAAGGCTAGATTCGACGCTCTTAGGTACAAGGAACGGTCGGAGAAGACAAAGGCGGCTAGGATGAAGGCAGGGAAGTGGTATGGTGGCTCGATTCCCATGACAGAACATTTCTGTCGCCTGGTATGTGTTTTACTATAATATATTATTTTAATAAAAGTAGAAATAAAATTTCAATAACAAACATATTATTATAACCGATAAAGAGGGGTGAGAAACCCAACATTGTGACCGTCTTCCTGGCCACCCATCGGAAGGATGAAAAGCTCATCGATGATTGAGCCACGTAGAGATATGTAAGTATTACTTTACGTGTCACTAAATTTAGTATAACTTAAAAAATCTGCAATATATATCCATAGATGTGAAACAAAGATAGTAGTAAATATTATGCTTAACGAGATACGCACTTTTCTAGGAGGAGTATTGTAGGCTAGAGCATGAGATGTCTAGTACATCTACAAAGGAAGGGGCTGGTACTTTCTCGTAGCCCCCTCCGGCTCGGACGTTGGACGAGCTCTGCATGATAGCCATTGGTGGTCTTTAGAGGGGTACGTACTACGGTATGGGATCCTACGGTACCTTTGTGGTGACGCAGTCATCCAGGGTCCCCTCTGCCAATGTGCATTCCCCACACCCCTCACAGGAGTCGGTCCGAGTGGAGGAACTCCGTCGCCAGCTTACTGAGCTCCGTGACGAGCAGTTACGAAGGATTACAGAGCAGCCCTCTCAGGTGTAGACGGACGATGAGGCCTTCACCACATAATTTGATATAGACGAGCGCACCATTAGGAAGACGGGTGAGAGGACAGATTGTGTCATTTAAGTGGTACAGGAGAGGGAGGATCTTGTCGTTCACACGTTGCACGGGTCACAGATGGCCATTGGCGAGTAGGTTTTGAGGCTGGTAGCTGTTACGGATTCCAGCAACTCTAGACTGCTAGCCATTGAGCAGGCACTTCCTGGTCGTGCATCGGCATCCACACCGACTGTAGAAGTTCAACTGCCTCCTCTTCTTTTTACTAATGAGTCGTCGCCGGTGATGCTAACCCGACACAGTATAGGTTCATGATAGCCCAGATACCGAGACTGCCTACTCCTCCTCCTCCTTCTTATCCTGACCAGGCGCAGTAGTCCTTTAGTGGACTTATTCATTTGTTGTGTTGGTGACCCATTGTTGGGTCTTTATGTATTTATTTTATACACTTACAATTTGTGTTATGTTATGTTGAATATTATCGGACACACTTTTTATAGCCGTTTGGTAGTGGATTTGTATCTACCCGGCTATTGCATGTCTTTCTGATCGTTAGATTCTATTTATTTGATTATTGTAGTTCTTTTTTATCATTTGTCTCTATATTGGTTTACCAGTGTTGAGTGTTCCACCGAAGGGGTCGACGAACCCAGGAAATTGTACAGATGGTTGCTCCGGGTCTGTTATATGCAAACTGTCACTCTAAATACAGGTACAATACTTTATAATGTAACTATCATTTATATAAAAAGCATACAATATTCTATTTTTTTAGTTTTGTGTATTTAGCGACGTTTAGCGACGCTCAGCGACGCTTTGTGACGTAAGACAGTGTCGCTAACGTGTATCAGAACGTCGCTAAACTGAAAATCAACATGTTGCTGAACATTGCTGAACGTCGCCAACATACTGACGTAGCCAATATTATAGTTCAGCAACATTAGCCAGTCTACGTCGCTATCTTCGTCGCTAAGTTTGTATCAGTACGTCGCTATGCAAGTATCATAACGTCGTTGGTTGTCGCCAAACGTCGTTAAAATGGTGACATGGCAAAACAAAATTTCTAAATATTGAGTCGCTAAACGTCGCTAAACTTTGCAAACAACGTCGATAATTGTTGAAAGTCAGCGACTATTAGCAACGAATTATTTCGTCGCAGATTAGCAACGTTATGTCGGTAAAAGTTGCTACTTGTGAAAAAACCTAGTGACGTTCTGCGTTGCAGATATACGTCGATATAGCGATGAAAGGCGACGTTCTTCCTTTTAGCGACCATGTATTATGCGATATCGTCCAAACGTCGCTAACTTCATCGTAGTTTACTTTAGCGACATTTTTTGATGTTTAGCGACGACTTCTGTCGTCGCTAATGTGACATATTTTGGTAGTATTGACTTACTCTGGTAGTATTTTGGTAGTATTGATGTTTAGGAGATTTAGCGACATTTCTTCTTTTTGCTCTGAATCTTGGAAGTAGATGAGATAGATTTTGGATCCATATTGTCAAGAAGATCAGGATGGATCCACATGACTTTACGATACTGAGTAGTGAGTGGTACAAGTCAGGTTGTCTGATCACGAACCGAAAGAAGATTGATGACCTGTAATATCGCGTTCGATGTCAATATAACACCGTCCTGCACTTTAATTGCAGAAGAATCTCTAAACTGGAGAGAAATAGGATTTGCAGAAACCTGCTTCTCATTTGTATTCAACATAATGGCCTTTGAATCCAATAATTGCTGAATATGATTCTTCAATATGTCGCAACACTTTGTTGTGTGATGCACATATTAATGATAGAAGCAAAACTTCGGATCATTGGTTTGCCCTACTTTCTCTAGCCTTCGAAGGGAAGGTAGTTGTAGTTTGTTTCCTTTCATATGTACTTAAAAGATGTCCAACATAAGTGCTTCATTGAATGTGTAATGTGGCTTAGGCCTTGGAGCAGCTGGAGCTTTTTGATTGGGCTGGAAAGCAGCTGCAAAAATATCCACCGCACATGATTCCTTTCCTTTGTTGGTTTACCCATAAGTGTTATTATTGTAGGGATGCTTCGCTTTGTATTCAGGTGATTTCAACCCAAGCAGATACAAAACTTGGACAGATTTTTTAGCCTTCTCGACAGCAGCGACGAAGGCTAGCCAGTCATTATAATCTCTAGGTCGATGCAGAATCTGACTGTGGGTAAGAAATTACCCATGCATGTGCCAATCAACACCAACTGAGGAGTCCCGGGATGTAGTTTCATCGATAATCTCCTGAACTGTTCAATAAATTAATGAGCCGGCTCTTTGTTCTCTTGCTTTGTCACAATAAGCTTTGATATCGAGACATCGCCTATCCCTTCATAGAATCTAGTAAGGTATTTTTTAATACAATCATCTAGTAGATTGCATAACCATTCGAATGCTACCCCCTTTAAAGTACCGATGAACAATTTAGACCAAAGTGCATCATTCTATGGTATATGAATAGTCTGGGAGTAAAAGTATGTCAAATATTGACTTGGTGAGCATGTTCCATAGAGGACAAACCACGTCATCCCATTCTGATGGATAAGGATATGACATTCCCATTTAATATAGCTTCTCCTTTGAACTCATAACATCTAACTAGGCGTTAATGCCACGATTAGCTTTTAAAGCATCAATAGGATGACTTATAGAGGTTGACTGCATAATAGTTGGTTGTATCTGTTGTAATATAGGCGTAGAGATATTTCCAACTATCGGTGGCTGATTAGGGTTTAACGACACCCTAAATGTATCTTGATCGGCAGGAGATTGAGTTGGTGGATGAGTTTGATGCATTGATGTTTACAGGTTTATGGTTGTTTGTATCTACTTTATCATCGCCATAACATTTTGTAGCATGTTCTCCAAAGTATCAATTCTCTGTCGATCACTATTAGCACCCTCTTCTTTACCAGTCACATACACAAATATTGTATATTGACTGCCAGATGGAGAGGTATGCAGGGAAGCATTACTGGTACTGCTTGATCCTGAATGTGAAATTGCATCATCTCTTTCCGAAGTTTGAGCTACTCTATCATCAGACTTGTAGAAGTATGGAAAAGAACAAGAAAAGCCCATACGACCTTAGACAGAAAGAGCCTCATGCGGCTCAGGAATCCATTTATAAAACCCATAAATTTCTACTATAATTTTTTTAAAATATTTTAAATTTGTATTTCCACTTCGTATTTGTACGTCGCGTGCTAATTTGCATTTTCTGTACCTTCTCGTCGAGTACGAATTTGCGCGAGGAACATATTTTTAGAAAACATTTTTATATAGCTCTCAAATATCAGGTGATAAATAATTTTATTTATTTATTGATTGATTTATTTAATTGTTTATTTTATTGCTAAAAGTCGCACAAAATATCCCATTGAGTTTTTTCCAAAAATAATTTATTCAATTATGATAATGATATGATAAATGTTTACTTGCAATTACATGAATCTAATTCATGTATAGATTTAAATATCTAATTTTCGAAATTAATATTATGCTAATTTTTATAAATTATAAGAAGATAATTCTAAACTTATTTTTATGAATTAAAGCGATATTTGATTTATTGGATAACTTTAAAAATGATTTTTGATTAAATATACGATTATCTAGCTTTCGAAGGGATATTGTTGTTTTAAATTAAAAATTATTTAATTTAGATTTGAGTTTTGAATTATCTAATTGGGGAATTTAAACATCCCAATACTTATCCTAATGGGAATTCCCACATCCTATAAATAGGCAGGTACTCCTCCATAAATTTCTCACATCCACAAATTCTCCACCAAAATATCTATCGTGCATCGTGTCCGTGTCGTCTTTTCTTCTAATATATTTTTAGTACAAATACATTCTGCATCTGTGTCCGACAGTTCTGGACACCGACTCGTCCCGTGTCTCGCAGGACATGTGTACATACTCCATCATCTTCCAAACTCCGAGCTTCCCGTCTTGACTCTGCAGCCCCCGCTCTTCTCGCAGCACCGACAACACTTCTTGACGCAACCACCTCCCGTCATCAACCGACCGTTTCTCCGTCACCACCACCCGCCACCATTGTCCTAGCCATCTTTTCGACCACCACTGCCACAATGAAAATCATACTACCACCACCACTGTCATCGCCACCATCCGCCACCTCTACCATCAGAAATTGTAAAACCCCAAAAGAGAAAAATTGAGAGAAATAGACCCTAACCTGTGCCGCCACCGCAACATTTCGGCATCGCCATCCGTCCGCCCCAACAGGCTGGCAATCCCGCAGCGCCAGGCATCCCTCCGCTCGCGTCGAGGAAAACCTCGGCTGAGCCCAGCCGCCACCGCCTCTAAGCGGGCGACGTTCCACTTTGAGTACTCCCGTGCCTCTCTCTCTCCGATGAGCCGCGCCGCACAGCCCCGGATCTCTGCTCCGCTGGTAACCCACAGCGCCGCTCCCCTCCGGCGTTTCTTTCGCCGTCGCCGCCACGAAGATCCCGACCGCGACCCGCACGGTCTTCCTCCACGCCTCCAGCGCGCCATCGCGCCGCCCAAACCCGACGCCATCCCACCGAGAACCCGCCGCCGCCTCTTCGGGCGCGCTGCCGCGCCGGAGCAGCCGCCGCCGACCGCTTCCTCGGTAAAATCCTCTCTCACCCTTTCCTTCTCTCTCCTCTCTTTTACTTTTTTTTTCATAGAAGTGAACCAGTTCACTTCATACTTAGGATTAATATGTGTTTATTTTTTTTCTCGTTGCTGTATTATTATTATTATTATTATTATTATTATTATTATTATTATTAATATTATTATCATTAGTACTATTATTAGTATATAGGATTAATATGTGTTTATTTCTTTTTCGTTTGCTGTATTATTATGATTATTATTATTATTATTATTATTACTAATATTATTTGTAGGCCTCAAAATGAAGTCACGCTGAGTTGATCAGAACAAGTCACGCAGAGTGATCCGAGAAGCAGCACAAAAGATACACTAAGTTCTGCCTGTCCATCTCCTTTAGAAATCACGCAGAGACAGCTCAGCCATACGTCAGAATCATAATGACTGACAACACAACAGTCGAGAAACGTCTCCTCGTATGCCACGTATGCACAGAACTCGAGAGATCATCGCTGTCTTTTGCATGATTTTCGAAATCTTCCTTAGCAAGACTCACTCTTCACCAAGTTGGCGTGACTTTGGGTCTTATCTTCATTTAATGCGGCTGACAATATAATCAATGTCAGAGATTTTGTGTCAGACGAAGCGTGCCAAATCAAGACAGCTGGCGGTTGGCGTGGATTCTGAACCTTCTCCTTCCTCAAGTTTGTGTGGATTTTTGAGTTATTCTTCTCAAAGCCTGCGTGAATTCTGAAGTATTCTTCTTCAAAGCTTGCGTGGATTTCGCCTTCAACGAGTCTGCGTCAACGAAACTGCGTGGATATTTGCCTTCAGCAAGACAGCGTGGATTTTATTTCAACTGGAGTACGTGGCAGCCATGCCACCGATCTCTCTCTCGCGTGCCCAGTAACTTGCACACGACCCATGCACTAATGCCATGTGTCCAACAGTTACGGGCCACGTCCAGTAACTACTCACTAACCCTGCGTGTATTTAGAGTCTGCGTGACTTTTCAAATGCACCAGTGGTGAGGTAGTTATCTTTTCAGTTACTGTTTTGACTCTATAAATAGAGTTCTTTTTTCTCATTCATTGTACAGATACATTGATATCTACTGTCAAAATTTTGAGAGCTTTTCTTCTTCGCATAGTCCAAGGGATAAAGCGATCATCTTCTAGATCGGATTCCGACAGTTATAATTTTCCCAGAAATACAACAAATAAAGAGAATTTCTTTATGGAAAACAAATTGGCGACTCTGCTGGGGAAAACCATCTCCTCTTCTGAGATGGTAACAACTCAATGCGACACTTCGTCAATCGGCTCGACGAAGAAGGTGATGACGATCAAATTCGATCAACTCGCCTATGAAGAAATGCAGCGGGCTAAGGGTGGCAAGCCCATTCCAGCCTCCATCATCACTGCCAAGTCGAAGGGACACTATGTCTATGTCCCTAAGAATCAGTTGGCAGTCAATGGTGAAGTCTCTGCCACAGTGTCTACTCCTAACACTGGCAAGAACTCCACTGCAAGCACGCACACTCTAGTGCGCTCGAAGATGACAGTAACTAAAAGTCACGTTGACAGTACTGGCTCCTTAGCCGAATCTGTTCCAGCGTACAAATTCAATTCTAAAAGTCACGCTGATAGTACTGGCTCCTTAGTCGAATCTGTTCCAGCGTGCAAATTCAATTCTAAAAGTCACGCTGACAGTACTGGCTCCTTAGCCGAATCTGTTCCAGTGTGCAAATTCAACTCTAAAAGTCACGTTGACAGTACTGGCTCCTTAGCCAAATCTGTTCCAGTGTGCAAATTTAACTCTAAAAGTCACGTTGATAGTACTGGCTCCTTAGCCAAATCTATTCCAGTGTGCAATCCCACATTCAAAAGTCACGCTGATGGTACTGGCTCCTTAGCCAAATCTGTTCCAGCGTGTAATTCTAAAATCAAAAGTCACGCTAACAGCTCTGGTTCTTTAACCAAGTCTGTTTCAGCGTGTATTTCATCAGAGAAGAATAACTCCTTAGTTATCTCTTCTTCTTCACCGAGTTCTACTAGAACTGGGGGTGGTCTTCCACACAAAGTCCCTTCGAAAAGGAATAACTCTTTAGTTGTTTATTCTGCTCCTGTAGTTTTTACTCGAGGAACAGCTTTGACTGATACTTTTGTTAGTCAAAGGAAAGGAGATGGTCTTTTGACTACTCTTCCTTCTTGACATTCTATGTCTCAACATCTGAATGAGTCTAAGAAGAAACATTCCTTAATGTCTTCTTCTTTGATTTTTTCAAATTGGGCACAGAATCTGTCCATTAAAGAGGGTCTGTTACCAACTCCTAATCAAGGGAGTGGTTTAACTCTTCCTTCTCTGCAAATATCCAGATCAATGGAAGGAAAACTCCATGTTTCCAAAATTAATATGTTACCTTCCACTGATTTAAGAACAAAACTCAGCACTTCTGGTGTTAAGAAACCATACCAATTGGATATGAAGATAAAAGATCCAGATGCAGAGTATACAAGAAATTATGTGGCTCACATTAATCACTCTTTGTATAATCAAGAGCCATCAAGACCCAAGAACAGGAAGTATATTCCTCAATCTTCACAAACAGATTTACGGGAATATCTTCAACAGAAGAGAAGGAGTAATTCTATATCAAAGGAACATGCTGAATGTGACTTCTATCCAAGAGTCATAATTCAGTACAGATGTGAATCAACAGTTCAAGACCATGGTGATCATGAATGTGACTTCCAGCCAAGAGTCACAATGCAATGCAGATGTCAAAATAAACGATAGTCTGTCTTTAATAGGATTCAGTATGAACCTATGCCTGATGAAGATGAGCCTTTGTTTGCCTCTGTCAACATGACTTCTCGGGACACCGGGGGTAGAGTTGATAGTCCAGATAGAGTATATAGAAACACCAGAGCAAGAGTCCTGGCTTCTAGTCAAAGAAATTTGATCCCTGAAATTGATTCTGAATTTCTTGGAGAATCTAACTTCCCACCTCTTCCTACTGGGGGTTATTCTCCTATAGTTGACTTTGATACACGAAGCAATGATTCAGAGCATACAACATCTACTAGTTCATCAATAATCCCTCATACAGTCATGACTTACATGGTTGATGGGAATACTGATGAACCTTCTTCTTTCCTGACTCCTCAAGATCAAAGAATTGCTTCTTTGAAATAGCAAATGAAGTCTATGACTGACACAATGAAGTCAATGTATGAACTCATGACAGCTCAGTTGCAAAATCGACAGACTGTATCAGATGCCATACCAGTTGATACTGATATAAGTCCAGTACAAGTTCCTCCAGCAGTACAATCCAATACTCCTGGACCTGCTCAACCAAATCCTAGTCTCTCTGCAGCTGGGGGTAGTGCTTACAATGCTGTTCCTCCTCCCAACTATTCTCTACAAGCCACAACTCCACAATCTTCGGGAGTTGTCTCTGAAGAATTGAAAAATCTCAAAACTCAATTCGAGGCATTCAAACAGAAGGATGGTTTACAAAGGTTAGGCATCAAGCAGCCTTATCCGATAGAATGGAAGCAAGTATCATATCCTCCTAAATACAAGCCTCCTACTATCTCATTCTATGATGGAACCACTTCTCCAAGTCAGTTTATCAATCACTTTGAAGTGATGACTGATCAACTACAACCAAGTGATGCCCTCCTTACTCGGGTATTTATTGGATGTCTCAAGGGAACGGCTTATGAATGGTATAGAAGTCTCCCAGATGGGAGTATTACCACATTTGCTGGTTTCAAACAGATATTTCTTGAAAGGTTCTATGAAGGGCTTAATGACATGACTATGTCTGCTCTTATTGGAATCAAGCAGAAAAATAATGAATCTACAGAGGAATACATTGAACGGTTTCGAAGAGAAGCTCTGAAGATGCCTCTTGGAACTCCTGATGCTGTCACCATTGACACGTGCAAATCAAACTTGTTGCCAATCATCAGTATGTGGACAGGGTCCACTCAATTTCAAGATTGGCCTTCCTTCATAGTCAGTGCTAAAGCTGCAAAAATCAGTGCTGAAACCTTCAAAGGTTTAGGAGTGCAGATGACTCCTAAAGAAACAGGACAAGGTGCTAACAATAAAAATAATGCTCGCAAAGGAAAAGAAACTCTTGAAGTTAATCTTCAGAGCAAAGATGCATCAAATGTTCAAACTCCTGCCTCTACAACTCAACAATCAAGAACACCTCGCCCCAGAGAAGAATATTCTTTTGATGACGACGATGTCCTTGGTATCTTTGAATGTCTGCTGAAAGGTAATAAAATACAATTACCAGAGATCAAGAAACCTGATGAAGCTGGTAAGACAGATCATCCTAAATACTGTCCATATCACAGAATGCTGGGTCATACAATTCGTACATGTTATATATTGAAAGGAAAGATCCAAGAAATGATTAAATCTGGAACTAACTCTCTTACTCCAAAAGAGAAGACCGTCACCTCCAACGTCGTCTCTATGCAATTTGGAAATTTCCCTCCTCAACTCCTTGAAAGCAGAATTGTTCCTATTCCCAAGGCAACTCTTGACATAGTGAATCTTCCTCCTCCACAGTCTGAAGGATTAGTGCCAATCACTTTAGAAACAGGGGAAATCATGTGGATCCATCTTGATCTAGTAGCAGATTTTGAATCGCCTTCTCATCAAAAGATTTCTTCTCAAAAATCCAAGAAGGCTGGAAAGATCAAGTCATGTCATATGACTTCTCTTGGGTCTACCTCTGACACAGAGCCAAAAGACAAAGAAGAAGCACTTGTTAGTGCTACTCGAACGGGGAAACCTTACCTAAAGGATTATTCTAAAAATCCTGAAGATCCTACTGATATCCTTTCAGATGCTAAAGATGCTCCTAATGTTCCTTCCGAAGAAGAACCATCTACTGAACCTGTTCCTCCCAAGCCTACGGCTCTGGAGAAAGGCAAACAACAGGCTCGGTTTGATAAGCCAATCAAGAAGTCTTCTCCTCTTGGACTTCAGAAGCCTTACAACTTCGACATTTTGGCTCAGCTTGCTAATACTCCCGCTAGAATGTCCCTTTTTGAACTTCTACGTCTTTCTAAAGAGACTCGGGAGACGTTAAGTGAAGCACTTCTACAAGCTGACTCTTGTCTTGCACAATTGAAGAAGTCGGATGCGGAACCTGCCACTTGCTTACATTGCAACAGTGTACTGGAGATTATCCCAAATATCACCTTTACACAAGACGACATGTTACTGGAGGATAATCGACATGACCGACCTCTCTACTACACTGGTTATATTGATACGATGAAGATAGATCGTATTCTCATTGACCCAGGGTCTGCTATAAGCATAATGCCAAAGAGTTTGTTGGATGAACTAAAAATCCCTCTTCACAAGCTCTCCCAGACGATTACTACTATCTTGGGATTCAATCAAAGCCGAAGTGAGCCTTTGGGAAAGATTCATCTGAAGCTTCAGATAGGTGATTTCAGATCTAAAGTCACTTTCTATGTGATCGAGATCGCGGGATCCTATAATCTTCTTCTGGGGAGGCCCTTTCTTTATGAAAATAATGTGGTGCCCTCTACTCTTCATCAATGTTTTAAATACATTGATAGCAATGGAAGAGTACAAAAAAAAGTTGCTGATATAAATCCCTTCCATGGGGTTGAAGCTTATTTCAATGATTCCCGAATGTACAAAAAAGAGTATACAAGGATCATACAAGCTATGGAGAAAGAAGATGCATAAAGTGAGACTTTAATAATCCCTGTTAAATGTCGAACTACTCAGCAACAATCTTCTAAACCCTCTGGAGAAGATTCTTTCATCATTCCAGTGAGTGGACGGATCTCTCCGTTACCTCAGTCATCTACTCAGAATACACTGATCATTTCTGTCAGTGGGTGTACTACAGTTCCTGTACCTTTACAAGATACTCTGCTAATTCCAGTTGGAGGGCGGACTACTCTTCCTACTCAAACTTCAAGGGAGCTCACCTCTTCTGAGCCATTTGTTATCGATCTTAATCGAAACAAAGCTTCTTCTTCTTCTCCCCCTTTAGTCATTGACTTGGCTAAAATCTCTAAGGCTCAGCCTTCTCCCAATGTAAATATTACTGCTTTTACATTTAATGAAAAGTCTCCACCTTTGCAGTACGTTGACGTATGTAATTATGCTCATAGTTATTTATATCTGTTAGATGATTTGAACACAATAACCATAGGAGTTGTACAGACTGTTCATACAGATGTATCTCTAGAACCTGTACAATCTTTATACTTTCTAGTTCCCAGCAGAAAGCCAGGAGACATTCCAATATTCTTCTACAAAGGGCCTCAAAATCCTTCTGATCTTGAAGATGATGACAAAAATGATGATACTGGAAGATTACAACTACGTCGTTATAGTCAGCAATCTAGAGACATCATCAAAAATATAGGCTATGACTTCAGGACTGGCCTTAATAATGGAAAAGGAAGAAAAATGCCTGTCCGGATTCCTCCTTTGAAATATGGAAGAACGAAATGCGGATTGGGTTATACTGCTCCTACTCCTTTCATCAACATTATCCATGAAGATCTTGAGTCTGACGAAGATAAGAGATCTGATTCTTCTAGTACCACTTCTTGGGATTCCGATACGAGTATCGGTGACTTCTATTGCAACCTTCTGTCTTCTAACATGGTTTTCATTGACCATTCTGAAGAAAGTGATGAAGACGAAGAAGAGTTTGAAATCTCACCTGAATCAGAACAGTGGGCCCAAAGATTAGATAATCAATAGGAGTTCCGTTTCGAGCAAAAAGAACCTCCGACTGAAGATAAACTTGTTCAAATAGATGTTGGTGAAGAGGGGTCTCCCAAACCAATATTCATCAGTGAAAGTCTTTCAGAAACTGATAAGAAAGACATGATCAAACTCATTCGTGATTACATCGATGTCTTTGCTTGGAGTTATGAAGATATGCCAGGGCTTGATCCTCAAATTACAACTCACAAGCTCAACATCTTACCGAATGCTAAACCGGTCAAACAACAACAGCGACGATTTCGTCCGGACATCATGGATGCAATTGAAGCTGAAGTCAATAAACTCATTACCTCTGGGTTTATTAGAGAGGAACAACATCCCGATTGGGTGGCTAATATTGTTCCTGTTCTTAAAAAGACTGGCAAGATCAGAGTATGCATAGACTTTCGCGATCTCAATGCGGCATGTCCTAAAGACGAATTTCCTCTACCAATCACTGATGTCATGGTTGATAATACCTGTGGATTTGAACGAATGTCATTCATGGACGGGTATTCTGGGTATAATCAGATCAAAATGTTCCCAGAAGACGAGAAGCACACTTCTTTCAGAACGCCGATTGGTACATACTGTTATACAGTTATGCCATTCGGTCTCAAGAATACAGGAGCAACTTATCAACGAGCTATGAGCACTATATTCCGTGAACATTTGCAGAAAATAGTCGAATGCTATGTTGATGATATTGCAGTCAAAAGTCGACAAAAGGAGGATCATATCCAAGATTTGAAGACTATATTTGATCTAATGCGTAAGCATCAATTAAAGATGAACCCTACTAAGTCCTTCTTAGACGTCTCTAGTGGTAAATTTCTCGGCTTCGTCATTACCTCTAAGGGTATACACGTGGATCCCGAGATGATCAAAGCCATCCAAGAGATGCGTCCTCCACGCACCTTAAAAGAGCTACGAGGATTTCAAGGAAGAATCGCTTATATCAGGAGATTTATCTCTAATTTATCAGGACGCTGCAGACCATTCAACAAACTTATGAAGAAAGGTGTCTCTTTTGTCTGGAATGATGAATGTCAGAAAACATTCGATGATATAAAACAATATCTGATGAGCCCTCCAGTATTGGTACCTCCCGTCTCAGGAATACCGTTCCTCCTCTATACTCGAGCAATGAGTCATTCATTGGGTGCATTACTCGCTCAAAAGAATGAAAATGGCCATGAACAGGCCATTTATTATCTCAGCCGCACTATGACCGGAGCTGAACCTCGATATTCACCGGTTGAAAAAGAATGTCTAGCCTTGATGTTTGCTGTCCAAAAGACACGTCATTATATCATTGGCCAGACTATTCATGTCATCTCCAGGATCAATCCTATACGGATCATGATGAAGAAACCCAGTGTTTTGAATTCTCGATTGGCTAACTGGGGAATCCTACTTGCTCAGTATGATATGCACTATATTCCTCAAAAATTAGTCAAGGGACAAGCTTTAGCTGATTTTCTGGCTGCTCACTCAATTCCAGAAAATTCAAAATTCTATGATGAAATCCCAGATGAAGTCCTAGATTCAAATCAAATTGCTGAAGAAGATCCTACTTGGCGTCTATTCTTTGATGGAGCATCAAGAATTGGTCCTAATGGCGATATTGTTGCTGGAGTTGGAATTGTTCTTGTATCGCCAGAAGGTCTTGCCATCCAAAGAGATTATTCTCTCGATCAACCGTGTTCAAACAATGTAGCTGAGTACAACGCATTGCTTATTGGTCTTCAACTCGCTAAACATCTGAATATTCAACATTTGGAGGCGTATGGAGACTCTAAACTTATTGTCAATCAGATCAGGGGTACTTATGAAGTTCGCCATCAAGATCTGGTTCCTTATCATAGAGTGGCCATATCTATGGCCTCATCATTTAAGGAATTCTTCATTGAACATGTTAGGCGAGCATGTAACACAGAAGCTGATGCCCTTACTAATCTTGCAGCGGTGCTGGCTATCCCAATCAGACGGCAACAAATGATTGTTGTTCGTAGTCAAGAATTATTTCATCTTAAAAATAACCTGACTCTAGGACTTCCAGTTGACATTGAAGAATCAACATCTCATGACGTCAACACAACAAGAGGATTTGGATTTAGTCGTAAATCGATATCATCTTCATCCGATTCCAGCATGGAATTCATCTTCAGTAACTCGACTGAGAATCAGAATACGGATAAAGATTGGAGACTTCCTTTCTTAGATCTTGTATTGTATGATATTCTTCCGGATGATCCGAGTGAGGCAGCATCTATCAGACGACGATCACTCACATTCTATTACAATCATACAACAAAGACCTTATATCGTCGAGCTTATGATGGTTTACTCCTTCGGTGCATTGTCGGTGATGAAGCCCAACAAGTTATTCGTGAAGCACATGATAGAATTTGTGGAGCGCATCAGCCTGGGCCAAAACTTCAAGACCGTATTCGACGGATGGGTTATTATTGGCCAACTATGGTATCAGATGCCATTGAATATGCAAGGAAATGCAAAGCTTGCCAAATCCATGCAGATTTTATACATCAACCTTCGGAATTTCTACATCCGACGGCAGCATCATGGCCCTTCGAAGCTTGGGGCATGGACGTTGTCGGCCCGATCAATCCACCGTCATCTAAAGGTCATCGGTTCATTCTCGCAATAACCGATTACTTCTCCAAATGGGCCGAAGCTATTCCTTTATCTGAAGTTAAGACGTCTAATGTCATCAGCTTTATTAAGCACCACGTCATTTACAGATTCGGTGTTCCTCGACGCATTATTCATGATAACGGACCACAGTTCGTCAGCCAGAAATTTACTCGATTCTGTGACGATCACCGGATCAATAATGTTGCTTCTACCGCATATAATCCAGCAGCTAACGGATTGGCAGAAGCTTTCAACAAGACTATCATCAAACTCCTAAAGAAGTTTCTCTCCACTAACAAACGTAATTGGAGTGACAAGCACGGGGAATGCTTGTGGGCTTATCGCACTACAGTCCGTAATGCTACTAAGTGTACACCTTTCTCTCTGGTGTACGGATCTGAGGCTGTTCTTCCTTTAGAGATTCAAATTCCTTCTTTAAGGATAGCAATCGCTAATGAACTCACTGCTGAAAATAATGATCGTCTTCGACTTCAAGAATTGGAGGCTCTGGATGAAAAACGGTTATCTGCTCAACAGAATATTGAATTCTATCAAGCTAGAATTTCAAGGGCTTTTAACAAGAAAGTCAGAATTCGAACATTTCAGAAAGGAGAACTTGTGCTTACTGTCAGACGCCCGATGACTATGACACACATGAGTAAGGGCAAGTTTGATGCAAAATGGGAAGGTCCATTCATTGTCAATAAGATCTTTTCTAATGGGGCTTATCAACTCACTACTCTAGATGGTAAAGCCACTATGATGCCCATCAACGGCAAATTCTTGAAGAAGTACTACGTCTGATATTTCTATCAAGATTGTCCTCCCATCACTCTCCAGCTGTTTCATTGTTCTTTCCGAAGAATCATTCTGATATCTATTATCCCCAGTGGAGATAGGTATTCTACTTTGTATCGTTTTCTCAACAAATTTGATATCCAGAAAATCATGTCCACATTACCTCTGAATTTTCTATCTCAATATCATATTTATGAAAATGATATTTAGTCTTTCTGATTTCTGAGTCAAAAGATCAATGAATAAAGGCAAAAATATAAAGTGGGAAGGATATATCGTAAATAAAGTTTCCTTAAACGGAGTTTATTTGAGACAAATCCCTCAAGAAAAAAAAAGTACATCATCATGGAAGATCACTGTGATCCCTTTCATATTTGGGACGAGGACCACATACATAATCAGCAAAAGAATTGAATACATCTTTTCCTGACCGCACCAAGAATTGACAGGCAGCCAGCCTCATCGCTTCTTCTTCTTCGGTTTCTCCTGGTTCGACCAGGAAGTCCAGGATATCTTTTGGCGGCTTGGGAGTAGACGAGCTTTCGCCCATTTCCTTCTTCTGCGGAGGTGGATGTTCTTTAACACCTTCAGTAGCTTCAAGGGCGACTTCAGCCTTCTTTATGTTCTCTTCAAAAGACATTGTGGATAAAATACGATCCTTTTATTCAAATATATGCTCTATTTATAGGCATATGGTTACAAGGATCGAAGGGACGTATTCTTTCCCGATATTCAGTTCATCCATTCATTTCTCACATTCATCCGAGGTTTCACATGTTCATTAATACTTGACGGTTCGTCCGTTCATTTATTACATTCACTCGACAGTTCATCTGTTCATCGTTTCTTAACGGTTCATCCTTTCATAATCTTCTATCAGTTCATTAAGTGGGGATTCGTTATTTATCATGTTTTCATAACCTCTGAATCAATTCCGAATCTTCTTACTCATTTGTCATGTTTTGACCTCTGCATAGAAATCAATCTATTTTCTTTCGAGTTCCTATATATTATCATGTCCATAATACCTCTGATAATATCATATACTCTAAAAACAGAAAAGATGATTTTATTATCTATCATGTCCACAATTCATCCATAAATACAAATCATTGAGCATAGAAGAAGTGTCATTTCCATTCCCATTTCACCACAAAAAGTCAATTACATTATCTTAGACTTTCCTACAAATCATAATGGAAATCTATTACAAATCTTGGATTTTCATTCTATGTACAACTGAGATCTATTTCTTCTTGGATCTTCTCTGGCAATCTCGTTGTTTGTGGCAATTCCTGGGTGTCCAGCAGGAATCAAACTCTGGTCTTATCTCTCAGACGAGAGGAGAACCACAGAGTAGGGCAACACGAAAATGTGTTGCTGCCAATACAACTGGTGGATGGGGGTAACCTCTCAAGGAAGACAGGAATGTATCCAAACCTTGGGATACAATTCCTGGTTCTGCCTTGAAAGGAACTCTACTACCCGATTTCTTGGTAGTAGAGTTAACTCCACCATCCAACTCTCGTGTATAAAGGCTCTTCCTACCATCTAAGGAAGACCCTTCTATCTCACGAAGAGTTCTGAGTTGTCTGATTTATGCGTCAAAAGCGTATGAGCTCCCTGATGTGGGTGTCAGAAGAACATTGTCCACAGCATCTACATCACCAATGCCAGTTCTGAAGAAGGTTTTCAGCCAAAATTCTGCAAGAAACAGTAAAAAAAAAAATCAGTCAACAGAAACTGGCCAAGCAAAGACAGATGCATTCTGTTTATTTCAGGAAGATGAATTTGTCCTTAGCAAACAAAAAATTCGATGCGTGTATATTGAACTTACCGCTGAGTTTGCTGCTAAGGATTGACAGATCCATGTCTGGTAGCGTGCACAGAGATTTAACCTCAGACAACATGGCTTTCCTATTTTCTTCTCATAGAAAATTCATTCTCAGAAGAGAGGAAGAAGAATGGGAAGATGAGTTTGCGTGGAGTTTATCCATCTATTTAAAGGGTCAAGTGCAGGTCTATTCTTGGAAAAGATCCGCATAAATAGCGCTCGTAAATTGTGGAATGAGTGTCACGTGTACTTCGGGAGACCGTGCAACATTGGAAACAGTCAAAGAGTGCTAATTAATATTCTTCATTAAAAGACACGCAGATCAAACACAAAAGTTGTACTTCATTCTTTAAACAGGCACTGATAGCCTTACAAAAAGACAATAAAGTGCAACAAAAGCGTAGAAAGTTACGCCCTATTTTCCAGAGCGGCTAAGTTTGATGCCTAACTCCTCTACGCTCTTAACTCCCTGGCGATGCAATAGAGTCTCGAGCATTTCACGCTTCTCCATAAGGCTCCGTCCATCAGAAGAAGACGAGCCATCCAATCCAAAGTAGCTCAAGAGATTCTTGGCTAGCTGCGTGGAGTCGTCCTTGAGCTCGATGACGACAGGTTCGGGTTCTTTGCCCCCAAAAGTGGGGTCACCATGGGAACAAAAGCCCAACTTGCGTGCTTCCTCTTCGGCTGCTTCCTTTGGGGTCATATTTTCGAGAGATGAATGTCAAAGCTGAGAATCTCTTCCTGTTTATATAACAGATCTCGTCGACAGTTCATATTCCACCATAAATTGGACGCAATCAGTCTCGAAGAACGAAGAGTCATTATGACATTTGATAAGTTCATTTGGATATTTTCAAAGAACTTCGAAGTCTTTTCGACTTCCGAAAAACTTTGGAGTCATCTCAGCGTGACTTTAACTCATTTCATCATCTTTATTTTCAAAGTATTTCGAAAATATTTTATCATTTTTTCGAAAACTTTGAAGGGGGTTTTGTAGGCCTCAAAAATGAAGTCACGCTGAGTTGATCAGAACAAGTCACGCAGAGTGATCCGAGAAGCAGCACAAAAGATACACTCAGTTCTGCCTGTCCATCTTCTTTAGAAATCACGCAGAGACAGCTCAGCCATACGTCAGAATCATAATGACTGACAACACAGCAGTCGAGAAACGTCTCCTCGTATGCCACGTATGCACAGAACTCGAGAGATCATCGCCGTCTTTTGCGTGATTTTTGAAATCTTCCTTAGCAAGACTCACTCTTCACCAAGTTGTCGTGACTTTGGGTCTTATCTTCATTTAATGCGGCTGACAATATAATCAATGTCAGAGATTTTGTGTCAGACGAAGCGTGCCAAATCAAGACAGCTGGCGGTTGGCGTAGATTCTGAACCTTCTCCTTCCTCAAGTTTGCGTGGATTTTTGAGTTATTCTTCTCAAAGCCTGCGTGAATTCTGAAGTATTCTTCTTCAAAGCTTGCGTGGATTTCGCCTTCAACGAGTCTGCGTCAACGAAACTGCGTGGATTTTTGCCTTCAGCAAGACAGCGTGGATTTCATTTCAACTGGAGTACATGGCAGCCATGCCACCGATCTCTCTCTCGCGTGCCCCGTAACTTGCACACGACCCATGCACTAATGCCATGTGTCCAACAGTTACGGGCCACGTCCAGTAACTACTCACTAACCCTGCGTGTATTTAGAGTCTGCGTGACTTTTCAAATGCACCAGTGGTGAGGTAGTTATCTTTTCAGTTACTGTTTTGACTCTATAAATAGAGTTCTTTTTTCTCATTCATTGTACAGATACATTGATATCTACTGTCAAAATTTTGAGAGCTTTTCTTCTTCGCATAGTCCAAGGGATAAAGCGATCGTCTTCTAGATCGGATTCCTACAGTTGTAATTTTCCCAGAAACACAACAAATAAAGAGAATTTCTTTATGGAAAACATTATTATCATTAGTATTATTATTAGTATACTTTATTATCCTGGTTATGATACATCTAAATATTTTTGCTAAATTTATGACCAATTAATTATAGCTTTAGGCTTAAATGAGTTATTATTATTGTCAAATATTTATTTAATATGTTTTGTTACAAAATGTAGTATTTTTATCTAATTTCAAAACTAATTTTTTTTTAAATTTTCAACTACTTATCTAAAATAATTTTTTAGGAATAATTATCTACGAATATTTTTGATCAATAAAATTGTTTTCCATTAGTATAAGTAAGTTATAAATATCCTCTAAAGTAAAACATATATCTAGTTTTAAATAGTATAAAAATTTCGAGGAATAAGTTATAAATATCTATCTATGCAAACCCTTCGAATTTGAATCCTTATCGTGACTAATCTCGTTCATATTTTCTTGCGAATCCGGACTTCTTCAATTGGGCTTAGCCATTAGACTAATCGAAATGCTGTCAAACAACACACCATGCCAGGCGACATACCAGGCAAGACATCTTGTCTTTACTATTTAATTTCTTGCTCAATATCATGCATGCTTTTTCTTTATGTTGTTCTTTCAAAATTATATATATATGCAAATTATTATATTTTATACAATTGGCTTAGAGTTAAGGGACCCCCGTATGTTTAGTGTATCTCATAAACTGTCACGATGTGCCACGGGTTGTGTGTGAGTTGTGAGTCGCATATAGTTTCGGACTTGCGTACAGACCGTACATCGGTGCGTACAGGTCGTGCGTTAGGATATAACTGTCAATAGATTGTGTAGAAGACTTGGCGGTTATTAAGGATTAAACAGTGTCGTGGAGACGACGCATGTATAATATCATTGGGGGGAGGGAACAGTTATTAGCGTAGGGGCTACATTTTATTTTTACACACATTTTGGGCCGAGGGTGACTATCATGAGCACTACCTTCTGTCCAGGGCCGATAGTGACTCGGATGAGCGCTACTTACTGCCACTCTTTATTTACTCTGCTGAGCCTACAGCCCTTGCATAGAACGTTGTCCTCAAAGTGCATATAACATAGAATGGTTAAGAACCTTTACTCATGCATACTTTTTTGTTGAGATTTTATTATTCAGTTATTGGCATGATATTATTTGTCTTGTTACGCCCCTCTGAGGACCTGGTGATCTCCCAAGTGTGTGTTTCGTAGTTTCTTGCAGGTGCTCTAGCTAAGGCCATATCCTTCCATTCCTTCGAAGATGATCTCTCTTGGTTCGTCTCGATATTTTCGTTGGTCATTTCCTTGTATACTCTCTCATTTTGAAAGTTGGTAGTGGACTGACTCCGCCCAACGATTATACTATAAATACTCAAGTTGATTTTATACCATTATTATTTTCATTGTGGATGAGATTTAGTTTGTTTTGGATTACAACATTTTACAGCTTTCGTATAAGAACAAGGTTTCCATATATTGGAGTGTACTTCGTATGTATACAACTGGCATGATACGTATCTAGTCTCAAGTATTTGGGACTGGGGTGTTACACCATTAGAAATCCATACGGTTCACAAACCCTTCAGAGCCTCATACGGCTCGGATAGTTCCATGCGGCTCAGAAAGGAGCCACGTGGCCCTAAGCAGTCCGCCTCTATAGCTGGCCATAAAGCAACTGCCTCATTAAATGACCTGACGGCAGCTTTGACAAAAAAATGAAGTGACAGCTTTGACATAAAGCTGAAAAGATAGCTCTGACATGATGGCGTGCTTCTAGGGAAAAGAAGAAAATCTTTTATACAGCTGGCATGATCCACCAAATCCCAAAGCTCCCTATGCGGCTGCCACCCCAATGCGGCTGCCCTCTTCATGCGGCTGCCTCCTTCATACGGCTGCCTCCTTCATGCGGCTGTCTCCTCCATGCGGCTGCCATCTTCATGCGGCTGCCCTCTTCATGCGGCTGTCTCCTTCATGCGGCTGTCTCCTTCATGCGGCTGCCACCTTCATGCGACTGCCCTCTTCATGCGACTGACTCCTGCATGCGGCTTCCCCCTTCATACGGCTGACCCTTGCATACGGCTGCCCCTTTTATGCGGCTGACCCCTGCATACGGCTGCCCACTTCATGCGGCTGTCACACTCATGCGGCTGCTACCTTCATGCGGCTAGGAGTGTGGGGGGTCACCCATATGCGGTTCATTTAGAGACTGCATTCATGCGGCTCTGTCAGGACGTCCCACTCATGACAGTTGAGACACGTGGCGGTCCTCATGGCAGTTGAGACACGTGGCGATCTTATCCCCTCGGAGTTATGGCTGCTAGCAAATCATAACAACCCAGATTTGTTATAATCATCATAATTACTCAGATCAAATCAGATTTGTTGTAATTAAGCAAATTGAATACGTGGCGAGAGATCCGAGCTTGTCATAACAAATTATGAAGATTTATTGCCATCAGCATTAATAGCCCATACGAATTTGGCGCAATCAAAAATTAACTGCCCAGATGTGATGCAATAAAGATTAATGGTCCAGATTATTGGTCGTCGACTTTTCAAGGGGCAATCATTGCAAACCCTAATGATCACATCCCCACTTCTATAAATAGCAAGGTGCCATTCCCTTGCAAACCCGGGAGAAAAAAGAGGAGGAGAATTCCAGAGAGAAGAAGATTCTCTCCACCCGGCTGGACGCACAGAGAGACAAAGGCACGCACAGAAGAGTCTTTCCACACATCCCGAGAGCATTTCTTCATCATAGCCAAGGCTACATCTGATCGTCCAAGGAGTAAGGCAGAGCTGCCGTCGCTTTCCATAGCCTCTATCGTCACCCCCCAGAATCAAAAATAAACAATCGTACTTAGATTACTGTACCTAGGACTTCATTCCTAGGCTTTCTTTGTGCGAGCGAGTTTGTATTGTGAGTCTAAGTTCAGTCCTCCTATAAAATTATTCTGCACTTTTACAATCAATAGCAAACACGATGGCGACTCTGTTGGGGACTAACTTCTCCACGGCTGAGGAGTTGGTGACGCAATCGGACGCAGCCAAACTTGGCTCCACTCAACAAATACTGGTCGTCCAGTTCGACCAGCAGGATTTTGAAGAAATTCTCTCCGACGGGAGCGCTAGCCCGATCCAGCGACGAGTCCGCACGAAGAAGGCCCGCAGGGAGTGGAGGCCCAAATCATTCGCTCCTCCCCAAGCTCTCAAAAAAATACTCTCTGTTGCTCAAGATGGCATAGAAGCCTCGCAGGCAACCCCACTTCAGACCATAGAGGACTCTGCTGTCCCCAAGTTCGACAGAAGAAAACGCTATGATGCTGGACTTGTAGGGGCAAAGAGGAACTCTATGCGATCCGAGCTGCATAAGGGCGTCAGCCGTATGAAAAAGGCTCATGCGGCCGCAATTGCCAACCGCATAGAGAAGACTCGTACGGCCACGGAAGTCAGCCGCATACAGAAAGTCCATGCGACCAAAAATGCCAGCCGTATGCAAGCAGCCTGCACGGTCACGACTTCCAGCCGCATCCCGAAGGTTCATGCAGCCACCGCTCCTAGCCGCATACAGAAGGGTCATGCGGCTACACATACCAGCCGCATGTAGACAGCCTGCACGACCACCGATCCCAGCCGCATACCATCTGTCTCATACGGATCACGGTCAGTCTTCGACCGCCTCTTAGGCGATCCTGACCCCAGATTCTATCATGTGCCAATTTCCGTGGACTCTTCCTACTATGTACTCTCAGGTGCTAGAAGGAAGAAGTCCCAGGAAGCACGGACTCGACGAGCTCAGTCGGCTGTCCCAACTTCTGACTATCAGGGTGTCCCGCTGACTATTACGCGGTACCCTGATGGAAAGTTGTATAAAACTATCCGTGTCCAGCCCCCAGCGGCCAACGAACGGGATAGATATCAAGAATATCCCAACAAGGATCAGGGGCAAGTACTCGTGCTACCCCCACATCAGGGAGCAGGCAGGAGGCCAACACACTCATGGGCTCAGAACTCCTGGGCCCACAAAATGGGTGACTTATGCAACGTGATTCTTCACAAACGCAAGAAAAGAGACAAAGATTTAATATGTAGAGAGTCCTGTCAGGGATATCAATGCACCCAAGTCATTGTCAACTGCTGCTGCAACAAGGCAGCAGTACAAGAAGACCGGCGGTCCGTCTTCCAACGGCTGCAACACCCAAGCTCAGAAGACGAGGCGCTTCTCGTCGCCTCCTGCATTTATGCTCTGAAGATTCCTGGCAGCGAAAGAAGGAAGAAAACAAATGTCTCTAGTCCAAAAATCTCAACCGACGTAACCAAGAAACTCTCTTCTAAGTGGTTGTCTGCCACCGTTACAGGAGGAGTTTACCAAGGTACCCGCTCAAAGATGAAATCTGCCACACTTGGAGGCATTGGAGCCGGGGGTACCACTCCTCCAAACATCCACGACAATCCGGTGTTCCAAGAAGATAATCCAGGGAAAAGGTTCACCCGACAAATGCAGTAGATCCCGACGTCCCCGAGGACGTCCACAACTCTCAAGACGAGGCAAGCTCTGATGCTGGGGATACCATTCCTTCTGAGTCCAAACCAGAGGACAACATTTTCACATACCCTGACGACTTCTCTGTACAAGGGTATGAATCAGAGGGCACGTCCTCCACCATTTCTTCCATCTTTCTTCATGTAAGGTCGGTATTCATGACGGACAGCAACCAAGACGGTCCCAGTGGTCGCCAACGTATCAACACTCTGGAGGCCATACTGCATGCCTTGGTTAAGTCCGTAGACGAGATCAAAGCGGCTCTTCCTACTCTGCAAGAAAGAACGCCTGGCCAAACAAGCTTGGGTCCCGTGGTCAATGCGGACTCGAACTCAGCTGCACCAAACCCGGGTGATAATCCTCCTGAAATATCGGCCCCTACCGCTGCAGACGAGGCCAGGAAGGCAAGAAAAGAGGTCCATAAGCTCCGAGACATGTTTCATGCCCGAGAAAACTGCCAGGACCTCAGGATACGACAACCGTATCCTACTGCGTGGAGAGATGTTCCCTTTCCGCCAAGATATAAACTATTCAACATCAATCCGTATGATGGGAAGAGATCTGCAAGCAAGTACATCACCTACTTCGAGGTCACAACCTGCCATCTGCCTCATGACGATGCCATCCTTACACGGCTGTTCATTGGAGCACTGGAGGGGGTCGCCTTCGACTAGTACCGTAATTTGTCGGACAACTGCATCCATTCTTTCACCGGCTTCAAATGTATGTTCCTGGAGAGGTTCTACGAAGTAGGACAAGACGTAACAATATCCACCCTCATGGATATTGTCCAGGAAGAAAAGGAGTTGACAAGGAACTATATCGAGCGGTTTCGCCAAACCGCGATAAAGTTGCCGTCCGGTAACCCAAATTCCTCCTTAATTGAAATTTGCCAAAAGAGTCTGCTTCCCACGATCAGCCTTTGGATGGGTAAAAGTCAGTTTAAGGATTGATAGACGTTCATCATTAGTGTCACTAGCACAGAAGACAAGTTAAAGAAAGCTCGCCAATTATGATTGCATGTCTCGGAAGGAGAAGACAAGGGCAAACGCCCTAACACCAACAGCAACAATGGTGGTAATCCCTCCAACAATCGAGACAACAAGGGCAAACAGGCTATGGTCGCCAACACAGCGTCGAAGCCTGAACCGAAGCCAGTAGAGAAGCAGTGGCCTCAGATGACCTATTCCTTTGAGGACAGCCATGTCAAGCCCATCCTGGACATGCTCATACAAGGAGGTCGAATTCAACTCCCTTCTCCAAGGCGTAAACCTCGACCTGCAGAAATGGAGAACCCTAAGTACTGCCACTACCATCGCTATGTCCACCATGCTACACATGACTGCTACCAACTGAAGCGATACATCCAGCATCTCATCAATTCTAAGGCCCTGGCTATTGATTTTGAAGGGGTGACCGTAGTAGCCAACATGGTGTCAGTACAATTCGATAACTTTCCTCTGACGAAGACTCAAGATGGAGTAGTACCCGTCCCCAGAGCAAAGATGGAGGTTTTAACCTTCCACCTCCCCGAGACCAGGCTGCTGGTCTAGTGCCCCTTACCACATCACGGGGGAAGATCATGTGGGTCCATCCGGACTTGGTACCTGAGGTGACTCAGTCCGCACCTCCCTCCACCAGCAAGAAGAAGAATAGGAAAGTCAAATCATACCGCACAATCCCGACAGAGGTCGAAAAAGCTACTGCTGTTGTTACCCGCTCCGACACATAAACCCAACCTCTACCGGGTTACTCGGCTGAAGACCATCAGCCGACAGCTTCTGATGCACCAGGACCTTCACAGCCTTCGATGACTGACAAGCCTAGGCCGAAGGAGACTCGCTTCGACAACCCGCTCCGAATAGAGACGCCTCTTAGGTTAGAGAGGCCATACAACTTTGATACCTTGGCATAATTGGCTAACACACCGGCCAAATTGTCGCTATACGAACTCCTGAGACTCTCCAAGGACGTTCGCGTCGCACTAAGCAAGGCACTCCAGAATGTCGACGCATATCTGGCTCAATCCAATCTCACTGGGGAAAGCTTGCCTGCAGATCTCCAGGACAGCGCTTGCACAGGTGCAATACCCAACATCGTCTTTACTCCGCAGGATATGCTTATCAAGACTAACCTGCACGATCGCCCTTTGTATTACAATGGGTACATTGGCGATATCAAGGTGGATCAGATGCATATTGATCCCAGTTCTTCCATAAGCATCATCTCGAAGAGCCTACTACATTATCTGCGCATCCTAATGCATCGCCTGATGCCAACAAGCACCGCCATCAACAATTTTAATTCAGGCAGAAGCTATCCGATCGGAAAGATTTGCTTGAAGTGCCAAATCGGTGACCTTCAGTCAGAAGTGACCTGTTATGTCATAGATGCGGATACTTCCTATAATATTCTTCTGGGGCATCCTTGGATACACGATTACATGATCGTGCCCTCTACACTGCACCAGTGCTTCAAGTACATCGACAAGCACGGCTTCGTAAGGACAGAATTTGCCGACATCGATACCTTTAAAGGGGTCGAATCCTACTACTCAGACTCATGCTTGTATGAGAAGTCGAAAAAGCATCTTGTCGAAGGAGATACTCAAGCTCAAACTGAGGCAGCAACTGGATCAGAAGAACCTTTGATGATCCACCTCCAAGCCCGTAAACCTGGCATGACTGCACCCCTTACAGCCACTCTGCGTAAGGACGCAATTAGCCTCTATGCACATAAGGAACAGATAATAATCCGACTACCAAGGTCTGGCCAAGCGCTAAGACCTACGACAGAGCCACTGCCAATCAGGCTGCCTAAAGCTAGCCAACAACAAACAGAGGAGCTCAATCCCTCTGTCAGGCCGATGACAATTCGTCTTCCTAGAATGAATCGATAGCCGAGCACTAAGCCAAGGACTGCTAGCCAGCCAATAACTCTTCGTCCAGCACCAACCACCAAATTGAGGGTGGCTAGTACGCCAACGACTCCATGTTCTGCTCCACCCATAGAGCCCCTGATGATCAAGCTGCCTAAGTCATCCTCCCAGTCTTTATTTACACATGGGGTAGCTGAAGAAGAGTCAGAACTGGCCAAGTATGTGGCTGCTTACACTGATTTGCCATCCGCAGATGATGCAATCCTACTAAAAAAGATACCTTACTTTATCAATAAAGGGCTATCTTTAAATTATCTCGAGCTTAATAAGCTTTGTACAATGTATGCTATGGAACACGGTATAGGCACTCACCTGCACACACAGGTAACAAATGTCTACACCACAAACCAACTTACTCCAGTGGAAGACGCTTACCGCATAATCGAGGGAGAGGATCCTCCAATCATCTTCGGCCGGAAGAAAGACCCGTAACCCTTTAGGGTAGAAGAAGTTGATCTCGAACCCGACATCGGGAGATTGCCCCTTTATCTGTATAGTTCTCAGTCTAAGTACCTCATGCAAAAATAAGGGTATGATCTGGAAACTATACCAGGCTTAAACTACGGCAATGGACGGCGGTTACCCTTACAATTGTCGGTCCCGGCTGGTAAACCATGAGACTATTACAACAAAAGAAGATGTGGGCTAGGTTATGTTATACCGATAATGACCCCTGAAAGCTCAGATGAGGAATACGACGGGCACTCACACTCAACCGGATCACCCACTTCCGATTCGGAGGTCAGCATCGGGGATATGCTCAGGCAAGTTTGGTCCGTCAATATGGCATTTGCCGACGCCTACGAAGAAGATGAAGACATTCCTGAACTTCTTGACTTAGAGCCGTGGGCACAACAACTAGATGCGCAGTGGAAGAAGCGGTTCGAACAAAGAGAGCCTCCCACTGAGGATGAGGTTGTACAAGTCGATCTCGGTGATGAGTCCTCTCCAAAGCCCATCTTCGTCAGCAAGAATCTGACAGACAAAGAGCGAGAATCACAACTACAACTCGTCAGAGAATACATCGACGTGTTCGTCTGAAGCTACGAAGATATGCCAGGACTGAACCCCGATATTGTACTTTATAAGCTCAACATCCGTCCGGACGTAAAACCGGTCAAGCAATAGCAACGACGGTTCTGTCTTGACGTCATGAACGCCATTGAAGCTGAGGCCAACAAACTGATAGCCAGCGACTTTATCCGTGAGGAACAACATCCAGACTGGGTCGCCAATATAGTACCAGTCCTCAAGAAAAGTGGAAAGATTCGAGTCTGTATCGACTTTCGCAATCTGAATGAGGCGTGTCCTAAGGATGAGTTCCCTCTCCCTATCACAGACATCATGATCGACAACATATGCAACTTTGAGCGTATGTCATTTATGGATGGTTTCTCAGGGTACAACCAAATCAAGATGTTCCCTGATGACGAGAAGCATACCTCATTTCGAACACCAATTGGCACATACTTCTACATAGTTATGCCTTTCGATTTAAAAAATGCTGGCGCCACCTATAAAAGAGCTATGAGCATCATCTTTAGAGACCACTTGCGCAAGATAGTGGAATGCTACGTCGACGACATCGCCGTCAAAAGCCGTTCTAAGGAAGATCATCTGCATGATCTAAGGACAGTGTTCGACCTGATGTGAGCGCACAATTTGAAAATGAATCCCATAAAATCCTTCTTGGGCATATCCAGCAGGAAGTTCTTTGGTTTTATCATTACCTCCTAGTTTATCCACGTAGACCCTGAGAAGACGAAGGCAATCATTGAGATGGGTCCCCCGAGAAATCTCCGTGAACTCTGAGGCCTTCAAGGGAGGCTACCCACATCATGAGGTTTATCTCCAACCTCTCCGGAAGATATCAACCATTCACCACCTCATGAAGAAGGGCGTTTCATTCGTATGGGATTAAGAATGCCAGCACGCCTTCGACAGCATTAAAGAATATCTGACGAACCCTCCAATCCTGGTAGCTCCGGTTGCTGGAAGACTATTCCTGCTCTATGTACGAGCGATGGAACATTCTCTCGGTGCTCTGTTAGCACAAAACAACGAGGCCGGCCATGAGCAAGCTATATATTACCTCAGCCGAATGATGATGGGGCCGGAGCATCGATACACTATCGTAGAGAAATAGTGCCTTGCTCTGGTTTTCATATTCAGAAGACGTGACACTACATCATGGGACAAACCATCTATGTCATATCAAGAGTCAACCCCCTCAGGGTCCTCATGACTAAACCAGGTGCACTCAGCTCTCGCCTCGCTACCTGGGCGATATTACTGTCCCCCTACCACATTATCTTCGTCCCACAAAAGGCTGTTAAAGGTCAAGCTCTGGCAGACTTTTTAGCAGATAGACGAAAAGATTCCAGACGAGGTCGCTAATTCAAATATGGCCTCCCATGATACCATATGGCGAATGTTCTTCGACGGCGCTTCTAGAACTGGGCCCAAGGGCAACATCGTCACTGGAGTCAGAGTAGTGTTGATTTCTTCCACCGGGCTGGTGATCAATCGAGCTCATTCCCTTACGGAGCCCTGTTCAAACAATGTGGCCGAGTACAATGCTTTGGTAATTGGCCTCCAACTTACAAAAGAACTGGGGGTAGAGCACCTTGAAGCATACGGCGATTCACAGTTAATCGTCAATCAGATTCGGGGTTCATACGAGGTTCGCCATAAAGACATGATCCCCTATCCCCAAATAGCGATTGACATCATCTCATCCTTGGAAGGGTTCTTCATAGAACACGTTCCCAGGCTCCAGAACATTGAAGTCGATGCCCTAGCAGGCCTTGCCGCTTCCTTAGCAGTTCTGAATCATGCTCATCATCTGGTTGACATCATAGGCCGTGAGTTGGTCTGTCCTAGAAATAATATTCAATGTGTTGAGAGTTACTCCGCGCTGACAGTCGACGAAGCACCAGACTGGAGACAACCATTCATTGACTTCGTAGTCTACGACATCCTGCTAGAGAATCCGAAGAAAGCCACTTCTATTAAAAGACGTTCCCTCAGATTCTTCTACGATACAGAAACAAAAATGCTATATCAGCGATCATACGATGGATTACTGGTTCGATGTCTGTCAAATACAGAAGCCAAAGAAGCTGTGCGTGAAGCTCATGATGGCAACTGTAGGGCCCATCAGCCTGGCCTAAAATTACAGGATCGCCTTCGACGAATGGGCTATTACTGGCCCACTATGGTTGTAGATGCAATAGACTATGCACGAAAATATAAAGCCTATCAAGTCCACGCAGATTTCATCCACCAGCCATCCGAGTTTCTACATCCGACGGTGGCATCCTGGCCATTCGAAGCATGGGGAATGGACATCATTGGTCCGATCACTCCACCTTCGTCTAGAGGACATTGCTTCATACTCGCAATTACAGATAACTTCTCCAAATGGGCGGAGGCTGTTCCGCTGGCGGAAGTGAAGACTTCAAACGTGATCAGCTTCCTCATGCATCACGTTATCTACCGCTTTGGGCTGCCCCGAAGGATCATCCACGACAATGGTCCGCAGTTCGCAAGCTACACCTTCTATCGGTTTTACGACATACACCGAATCCAGAATATTGCATCAATACCATACAACCCGACGGTTAATGGTCTGGCTGAAGCATTCAATAAAACAATCATCAAGCTTCTCAAGAAGTTCGTGTCATCAAACAAATGCGACTGGAATGAAAAGCTCGACGAATGCTTATGGGCGTACCATACTATAGTACGGACTGCCACTGGGAACACACCATTCTCTCTGGTATACGGAAGTGAGGAAATTCTCCTACTGGAGACTCAAATTCCCTCACTCCGCGTCGCTTTCACCTATCCATTGACGACAGATGATAATCACCATCGCCGACTACAACAGTTGGAGGCCCTCGATGAGAAGCGTCTGTTAGCTCAACAACAAATCGAGCTGTACCAAGAACGTATCTCCGGAGCCTTCAACAAAAGGTTAAAATCAGAACATTCCAAGTGGGCGATTTTATTCTGGCAGTTCTAAGGCCGATGGTTATGACTCACAAAACCGCCGACAAGTTCCAGCCAAAGTGGGAAGGCCCGTTCATCATCGATGCTGTATTCTCCAATGGAGCTTACTGTCTCACAAAACCAAATGGAGACTTGCTCATGTTGTCCATCAACGGCATGTTCCTAAAAAAGTATTACATCTGAAATGACATCTGCCAGGGTGTTGAGTTATATGCCCTGTGGTACGGCTGAATTCACACCCCGACTACAAACCTACCAAATTGACGAGTTATGTACCCCTGGTACCGTTGAACTCACATTTCGACTACAAATGACGAGTTACGTACCCTCTGGTACCGCTGAATTCACATTCCAAATCCAAATATCCCTGATTGATGGGTTATGTACCCTCTGGTACCGCTGAACTCACATTCTGACTCCAAATCTCCCAGATTGTTGAGTTATGTACCCGCAAGTACCGTTGAACTCACACTCTGGTCACTACAGATAAATCTATATCGCATCTTTTAGGTAGTAAGTCATGTATGATCATACCTCTAAACTTTTCTCTTAAGAAGAGCTCCCTTCTTATGATCCAATACCCGCACTTCCAGTGCACAAAAAAGGGTAAAGATCCACAAATTATCCAAAACAACCACGTCGATGTTACCTTTGAGTTATTTCCCTTCCATAAAAAACAAACCGCCCCTCACATAGAACATCCATGTCCTCATTACCTCTGAGTTGTTCTATGTACCCTTCATGGAGCCCACTCCTGCAATGTCCTCATTACCTCTGAACGGGAAGGCTCCATCGAAGAAACCTTCATATTTACCATGTCCTCATTACCTCTGAGTAAGTATGTCGGTTCTCTCTCGACTTATTATCCCTACAAAAAAAACCCCGGGGTACGCCAAGGATAATGGGCCCACAAATGTCCTCTATCGACCACAAATGTCCTCTGTTGACCACAAATGTCCTCAGTTGACCACAAATGTTCTCAGGTGACCATAAATGTCCCCTGTTGACCGCAAATTTCTTATCATGCCCCGGGAGCCCAATCGCTCCATGGTATTCTTTCTCACGATACCAAAAACTTCCATGGCCACCTCACTGTGGAATTTTCTAAGTATTCCCATCAACTTGTTATATGTATCTAAAACCAAGGTATACCCCGGGTAACAAGTCCACAAATAGTCTCCCAGTGGGGCCAATACCACAACACCACAAACACAATAAGCAGTACAAGTGAAGGGTAGAATAAAGCATACTCTTTTATTTGAAAGGCAAAAGTACTACATGTTCTGGGGACTACACCGCCCTCAAGAAAGGAAAAGAACGAAAATAAAAGAAGGAAAAAAGCTGACTATGGTTCGGCGATACACAATTCCATGAGATGGTCTCTCAGCAAGACAATTAACCGCTCGAACCCTGCTTGGCCCAACGTTCGGCCTCCTGAGCCAGCCGCTCCGCGTCTTCTAGGTGCACATGAGCCCGCCAGCCATCCTCGAGCTTCTTGAAAGCACGCTCCAGGCTAGCAGAAGCTCGGGAGACCTTGTCGGCCTCCTGAACGATCAGCTCTTTGTCCGTGCGGGAAGCTTGAAGCTCATACTCCTAGAAGGCTAGCTTCCTCTAGAGTTCAAGGATCTGCTTCCGTGTATTAATTATTCTGTGAGAGGCAGCCGCTTCCTGAGCTATGCAATCCTCGCTCCTGTGGCTCAGCTGATCATATCGAAGAGATAGGTCACCGAGGTCCTTCATTATAATCGGCTTGGACTTATTTCGTATAGCCCTTACCTTCTCCAGGACAGTGGTAAGGAAGCCCCGCTCCTGATATATTATTGTAGACAGATCAGCTTGCCTCAGCACTTGAAACTGGGCCACGAGCTGATCAGCCTCTAACAATTTGGGTTCCAGAAGCGCAGCTATGCCTGCCCTACCAGGGAGGGCTTTAAGAATATCAATTTAGCCTCGGGCACATTGTCGGGCAAAAGCAAAGGGGGTCCCCCGCTCCACAGTTGCTTCGACCCCTCTCTTAAAGTGGCGGTAGAAACTGTCAACTACATCCTGTGATGCCTCATCTAGAAATTCCGTAGAGGATGACGTGAGAGGAAGTATAGCTGGCAGTGTCGAAGGAGATACGCTAGAACCTGCCGCCCCTGCCACCAGGGAAACAAATTCCGAATGAAAAGATGCATGGATAGCAGCTAACTCCTCCTCCGAGGCTCGGAGAACCTGGATACTCGGCAAGGTGAAAAGGTCGACCCCCGAAGCCACATGAGCAGAGGAGGATGCATGGACCATTGCTCCCTGTCCCAGTAGAATCGCCATCCGATCTCCCGAACTCGATCCAGCGGGAGGCCCCTCTATATAAGTCAGGAAAGGAGGGGGCACACTCCCTCCCGCCAGATCTCCGCTGGTAGAGCCTTCCCTGACAATATCCGTCATTGGTAGTAAAGAGACAGGACCTGTATGTCCAGGGCAACCATCAATTAGCATAACCCGAAGGATGTGATAATAGAGCAAATGGGCCTCCTTACTAGTCAAAATTTGGCTTATCTTACTAGGGAAGGGTTGTGGAGGCTGAGGCTCGCTCACAGCCGCCATAGTCCCCTTACCAGCAACCTCCAAGCCGAATTCAGCTGGCTCTTCTGCCCCAGCCGTCCGGAAAGGAGATACGACTGGATCAGTGTCACCCTGCTAAAATTCAACGGTCTCGGGGACGGGTTCAGCGGAGCCCCCGTCGCCCTGCGTCGAGGCCTCAGCAATGTAAGATCCCTCAGCCGCCGCCAAGAGGGCCCGGCAGAAATAATCTCGACAAATATGTCACTAATTAAAGTATTTATGGCCGAATTGACTTCAGAAATAGCGATCGATTCTCGAGAGCCCGACTCTTCTGACGCCTACAAGAGGAAAGGAAAATGATTAAAATTAAAGTTCAGGAGAAAAGATGAACTGAATAAAGATGGTAGTAACTCGATTTACCTCCGAAGCGGGGTCGACGTCCTCGCTTCTCTCCTTTATAGTTAGCTTGCGACGTCTGACCGTATCCCATTTCCGGGAGTAAGGAATACCTCTAAAAGGGAAGATTTGCCTGCTACGTTTCTGTACAGGACCAGGTGCAACAGGCGGCTGATCCACTACCATCTTATTTGGTACGGCAGGTGGCTGATCCGCCACCATCTCATCTGACATAACAGGCAGCTGATCCACCCCAACATCTTCCACCGGAGGGGATGAGTTATCTGCATCGTGCTCATCATTCTCTTCGTCCATATTTGTGGACTCTGAGTCAGGCACAAGAACCGCATTTGCCCTCCTTTTTCTCCTCTTAGACCCCTTGGGCTTCTCCGCCAAGCCGGTACCCACAATGAAGCTGGTACTCGGGTCAAAATTAATGGGAGGCTAGCTCGCCGTAATATGGTATAGGGCCGCCATATACAAAATCTCTCCTGGCACATCACCGTCAGGAACCGAAAAGGTGGTTTGGGTATGAACCATGTCGTAATAATGCTATGAACTGATACCATCCAAGACGCTACCTTCAAAGCCCAGGAAAGAGCTGGGACTGTCGAAGAACAGCTGGCTATATCCGAACTGGCGGGAGAACTTGCAGGGCAAGTAAGGCTCTAGGTAGATGTTGTTGCAGTTATGATGTACTAGGTACGCTGGACGGATATTATGCAGCCAAAGGAGCATTTTCTCGGGCAAGAGGAGAGGAGGTTCGGTACCATCAACATGAACGCCCCTCACTTCTTTAGCAGTAAAATGAGGTACGGACACAAAAAAGTCGTATCCGTCCACTCTCGCCAGCGCTCTCCGACAGGCTGGCATAGTGCTGTACTTCCAGGGCTGATGGTGGAATCGAAAAATGAAAGCGTCATCAGCCGTAACGCCATCTTCTGCTCCAGGCCTCATCAAAGACCGGCTGTGCATTAACAGCCATCCCATCAGATAATGGTATGGCAGCTCTATTCGCTTAAAATCCATCATCGTGTCACGTGCGATGACCTTGGAAGAAAAGGCGCGAAGGCCATGGTGTATGCTGCACATCATGGCCGGAAGAAGAGCCATCTTGGCCCCAAAGACCAGCTTTACGGCAGGGAGGATAAAATGGCGACTGATCCTCTCAATGGAACCTGCCCCTCCAGAGACTACGCAGTTCCGTAGCCACACCATCAGGAATCCCGCCAAAAGCCCTTTCTCCGACAGTTGCTGAGTACCATGATAAAAATAACTAAAGGAGTCGGTATTACTTCCAAATGTGTCACCCGTGGACCTCGATCTCTTGGCAGTTGACACCAGGTTTTGTACTTCCTTATGAGTTTGAGGATCTCGGAAAGAAACCCGGCTTGAGGCTCCTAGTATGAAAAGGTATGAGACCCAGGTGGTGGTACGAGGAATGCTCCCTTCCGAGCTGCTATCCTTCTTGATAGACGTCTGATGACAAGTACTGTGGTGACATAACAATTCCCGATACACGGCAACAAAGCCCGGTAACTGCCGATCCAAATCCTCGAGCTCTTCGCTCGTAGGGGTGTACACTTCAAAGACTTCTTCCCCCCAGGGCAGCTTGGAGATAACGTACATCTCGTGGAGAGCGAGTCCCAGCTCCCCTCTCGGCGTGAAGAAGGTTCCCGTCCGCCGGTTGTACATCTCCAGAAGAGCCATGAACAACGGCTTATTTATGGGTAGACCATGACAGGTGCCCCGAATAGCGTGGTAGAGGCCGATCTCACGCAGGAAAGTCTCATACTTCTGCAGAATCTACGTGGTCAAGTTGGCCCATACAGGGATAGGGTTTTTCCAGTTCAGCAACGCCAACCGGCCGACGGGATAGGACCCTTTCTGAGCAAGCTGGTTCAAGAAGGTATCAGCTTGAGAGAATATAAAATTGGGACCCGATACGTTTATGAAGGTACCCGGAGCCAGTCCCATCACGTACCGACTGATCGGTTCCCTTTCCGCATACGCTGATCCCAAATTCCTATTGTAATGGATGTTTCCCATAAACATCCCCGACTTGTTTGGAGTCAAGGAGTCTACCATCTTTCTGTCTAGCGGTAACATGTTGAACCATGACAGAGGAAAATGATGCTCTATTGGAGGGATATGGATCTCCACCCCATCAAGAGTAAAGTCCCAGCTCTCGGATATATCCAGCACCCGGGTGTTCTTTACAGACAAAGCATCCCCAAAAAGGAATGCATGCTTCAGGTATTTCCACTCCAATTGCCCCGAGTTCATCACGGCACAGAGAAAGTAAAAGGACTATTTCTTGATAGCATTCTGCCTCTCCAAAGGCTCTTTTGGAAGCTGGTTCGTCACATACTCGACTATGTGGTCATATCGATAGCCCATAGCAGATTGGGCACGACCTACCAGAGGCTCTCCCGCTGCATTAACTGGCAGATTCACCGAAGAAGAAAAAACGAAACAAACCAAAAGATGGTTAAAACAAAACTACTGAGTGCTTTGACTTATGCGGTCCAGTCTACATGAGCTTATGCGGCTCTATTTAAAGACGAACTTATGCGGCTCTATTTAAAGACGAGCTTAGCGGCTCTGTTTAAAGACGAGCTTATGCGATTCTGTTTAAAAGAGCTCATGCGGCCCTGTTCGAATATGAGCTTATGCAGCACTAATTAGCGTAAGCTTATGCGGCTTTGTTTAGCGTGGTCTTATGCGATTCTACTTAGCGGAGCGTTATGCGGCTCAATTCAGAGGAGCTTATGCGGCTCAGTTTAGTACAGACTCATGCGTCCCAGTCCAGACGAACTTATACGGTCCTGTTTGAGGGGGCTTCATACGGTTCGATTCAGAGGGACTTTTACGGCTTTGTTCGAAGGGTCTTTATGCGGTTCAGTTTGTAAAGTGTTTATGCGGCCACTAGACAATTCCCATGCGGCTCGGACATGGGGTATACCCCCATACGGCTCGGACAAGGGACATACATGCGGCCCATACAACTTAAACAGTTCGATGAAAATGAGGGACGCATTAAAGGCTTGTGCATAAATCATACAACAGAGCCGTCTTTATTAGGGTTTTGAAGTATACGATCCGCCCAAACCCTTACCAGCAATGGTGGGGTGAACGTCGGGGTGAACTTCAGGCACCGTGGAGGACGAAGAAGCCACTCCTTACCCTTCGCCGTGGCTGTAGAAGACTTGGGGGCCATTGTTGATTGATGGGCGGAGAAGGAAGACGAAGACAGCAACTTAGGGCGAGAAGAGTTGAAGACAGAAGAAAGTAAAGAAGACTCTCTGACCAAAAATGCTCCTATTTATAGGTAGAAGGAGGGAGGGACACTTCGATCCGCGTGTTGCATAAAAACAAAATCGACTCTTCGGTCATCGAGGAAAATCCGGATATTTAAAACCGACCCTTGGGATCCTTCCCCAAAAGGCGACTTTAAATCCAAAGCAAATCAAGCACAATTAATGAGACAGATACGTGGCAGGAGACGCACACGTGGCAGGGAGTCTATGCGGCTAGACAGTCCATGCGGCTGGAAAGTCCATGCGGTTAGGAAGTCCATGCGGCTAGAGCATCCTATGCGGCCAGAAGAATTTACATAGCCATGCTTCTTACTCAAAGTATTTCAATTTTACAAATTGAAAACTTTGAAGGGGGTCTTGTAGAAGCATGGAAAAGAATAAGAAAAGCCCAAGCGGCCTCAGACAGAAAGAGCCTCATGCGGCTCAGGAATCTATTAGAAATCCATGCGGTTCACAAACCCTTCAGAGCCTCATACGGCTCGGATAGTTCCATGCGGCTCAGAAAGGAGCCACGTGGCCCTAAGTAGTTCGCCTCTACAGCTGGCCATAAAGCAACTGCCTCATTAAATGCCCTGACAGTAGCTCTGACTGAAAAACGAAGTAACAGCTTTGACATAAAGCTAAAAAGATAGCTCTGACATGATGGCGTGCTTCTAGGGAAAAGAAGAAAATCTTTTATACAGCTGGCATGATCCGCCAAATCCCAAAGCTCCCTATGCGGCTGCCACCCCTATGCGGCGGCCCTCTTCATACAGCTGCCTCCTTCATGCGGTTGCCTTCTTTATGCGGCTGTCTCCTCCATGCGGCTGCCCTCTTCATGTGGCTGCCTTCTTCATGCGTATGCCTCTTTCATGCGGCTATCTCCTTCATGCGACTGTCTCCTTCATGCGGCTGCCACCTTCATGCGGCTGCCCTCTTCATACGGCTGACTCTTGCATGCGGCTGCCCCCTTCATGTGGCTGACCCCTGCATACGGCTGTCCCCTTTATGCGGATGACCCCTGCATGCGGCTGCCCCCTTCATGCGGCTGTCACCCTCATACGGCTGCTACCTTCATACGGCTAGGAGTGTGGGGGTCACCCATATGCGGTTCATTTAGAGACTGTATTCATACGGCTCTGTCAAGACGTCCCACTCATGACAGTTGAGATACGTGGCAGTCCTCTTGACAGTTGAGACACGTGGCGGTCTTATCCCCTCGGAGTTATGGCTGCTAGCAAATCATAACAACCCAGATTTGTTATATTTATCATAATTACTTAGATTAAATCAGATTTGTTGTAATTAAGCAAATTGAACACATGGCGAGAGATTTGAGCTTGTCATGACAAATTATGAAGATTCATTACCATCAGCATTAATTGCCCATACGGATTTGGCACAATCAAAAATTAACTGCCCAGATGTGATGTAATCAAGATTAATAGTCCAAATTATTGGCCACCGACTTTTCAAGGGGCAATTATTGCAAACCCTAATGATCACATCCCCACTTCTATAAATAGTAAGGTGCCATTCCCTTGCAAACCCGGAAGAAAAAAGAGAAGGAAAATTCCAGAAAGAAGGAGATTCTCTCTACCCGGCTGGACGCACAGAGAGATAAAGGCACGTACAGAAGAGTCTTTCCACACATCCCAAGAGCATTTCTTCATCAGAGCCAAGGCTACGTCCAATCGTCCAAGGAGTAAGACAGAGCTGCCGTCACTTTTTCGAGCCTCTATCGTCACTCCCCAGAATCAAAAATAAACAATCGTACTTAGATTTTTGTACCTAGGTCTTCATTCCTAGGCTTTCTTTGTGCGAGCGAGTTTGTATTGTGAGTCTAAGTTCAGTCCTCCTATAAAATTGTTCTGCACTTTTACAATCAATGGCAAACAAGACTGAGATGGAGAATGATAAAAACTGGGAGATTACTACCCCTATTATTATCTTGTTCATGAATTTGGAGTACATCGAAAGAATGTCTAGATCAGAAACGGGTTCCTTGATATACACATTCGGGTGAAGGGGCTATTTGGCCTCCTTTAGACGAAAAGGATGAAAGTGCTTGATCATCACCTTGACTGGATGTTGCATAGACCGAAGCCACTTGTAACTCATCTTCATTGTCCGAAAGTTGTCCAAGACATAACAAATCTTGATGGTTTGGTTGCAATCTTGTGAAGACAGATCGCCTAAATGGTTGATCAACTATTTTTGAGTAGAACAGTTGATAACAATCTTTGCACAGGAATGTCTTTGATGAAACATAACTGTGTTTGACGACACCTCTGTTGACTTACGCTTATGCTGAAGTATATTACGCAATCCAACAGAAGGGTGTATGACATCCTTTCCCTTTTTATGCAAAGAACCAAGTAGTTATCTTGAACCGTGCATTTCCGGAATTGGAATAATCTAAAAAAGACTATTTCTGCGAATTCCTCCTGGTTATTCTAAAACTTTCCAAGGCCTGCCTTGAGAATGAGAATGTAGGTATTGTTGTCTTTGGTAGTGATACCGCTATTAAAGAAGGAGATCTTGTCATGCGCACTGGATCTATTATGGATGTACCTACGAAAAAGGCCATATTAGGCCGGCCTTTGGAAATAGTAAATAAGTTCCTTTCCTTTCTTAGCATCGAAGGTGCGTAGCGCACTATTCGCTTTCAGTAAAGTTGTGTACACCACCAACAAAGACAAGCAATACTGGGTCTTCAAGGAAGAGGTTAGGTCCTTAGCTTCAGAAGTCGTTACTTGACCAAACAACCTCCAATTCTGCCGGACAAAGTCCATGCATGGAAAAGTTGGCTTTTGAACTTGTCGACCTATTTTATGTACATGAAAAATCCATGTACTTAGGTCTCAAGATATTTTGTCACGTGGAATCATTTTAGGAACATTGGAAAGCAATGTACATGAATCCACCGCACGTGGAAGAGGGGTGCATGGCAAGTTAGAGTGCATAGGTTTTAGCTTGTACAACTTTCCATCGCCTGCACGCATAACACGAAGATGTGCATGAACTGGGCCATCTTTATAACGCATAGAATTTGACGAGAAAGAATGTCTATAGAAGACCGACTTCTAGTCTCCAGTTATATGTCTAAATTCTATATTGTAGCAGGAATCTCAACTCGATTCACCAAGTGTAAGGCAGAAATTCCAACGTTTGAATCTTTAGCATCGTAGTGTTTTCCTTTGCCAAAATTTAATGTTGTGCATTATTGTTGCCAAAGCTGGATAAACAGTTTTGTCATAAATGTCAGGCTTCTTCTTGGATGCATGCTTGGCATGCGCCATCTTGGTATACTTCTACTTTCGAACAACACAGGACTTAGTTGATGGTTCACTTGTAGGACCTTTTTCTGTACGCATGGTGTAGATCATGAGACTCAACAGCAGAAACGTCTTTAAACAGAATTGTGGCTGATACTGAGCCATGTGCCTTCGAACTATCATTTTGGCTCATAGTGGACAGAGCTTTCCCTTTGCCATCTCTAGCATTAGGAAGGGCGGAGAGAGGCTTTGGGACCAAGGTTTTACGAACACGCTTAGCTTTCTGTCCCTTGGCGGCCCAAGTAGAGTCTTTGTCAGATAGCATTGTTTCGTAGGCTTGTTAGTCAAATTGCAAGACCAACGTCTTCTCAACTGAACCAAGCTTAGTTACATTAGATTGCGCCACCACTTTCTCATCGGTGAATAAAGTCGTCCCCAACAGAGTCGTTAATTTTGTTTGAACACAAAAAGGGTCCCAAAATATAGAATATTTTGTATTATTTTAAAGAAAAGGTACAACAAGAATCTTAAACAAGAATTCTGAGTACAATATAATCTAGGAATTAGGGCGTTGGAGAATAAGTCTACTTCGATTTCTTTACTCTATTGACGATCTGATGCAGAAATTGATGAAGCTTGGCAGTTGATGAACTCTCGGTAGTAAGAAAAACTTTATCACTGAAAGCTCTTTCTCTTTCTGAATGTTCTTTAGCAAAAAAGCAGTATACATAGTCTCTCCTTATGCATGTGTTCTCTCCGTATATGTTTTTGTGCGAGGAATGAACTATCCTCTATTTATAGCTTTTCTTTACTGGAATAGCCATGTACGTATGTGAAGAAAATACACTGTCTTCTGCCTCAGAGACGCATAAAACTAGGTAGGCATATGAGCCTTCAGGGGTTAGTGGAGAGTGAACATACTCGAGAATCACGTATAGCTTGCCACGTATTCTAAGAAGTTCTGCACGAAATACTGCCATGTCAGTACACGATCTATTTGATGTGGATTAGCCATGCGTCTAATTACTTTGAACGCATAGCATTTGATTGCTTACTAAAATAGTAACTTTCTTTGCATAACTATGTGTCAATCAATACTTGAATGCATAACTTTTCAATTCTATATTAGAAAACACAGTTCTGGAAGTCGACGCATACAACTGCTTCCTTCACATCTGGCAAAGTGTAATGATGAAGGTAAGGTGGTTACTGACGTATTCCTTGTAGTTTGAATACTGCACACTGCTCGAGGTTTGTCTTTTTCACACATGAGATAAAAAAGCACATCATATGTCTTGATGAACCATGCGTTTGTCTAGCCCATCCCTTGAACATGTGTCTTTTTTTAGAAGCACTAAGTTCTTTGGCTAACAGCTTTTGACTTAGGAATGTTTTTAGACGCATGAAACATATGCATCTCTTTATGATATTTTTCATGCTTCTACAGGGGTTACATCCTTCCCAACTAAGAAGAATTTTATCCCTGAAATTTAGAATATAGTCACGAATAGGAATACGATAATTGAAGGTTTATAAAAATTAAATGTAGTACGTAAGTTCGTACCGGACTCCTCAAACAAATGAGGAAAACATTCCCGAATAGAATTCTCGCACTCCCAAGTCGATTAATCTGGTAAGTGATGCTACCATGCAACACGGAATAGTCAAATAGTCTGCCCTCTCATCACCTTCTCAGTGCAGTAGAGGATCTTAACTGGTTGCTCCTCATAGGACAGACTCGGCCCTACTGTCATCTCTGAATGATCAAGTACGTGACTTAGGTCAGCCACGTATCTTTTCAACTGCTACACGTGGAATACGTCATGCACGCCTTCTAGTGATTGAGGCAATACAAGTCTGTAAGCCACCTCGCCAATCCGCTCCAAGATATTAAATGGTTTGATGTACCTCGGACTTAGCTTGCCTCTCGCTCCAAATTGGATAGCACCTTAGGTATGCGAGGTCTTCAAGAATACATGATAGCATTCCTTGAACTCCAAAGGTCAGCGATGCGCATCTGTCCAGTGCTTATGTCTATCCTGTGCTTTTCGATAGTGACCCTGAATCTTCTTTACCTTTTTAACTGTACTAGTCACAAACTCTGTCCCCAAATCTGCCTATTCATAATATTTCTCTAATATACGAAAGAATGACACTTTCTCTCGTAATGTGCATCGAAGGGTGCCATCTAAATGCTGGCCTAGTAACTATTGTTGTATGAGAATTCGACCAAATGTAGGTTATCCTCCCATGATCCTCCAAAATCAATCATACATGCTCTAAGCATATCCTCAAATGTCTGGATAGTCCGCTCAGACTGGTCATCTATCTGAGGGTGGTATGAAGTGCTAAACTTCAGTCGAATCCCGAGGCTCTCCTGCATACTCCTCCATAAATGGGATGTGAATCTCGAGTCTCAATCCGACACAATACTGACTGGCAATCCATGTAATCGCACAATCTGTCTCATGTATATATCATCCAAAATCTCTATGGATTATCCAACTCTGAAGGGCAAAAAATGTACTGACTTGGAAAGTCAGTCTACGATAACCAAAATTGTATCCTTCCCTCAGGGGCTCCTTAGAAATCTAGCAAGGAAGTCCATCATGATATGTTTCCACTTCCACTCAAGAATAAAAAGTAGCTATAATAGTCCTACTAATCTCTGGTGTTAGGCATTGACCTGCCGACTGACAAAACATCTTACCACAAATCTAGCAATCTCCCTCTTTATCCCATGCCACCAATAATGTTATCTTAAATCTCGGTACATCTTCATACCTCCGGAATTAATAGAATACACTAAATTGTGTGCATCTGATATCAACTCCTGCCATAACACTCCATTCGAAACAAATAAGCGATTTCTACACCTTAATGTTCTATCCTCATGAATCCATAGTTTGGTCTGTATGCCTGCCTCTGTCCTTTCTCGGAACCTTTGGAATCCAGCATCCGTAGGTAGTGTTGCCTTGATCCTCTCTGCCAATAAAGACTGAACCTCAAGGTTGGATAACTGCCTATCCATACCGGGAAATATAATCTCTATCCCGGGCTCCTGTAGATCCTCCAATAAGCGATGTTGAGTCATCAAGAAGTGTGTCACTAGCTTACTACTCAAAACATCTTCTACAACGTTCACCTTGCTGGGGTGATACTGTAGCTCGATCTCATAGTTATTCATCAACTCCAGCCAATGTCTTTACCTTATAGTTCGTTCCTTCTAAGTGAATACATATTTCAGGCTCTTGTGATCGGTAAAAATTAATGCCTCTACAGCTTTAGTGCAAATATCACCACAGCTAGCTCTAAATCCTGCGTCGGATAATTCTTCTCGTGTGTCCTCAACTGTCTCAATGCATATGCCACAACCTTGCCATGCTGCAGCAGCATACATCCTAATCCGCTTTCAGCTGCATCACTATAAACTAAAAGTCCTCCAGATCCCGTGGGAAGATTCAAGATATGTGTCATTCTCAAATGTTTTTCAGCTCATCAAATGCCAATGACACTCCTGATGGAATTACGGATTCCCAGAACCCTTTCTTTGGTGTACGTATTGATCGATAGAAAGTTAAAAAGATCTAATATGTGTTCTAACCCTTCATAGGCGGAAACTAGGGTTCACGAATTATACCTACGACAGAAAGGAGACAAGTAGTCCTGGCAATCTTGAGCGGACGATCCCAAGATCTTCTGCACGTATTCCTTCCTCGAGTTGGACGTCGTGTGGGCGACGATCTTCCAACCTTTTCTTCTCCTTAGAAGCCCTCTCTTTCTCTCCTTACGTGAATCACGAATTTAGAGAAAGTATTTGATTTTTCATCAGTAATCTGGCGACCAGAGAATAGAGGATATATATAGGCTACGGCAGGGACAATAAGAAAAAATTAGGGTTAGGCCTCCTAACGGATCTGGATATCCCGTGTTCAGCCCGAACACACAATCCAGTCCCATTAACAATAGCTCGGTACACTAATGAGCTATTGTTGCACTACCTCCCTAATCCTAAATTATGTTTGTGGACTCCTTTTATTATATGCTCGTTTGGCTCCCCATGTTAAGATATCGTATGGTCGTCGATCAAATTAAGTTACTGATAACTATATTAATTCGACATATTTTATCCTTAAGTAGTACCGCTCAACTTTATTTGTCATGTCGGATATAATCCACCTGCAGGGTTTACATGATAACCCTTATGCTCTCCTTAAGGGGACATGATCAACCCGATGTATCGGGACATCGATTCCATTTATAATCAACATCCCATCATACATACAATGTTATTACCCAATTCATAGAGGTTGTTGATCCATAATGAATCTCACTCTTTTATGAGTCAAAGTAATGCATACTACATATATATGTCTGTTATTATTTAAGAGCACAAGCATCCATAATAACAGAGGTGTTTGTTCGCTTTTGTAGTCAGTACAAAGAGAACAACCTCAAGTGGTCCTGTTCAATACACACAAAGTGTACTAGTGTAAAGCTATAGTCAAGATAGACTAATACCAAATTGCACTACAACCTTTCCAATAGATTGTCCAAGTTCATCTAGGTTGTGAACCATTTATATACTCCATAGGAAACTGATAATGTGATCTTCTGTGTGACACCACACACCATATTATCTACAATATAGAATATCAGACATTTGCATTAACACTTGCAAGAAATACAATATGCAAACATTTGTCCATATGATTCTTATTCAAAATTTAAGGAATTAAGGTTACTACAAAAGTGATGCTTTTAGTATATAACCCTAACAATCTCCCACTTATACTCAAAGCATTGCTTTTCAGTAAACTGTTACAAATCTCCCACTTATACTTAAAGCCATGCTGTTACACATCTGACTCCCATTCCCTCAACATGACTATCAAAAGTCTTAGCTGGTAAGCTCTTTGTAAAGGGATCAGCTAGGTTGTCGACTGATGCTATCTTGATCACAACAACTTTTCTTTTCTTTACGAAATCTCGTATTAGGTGGTACTTACACTCAATGTGTTTGCCTGTCTTATAGGCTCGTGGTTCCTTCGAGTTTGCAACTGCACCACTATTATCATAATAAAGTGTAATAGACTTAGGCAAACTAGGTACCACATCCAAGTCCAACAGAAAGTTTCTGAGCCAAATTGCTTCTTTAGCTGCCTCAGAGGATGCCACATACTCGGCTTCCATAGTGGAATCAGCAATACATTTTTGCTTGATACTCCTCCACACAATGGCTCCACCTTCCAAAGTAATCACATAACCTGAGGTAGATTTCCTGGAATCCCTATCTGACTGAAAATCTGAGTCTGTAAACCCCAAGGAACTAAACTATATGCCTGGTAAACTAGCATATACTCTTTAGTCCTTTTTAGGTACTTTAAAATATGCTTTATGGTAGTCCAGTGCTCTTGTCCTGGTTTAGATTGATATCTGCTAACCATGCCTACGGCAAAGCAGATATCTGGTCTCGTACATAGCATTGCATACATTAAGCTTCCTACTGCTGAAGCATAAGGAACTGCCTTCATGTTTTCTATCATTTTAGGTGTCCTCGGACACTGCTCCTTTGATAGAGCAATTCTATGTCTAAAAGGTAAGAAACCTTTCTTAGAATTTTGCATACTAAAACAAGTTAGTACAGTATCGATATAGGAAGCATGGGATAAGCCCAACATCCTTTTCTTACGATCTCGTAGAACTTTGATCCCAAGGATGTGACCTACTTCTCCCAAGTCCTTCATATCAAACTGTTTGGATAACCATACCCTGACATCAGATGACACCTTCATATTATTTCTAATGGACAAGATGTCATCCACATAAAGCACTAGGAACACCACCACATTTTTGTCACACTTTCTGTATACACATGATTCATCCAGACATTGATCAAATCCATAGGATTTTATCACCTGATCAAAACATATGTTCCAAGATCTGGAAGTTTGCTTAAATCTATAAATGGATTTCTTGAGCTTACAAACAAGATGCTCTTGGCCCTTTTCAATGAACCCGTCTGGTTGCTTCATATAGATGTCTTCCTCAAGACTTCCATTAAGAAAAGCTGTCTTGACATCCATTTGCCAAATCTCATAATCGAGATGAGCTGCAATAGATAAAAGAATCCGGATAGACTTAAGCATGGCTACAGGAGAAAAGGTTTCCTCATAATCGATACCCTCTCTTTGAGTAAAATCTTTTGCTACAGGCTGAGCTTTAAAGGTTTTAACCTTACCGTCCGATCCGCTTTTTCTCTTATAGACCCACTTACATCCAATGGCTTTTACACCAATGGGTGGTTCTACAAGATCCCAGACCTGATTAGAATCCATAGATTCTTTTTCAGATATCATTACTTTTTGCCAAGACTCTGCATCTTTATCTTGAAGTGCTTCATTATAGGTACAGGGATCATAATCTTGTTCCTCAGGGACAAAGTCTGACGACTCTCCCAAGAACATATATCTATCAGGTTGTATCACAACCCTTCCACTACGACGAGGCACTATCGGTTATGGTGCAACATTTGTGACACGTTGTGCAGTAATTTGTGGTTTATCCTCTTGTACTGTTGGTACTGAAGTACTTGGTGTCTCACGCCTCAGTTCTTCTAGAACAACTCTACTTGTGGGTTTATGGTTCATCACATAGTCTTCCTCTAAGAATCGGACATTGGTGCTAACAATGACCTTCTGATCCTTAGGACTATAAAATAAACCTCCTTTCGTTCCTTTTGGATAGCCAAAAACAAGCGTACTTCTGTACGAGATTCTAACTTATCTGCTTTCCCATTCAGCACATGTGTTGGACTACCCCAAATACGAACATGTTTCAGACTAGGCTTACGTCCAATCCACAGCTCTATGGGAGTAAGAGGTACTGACTTAGAAGGAACCAAGTTCAAAATATAAGCTGCAGTCTCTAAGGCATATCCAAAATGAATCTGGTAAATCTGAATAACTCATCATTGATCTAACCATCTCCATAAGAGTTCACTACAAAAAAAGTGACCTTTGGGGACAACAAAAAACCGTCTTAAAAACTGCAATTACCGTCCCAACAAATATTTGGGACGGCCTTTGGGACGGGAATGGACGGTCCCATTAGGGTGGCGTGGCAAAAACTTTAGGGACGGATATTGCCGTCCTAATTACTGTTAAAGGACGATTAGGCAAAACGTCTCAAAAGTTTTCAAATTTATGCTTTTGTGTGACGGTTTATTAATTCGTCCCAAAAAATAAGTTTTTGTAACAGATATATTTCGTCCTAATAAATAAGGGACGAAATTTTAAAAATTCACAAAAAAAAGTAATTTACTTTTTGTTACAGTACTATAATCGTCCCAAAAACTTAACAATTGTTTAAATTATTATGAAATTACTAATTTCTTGTTTATATATAAAATATATAATTGAATTTTATATACAACAAAAATTCATACATAACTATTTAATTTAATCGCAAATGCATGTGGTAGCCGCAACATTAACAAAGCAATTTCTATAAAACATATTTAAAGGTAATATCCCATTGTTCACAAAATGAAATCCAAGTCTTACATCACTTCGAGTGTTCTCCCATCATTAGCAAAATGAACTCAAAATATTTTACATCATTAAGCATTCGCTTAATTTACAAAATAAAATCTGCAACTTTTTACACAAGTCCCAAACATATTTGATTTTCCAAAGTGGCATCTCCCATCATTTGCAAAATAGGTACAAAAAGCATTGCAAGGACCTACAAATAGAAGTAAACAAATCAGCCTCATAAAAAACAACATGCAGATAATGAATTCTACACTTGATCTAGCACAATACAACAATCACCCCTAGTTACAGGCATGATAGCATGCTTTAGGTACTACTATACTGTCTATACTTAATAATCTCTATGAAAAAATAACAATGGACAATATAACATCCCAATGTAGAGTTTTTTTTTAAAAAATATGGTAAAGTCAGAATTCAATAAAAAGAAATAAAAAAAATCATATTGCAAAACTACCAATTCTGGCACAAGTAAACAACACAGCATAGCAGAGGCAATACACATCTCTGCTAGAAGAGCATTTAAATCCTCTCTGTTATAAAAAATATATAGTCATAGAAGAGCATTTGATGTTCTTGTCAATCATGCTCATATGAAAAGAGAAACAATACTCATAAAATAACCAAAGAGAAATCAAATTTCCACATATATGGTCTCAGAGAAACAAAAATATCAAAATTATCTAGTACAGACCAGCCGTACCATTAGATAGACTTGCACTTGATGGCACCAATTGCAACAACAACACAAAAGTTGCAAGATTTAAATTTCAAATGTAAAAATTAAGCAAATCACTAAACTTATCACTGTTGGGTTTTTACACACGCAAAGGGAGTAGGAGTTGCCGCATATAGTTGACTGCTAGGACTAGAGTGTATACTAATGAATGAGGCTTGAGGTAGAAAAAAGATACTGTAGTTAGAAACATTATAAAGAAGATGACACACAATACTGTATGGAAGAAATAATTCATGTTGATATGCATACTGTCCACCCACTTTAATGAGAGTGCCAAGATGGAGCTAACACAACTAAACTATGACTCCACATTTTTTTTCGGATATGACATCAGTAATAATAGACGTAGTGTAAATTCTTCTTTCATCTAAACCTGTCAATTTTTTGTAACAAGATGTATATCCAAGAAACCTCTACACTGTGTCAAAAAATTTCGGTGGTGGTAATGAAACTCCACCATTAGTGCCTTGTTCGTGTTGTATCAGTGTCAAGTATCGCAAACAACGAGAAAATTCCAGAATACACCAATATACACCAAAATTGTCATATTATCATGTTCACATCATGTCTTATCATATTTGTATCCATGCAACAAAATTTGTGAAGGTTTAAATGTTGAAGATCAATACTAATAGTGTCAATTTCTAAATTAGCGCAGGGAGGGACCACAGGAACACATACAAATACAAAATGCACACAAGGTATGCTTTATTCTAGTAGGACATCAAATTCAGCCAAGTACATAACACTGAAAAAAAGCATTAAGCTATTAAGGAAGAGCATTACTCTAAGTCGGCAATCACAATGTTGACATTGTCCTATGACATGCGGTCCTGCAGACGAAAAAAATAATGTGTTCAATAGAATAATATTGTTAATTAGTTAACAACTGAAATTAAAAATGAAAATAAATAATCTAGATGGGTTGAATAATGTGGTACCAAAGTCCTATGATCTAGAGCTTCACAAGTCCAGGCCACCTTTTAAGTAAGTCCAGGATGTATTCTTTTTTAAGTTTAGCTAGGAAAGCAAAGAAGCATTTCTTCGCCTATAAAACTCAAGTGTTAGAGACTAGACATAAAGAGATGTGAAACTTGTAACCAAATTATAGAACTAGACCTAAACAGAATGGTAAATAACAACGTTCACTTGATATCCTGTGGGTACTTGCAATTATAGTGTAGTTGGTGATCCCACTTAGGGATCACATGCAAGACCTGGGATTGAATTTGGCTCAAAACTAAATTTGTGTAAGAAGTTCAATTCCAAAGAAAAATGAATCACGACATCTCTAATTCTTAAAATTCCACATGAATGCCAAAGAGAAGCTCTATCCAATGCTTGAATTGTTTTCTAATTAACATCTCAGGTCGTTTTTGTAATCAGCCATATAGTAACAGAATAGGGTACAGTTGAGAAATTGTTAAGAAGAATTTCTTGGTATAGCTCCCATCGAACTTGCAAATAAGGAGAAGTGTTATGTAAGATGCAGCAAAATAATACTTCAAACATTTTAGAAGGTAGAAAAAATTACCTCCAGAGATATATTTTCTGTAATTTTTTCAACCGCTTCATCCATTTGCAATCGATATGCAGACAAAAAAACCTCAATTCTTTCATACTGGGAGAACCATACCTATGAAATGTACTACAATTAGCAGTATTTCTCAACAAACTACCTACTATTCAAGGGTACCCTTCAATTTGCTTGAAAGATATTAAATCAGTAGGTAATCTTGGAGGCATATGGTGTTAACATTGACATTGCTATCATATATACAATAGAAACAGAGAAACAATAAAATACAGTAATATATTTTTCTTCTTTAGGATGAAGGGCCAGTAACTTACTGTCTACCTGGGTCTCAACCCCAAGACTTCTTCCTCCAATTTGCTTGAAAGATGTGTATAATGAAACATTACAAAACTTATGCATCTTTGTAACACATTTTTGACTAAATTGAACCCAAGTAAGCATGCCTCTGTAATAGAAGCAGCTTACATGAACCAATTATTAGCCAAAGTAAAGAAATAGCTAGGTTACTCTACTTAGTTACTTACCACAAGAGTAGAAGGAAATAATGCATCAGAGAGAGATCTGCAGAATCATGTTGTATATGACATATACCTACCACAAGGAGATGCAGATTAAGATGTCAGCAAGCTAAGATTACCAGGATCCGGTCCCTATCCGAAGGTTGGGATCTGGATTTGCGATAACAATTTTTGATCCCGGTCTATGTGATGGAGTAGAACCTCCAAACTGATACGACACTACACAATATGAATACGCCAACATGGACATGGCACTGATATTGGCACATCCATATAATGTACGATACAAACACACCACTGATTTTGTGCTTTCCATTCTTCCTAGGTCTCACTGGTGATTATTGTTTAGATTGTTGGTTTCAATCTAGTTCCAAGTGTGATTTCCAATAAAAACATGTCTTAGTTCTTCTTCGATGTGTTTGAGCATGAGTAGATAAGTGTTAATCAATTGTATGATAGTCTATAATTTTATAACCTAGTCAATTTTTAATTAAGTTTTGACCTTGACATATCCATAACCAAAATCCCAAATCATCATGGCCAATAAAAAGAATGTGATCGCCTTCCACAATCTTGTAGTACCTGAAAAAAAAAATTTACCACAAATGATCATTCAAATTTACTGCTAAACTGTTGGATCAATATCAGATGGCCTAGAATTATGACAACAATCTTCATAGGAAATGTCTGATACTTTCTATTCCTATTATCTGATCTATGAACAAAACCACTGATAGTATAACCTTGCTAAACAAGACCACTGATAGTATAACCAATTCATCAATGATTTGAAGTTTCCCTCAGCCACTTTGTTGCAACGGTGTCATTTAGAAATTTCTTAATCTAGCGGTTGTCGTCATAGCAGACATGCAACATGGACTCCATCAAGTTGTATCCCTTTAAGCTTCTTAGAATGATCATACCATGTTGCCTTGCTATGTCAATGAATGAAGAATAAAAAAATTAAGCTACACAATTGTTGCTTTAAAAACTACCTCATATAGGCGAACAACATTAGGATGCTTTATTAACTTCAGAGTTGCAATTTCCCTCTTAATCTGCATGCAGTTGTAGAAAAATCGTAGTACACAGATCTTAAGGAAACATATTATCACATATGCATGCAAGTAATGGAATTGTGAAATGTTTTCATTTATAGTCTGTCACTTTGGCAAATAAACAGACGAAGATTATAAGCAAGTATTGTTAGAGTTGCAAGGTTGTGATACTGGACACCACCCATACAGCACTCTTAAGTCTCTAATCAACTATGTAAATAGTTCATTTCTAACTGAGTAGACTATTCAAAAGGCAGTGACAAAGTTTTGGTTGAGAAATCCATGTGAAGGAAAGAGCAAATTTGGATTCAATTAAGAAGGATTCGGGAGCATACCTGTTCGACCATTTTGTTCTTGGGTACCCTCTCTTTATCGAGGATTTTGATAGCAACAACTTCTCCGGTTTCAGAGTTCCTTACGAACCTGACCTTCGCAAAAGTTCCTTCACCAATTGTTCGACCTAGCTCATATTTACCCACACATCGTTTCACTTTGCCTGTACTCATTTTTTACCTTTGTCTCTCTCCTTTAGGCACTCTTCAAGAACTTAAATAGTAAACTGAGAAATTTCTTTTGCTGGTCTACGTGAACCCTGTATCGTAAAAGGAAAAAGGAAAAAAGGATACAATTATTCTGATATGCAACAAATTAAATAATTTCCTTTCTCAAACTAAACGAAGACGAATTAGACATAATAGAGATAATAACAATGACATCTGAAGTAAAGAAGGAAGAGTATTTGATTTATTTTTTGATATATCTATCTATTTGCACATAAATTATGAAACCAATAACGATGAAAGGAAACAATTTTACTAACATCATGCACACTAGAGACATCAACAAATAAAGGTTCACAGTATCATGATCTGAATTATTTTGGACCCTTCTTATGAATTTTGCTATAGGAGATTTCGACAATTTCATCGGTATGAGATCGGAGTTTTGGAGTTCTTGATTTCACCAAGGCAAAAAATAATAAGAAAATTATTAGAAAAAATAAGAAGAAAAGATATTTCATACTTTTAGGCATAATTTTACATATTATTTGTTGTTCCCCGCTAATTATCAAAGGAATAATACTGCATGGATGATGTGAATTTATATAATAGATATACAACTTCTACAAATGGTAGCAGTTAGTGTGTCGGATTGTCACATTGTAGAGTATTGATCTTTGCCATGACCAAATCATTACATCGACGATGTTTTTTGTCGTACTTTAGCTTTTACTTTTTTTTTCATTGCTGACATGATCCGGAAATAGAGCACCTATTTCAGTATCGCTAAGGACTAATATCGGATTGGTCATCCCAAACAAATACAATAAGGCCAATTATGTATAGGTATCAGCCAATATTGTAAACCTTATACATATCGATAAGCCTTCAATTCAAGAAGACCTTGAGTAGTAGTATAACTATAGATTTAACAATAAATAACATTCTGAAAAATCATAGCAAGTGGCATCCAATAGCAGGAAGGTCAATGTTGATTTTAAAAAATATCGATTCTAGAATTTATAATAAAGTTCTGTTCTGGAATTTGTCCAAACAGAGAACTCTAAAAATTTCCAAATGAATAGCTTTTCAGAGCAGCATAGTCAAGTAGGAACAATCTTGAGAAACAACATGCAATACAACTGAAACTACATCAGTATAACATACAACAATAGTAACAAAGGACAACATGAATAGAAACAAACCTCTTCCACACTAAAATGAAGGTTATGCCAATCCAGAACTCAAATTAACTTCCCCACCAAAACTAAGTAGTAAAATATGAACTCAAATCAAATAAGAAATTCTTCTGAATTTCTAAAAAATGAGAAAGAAGTAGACAAAGACAAATTGAGCCACCAGATGTAATTAGCAGTCTAATCAAAAGTTAACAGCTCAGAACTGAAGAGTCCACAAACATCAGCAAACATGATCTCGGGAAAACATTGTAAATAAAAAAAAGGTTTTCCTTTCTCCATCTTTCTTTTTCTAGTGAAACACAAAAATCATGAACAACCCATATCATAATATTGAAGGAAAAGAACCAAACTTTAGTTTAAAGAATCAAATACCACACATAATTATCAACGCCCAAATCACCAACAAGCCAATATCAACATTTCTTGAGGACAAATTGTGTCACTGACTGTAGGTTAGTGTACAAATATAACATGCACCACAATTTTTGCTAAGCATAGGTACTTTAACAACTTACTGTAGGTAGTCATTGTTTCTTAGGGAATCAGAGACATTGTTTCTTAGGCAAACTCCAGTAGTAAATTTAGAAAGAAAATACCTGCAGAATTTAAAAAAAACATCAAAAACACTATAGGTAGTCACTGACTGTAGGTTAGTAAACCCCCTAACATGCACCACAATTTTGTATAAGCATAGGTATTTTAACAAAAAACTAAAAACACCAGCTGCTTACCTTTAATCTCTGTCAAACTCTAGCAGTAAATTAAAAAAAAGTTTTGGAGCTCTAGATTGTGCCTAATACGTGTCCGAGACGAAAAAATGAACCATAGTTTTAGAGTGTTGCTTCATAGGAAATATCCCTTTTAAAGACTTATTCTAGGTTAGCACTGCCCGCTAGTTTTCCCTTAATCCCCCAAACTTCTTTGACTAGTCTCCTATCACTCTATTGGAACATATGAATCTCTGAGATGCCTATGCCTGAATAACATTTCTAATGTTCCTTAAACATATTTTGTGCATTCAACAATGTGTTGATTTGGGTACTTTCTTTTATGCTAGTATATTTATTTGACACACATGTAGCATACTAGTATATTTAACACAATTACTATATCTATAAACTTTAGTAATGAATCTCATATATAATTTATTCCAGTGAATAGTATGCTTATATCATTAGAACAATAAAAATATCATGCTTGTAACAAGTAAACTGCTAGTTTCATATAGTTATGTAAGGGATAGGTTGGGCTTAACCATGCTTGTAACAAGTAAACTGCTACTATCTTGTCCATAGATAATAAAGCATCCCTGCAGGGATAGGTTGGGCTTAGCCACTAATCCTGATGGTCTTGGGCCCAGCCATGGGCTCGTATCTTGTTTTGCCTAGCGACGGACTAGTCCTGGGCCTTGATACTGCGTATGCACACGATAGCTTTCAAGCGAGGTTGTTATGACTGGAAGTTTTCAAATGCATTCATAATTAGCTATCTATCTTGGAACAATTCAATGCAAGTTATTTTAATTCAACGATTTAATTATTATGTTTAATTTACTTGTTATTCACACATGCTCTAGCATGTTTAGCTCAGCAACCCTTAGTTACCATAAACACTGCTCTTACTCTGGCATGTGTAATGTAGAACAAAGAGTATAAAATAAATAACATGCACTTACCAAAATTCTCTAAGCCTCTTCACTTAATGTACCCATCTTCCTTTGATGCCCCTTGATCCATACATCAACTCTTTGTATGGAATCAGGTTGATCACTTTGTTGACACTACAAGACAAATTTTAGGTAACAAACTGTGAGTAAAAAGCAACTAAGCCTAAAGGAATGATTGAGGTAATAAAACAGGTTTTGGTAACTCTACAAAATAAAATAAAAATGAAACTCATTAATACCAATAATACAAGTAAAAGAAATTATGATCCGAAATGACTTTGATATTATAAACTAAAATACGATACAATACCATATAAAGACCAAGTACAGAAGCGAGACTACGGTTGAAGAGGCATTTGCATCTCAGAAATCATGATTAACTCAATCTTTTAATTTCATTCATATATGATAATTGACAATAGGGACACACTCATTTGGTTGTAATCGTTAGCCCTTTCAATTCATTTGGTAACATCAAGCCCTAAATCTCCTGGTTCACTATAAAAGAGGGGACAACTCCATTATCTTTCCTTGGCATGAAAGGTAAGGTTAACTGAAAAATGCTAAGTTCACAGCCTAATATCAAAGCTCTTAAGTATCTTGCATATCTTTCAACTTTACCAACTACGTACCGCCATTAAAACCACTTCTCCAAATTGTTGCTCTCCCTTATTTATGGTCCAGGCCACATGACCAAATAGTGTGAGAAGCTGCAATAAGATGAGTGTGGCACTTATGCTCAGGCCCATAAGAAGTTGAGGTTCCTCCTATTAGAAAAGTTGAGCACAAAAAATAACAGTGATCATCTCGGTGTGTTATCTAAGCACTTTAGTTATCAAAATTTTCTTTTCAGACTGACTTTTGATGCCACTCCATTTGACAGAAGAAGTTTTAATGGAGCTTGACTATATTTCGATTCCTTGCATTCTTGTAATATCACCAATTGTAAAGCCACAATGTTTGATAAAATTTCATTGGCACTTCAAACTATGAAGCTATAATGATGTTACAAGCCCATTGCAACATCTTTGACGTCAAGCCTAGATATTGTGGCAGGTAAAATCTAACAAATCATGTCTAACTGTGGAGCAATATAACTGTCTTACTATGAAAGAAGGACAAAACTCTTGATAATCAATCGACATTAGAGAATGTTGGATTCTTCAAGAAACATGAGCACTTTAAACTTGTACTGTTGCATATCACTAGTATGAGAAAACAATATCAAAAACCCATACGATTCCACCAAACATAGTTCTACATATATGTTAAACATCTACAATATTTTTCATGTACACAATAGACAAAAAAATAACAGCAAACCCACAGTAGGTCGCATATATTTTTGCAAGGCAAGAAAAGTAAAAAATCACATGAAGTATGTAATATAGTGATATCAACAAAAAGACAACATCAAATTCAAAGTACAGTATCATGACAATTTTTATTTTATATAAACAAATTAATATCAAACTTTGTTGTTGATATGTTGATTAAAGTTATCTAGTTTGAGCCGAAAGTACACTATCATGACAATTTCTTAAATATTAATATATGCACAAATTAAACCAGAACTCATATGTACAACTAAAATGAAATTTCTTATGTAAAATTGGGGGAAGAAGAAGAAATCAAACCTACAGTTCAGCCCTGGGTCTCCGTAGATACGTGGAGGTCCTATAATAACGGGAAAAAAAATCGAAGTAAGAGTAAACCCTAAATAAAAAAAGAAGGAAATTGGGGGAGTAAAACCCTAAAAAAAGGAAATCGAAGGGTGTGGGGGGGTAAGAATTGTGCTCACAAATTGTATTCTGCTCCCCTTCCCTTGCCATGATCTGAACACAAAAAAAAATTAAAAATCAAAAGAAGAAGAGAAAGCAGCCGAATAATATTTCCCAAAAAAATTCAGGAAGAAAAAATAAAAGGAGAAGAGAAAGAATCCGAACCTATTTCGAGAGAGAAGAAGAAGAGGCACGAGTGGAATTTTTAGGAAGATTTTTTTAGGTGGGAGAGGGGAGGGAAATTTTTGGCAAAAAAAATCGCGGAGGAGAGGTTTTGAGGCTGCGGGGGAGAAGTGTTAGGGTGAAATAGGAATGGAGTCCTGAAAATTTTGGCGCCTCTTATTTTTTGTCATATTGAGTTATACGACATTCATTGTATACCTTCTCTTGTATAAAAAAAATAAAGACATTCAATGCCTAAATAATGTAATAAATTATATTCTGACTTATTTTACGACATTTACTAAGATGCATGCCATAAAATAATTATTTATGAATGGTGTAGATTTAGGTTGTTCGATCCAACGGATATGATAGCAACAGATGGAGAGAAAAAAAATTTCTAAAATTTTGGTAATTAGCCGCCAAATACTTAGCATTCTCGCCGAGTTATTTGGGACGGTAATGTGATTTATTTGGTACAAAAAATTTACTTGTCCCAAATAAAAGATCAATTTTTTCAATCTGTCCCCAGAAAATACTATTTTTTGTTACAAAAAACATAGCTGTTCCCAAAACTAATTTTTTAGGACATTTTAGACTAGTGTTCCTAATAGTGTCGTCCCAAAAGCCTACTTTTTTTGTAGTGGTTCTATTCCTTCTTTCGGCTATACCATTCTGTTGGGGCGTTCCAGGTGCAGTCAATTGGGATACAATACCAGCCTCTGATAAATAATCCCTAAACTCTCCAAAGAGGTACTCGCCACCACGATCTGATCGTAATGACTTGATATATTTTCTACGACGTTTCTCCGTTTCAGTCTTGTACTCTTTGAATTTATCCAAGCACTCAGACTTACGGCGCATCAAATAAATATATCCATACCTTGAATAATCGTCAATAAATGTGACAAAATATTCAAAGCCACCTATAGCTTGGATAGTCATAGGTCCCCACACATCAGAATGAACCAATTCCATCACATCTTTGGTCCTATACCCCTTCGCCGTAAAGGCCTTTTGGTCATTTTACCTTCCAAGCAGGATTCACAGACTGGTAGTTCCTCCACTTCCAATGAACTCAAAGGTCCATCTTCAACCAGTCTTTGAATCTTTTTTAGGTTAATATGCCTCAATTGCAAGTGCCAAAGATATGTTTGGTTCATACAAGAAGGTTCTTTTCTCTTATTTAAGTTAAATGACATATTATTCATTTCCATAAGTTGTATTATGGGCGAAATAGGATTAATGACATACAGATTATCAACCAATACACCAGAACAGATAAAATGTTTATTCTTTCTAATAACAATATTGTCATTAGAATAAACTGAATATCCATCCTTAACTAACATATAAACATAAACTAAATTCCTTCTAAGTAAAGGTGCATAAAGACAATCTCTCAATGTCAAAGACTTATTTCTACCAAAAGATAAAGTAATATCTCCTAATGCAATGACGAATACTTTTGTAGCATCACTCATGAACAAGCATATCTCTCCATCACCGAGCCGTCTGTTTCCTGGAACCCCTGCAATGTATTGCAGACATGATTAGTAGCTTATGTATTTACACACCAGGTGCCGGTAGATAACACTGCTAAACATGTTTCAACTACTAGTAAATGAGATATACCTTCTTCGTTCCCTTGTTTGAGAAGTGGACAATCAGTCTTCCAATGTCCTGACCCTTTGTACTTGAAACATTTACCTTTCGACTTTTTCACCGCGCCTTGAGGTCCCATGCCCTTTTTTGCTGAGTTTGCCTATTTCTGAATGTTATTCTTCTTCTTACCGCCTTTTGGCTTAGAAGTAGAAGCCTTTTCAGAAACAAAAACATGACCACTCTGCCTAAAGAGAGATTCAACATCCTGTGGCTCTTTTGCAAGTTCTGCCAAACTATACAACCTTTTGTTCATGTTGTAATTAAGGCAGAAATTTTCAAACCTTTTAGACAGTTTTGAGAATGATATCGACCTGGGATTCTCCATCGATTTCAGCTCCAAGGATCTCCATCTCATTCAGATGACCCATCATCCTGAGAACATGACCCCTTACTGGTGTACCCTCAGCCATTTTTGTATTTATCAAACATTTCATAGCAAACTTCCTAGCTGCTCTACTTTGATGTTCGAAGAGTTTTTTGAGGTTATACATCATGTCATAAGCTGTGTCCATGGCCTGATGCTGATGTTGCAGTACATTTGACATAGATGCCAGAATATAACACCACGCCATCTCATCTACCTTTTTCCACATCTTAGAAGCCTCTTTGACCTCTTCATCAGAGTTAACATCAGGCTTAGGTGGGCATTCCTCAATAAGTACATATTTGTACTCCTCAGCAGTCAGAACAATGTCTAAATTATGCTTCCAGTCAATATAATTTGGTCCAGTAAGTTTGTTTTCTTTAAGAATCACCATAAGTGGACTGAAAGGCTCTAGTCTTTTGGTTTAGCAAAAAGCAAAATTATTTTACATTATCGACTATTGAGGTCGAGTATATCGTCGTAGGATGTTGTTGTGCACAAATTTTGTGGATGAAGTAAACCCTAGAAGACTTTGATTTACACTTCACACACATATCCATTTTCTATGACAACACTTGCAATATAAATATGACTAAAAATCCTGTAAGTCACTCTCCTACTAAGCATATTAAGATTAGACATCACTTTCTTAGAGATTATCAAGCAAATGGAGATATTAATTTAGAATATATAGACATAGAAAAACAATCGGCTGACATCTTTATAAAACCCTTAGCGGAAGATAGATTCAATTATTTATGTCGAGAATTTGGAATTTTAGATATCAACAATATTAATTAATTTATCTTATTAATTATGTTTTAATATGCAAAAAATGTTTTCGAGATAAGCCTACAAATTGTCAGTCTGTCGCCACGGCTACGGCTAAAGCGAAACAGTACTTAAGTGTCCCCCGGTGGACCTCCGTTATCAGGGACAGTAACCCTACAACTAATCTGAGACAGTCGCTGCATAACAAAATTTAATTCGTAAAATAATTTGAACTATATTAGTAAAATTTGAAATTACTAATTTTGGAATTAAATAATTGAAATGGAATGATAAATTTAAAGTGACATTTTGGATTTTGTACAAAATAGCCTCAACAGAGTTCATGGCGAACTCGGTTGGTGTCAGGTTTACACAGAATCTGAATGGCCAACTTTTTATTTCTTCTTCCTCCTCCTCAAACAGCCACACAGTAGCCAAGAACTGAGAAAACCTACTAACCCTATTTTTTAAACTTTGATTTCTTTCTACTCCTTTAGAATTTTACATTAAAATTTTGGAATCGGGCTTGGTATCTCCTTCTCTTCTACATACTCAAATCTGAGAAGGTATAATTTCCTCTATCTCTCTATCTCTTAATTTTTTTCAAATTTATAGAAACTTTCTATTTTATTGAAAATTATGCCTAGAGTTAGCAATCCTTTCAATAGAAAGAAGACGACTAGTGATATGGCCTCGTCTTCTGATCCTACCCTGGGATCTCTCTTTTCGTCCTTCCAAACGGATGATGGGACATTCATTAAGTTTTTCTTTGAAACTCTAGAACAATCTTTACTATGGTATGCAGATTTTTTATTCGTAATATTTGCCCCAGTACAGTGATAAAATGGACGATCTTTTCGTCATATAAACTATATTTTTAAGCTTTAGGATTGCATGTTCTTGTCACACATTTGTTTCCTATTGTCCCCAATGTAATTAGGTTATTTTACTATAATTTTACTCTTGTTGATGATGATTATCTTGTGAAAAGCCTCATTGTTGGCATTGATTTTCAATTCAATGATAAAGATCTATCGAAGATCCTACAAATTCCAAACGTGGGTGAGCCACTTATCGATATCACTGATTTAAATTTTCCAACGATATGACTTTGACCAATTTCAAGAATCAAATCTATGCTCTTGATCCTGTGCGTCCTGGCAAGTTTAAAGCCATGAACTTAAGTTTGCTCTTCTATGAGTTACATCGGAGCATCTTTTCCACCATACTACCCAAGTCCACCTCAAAAGAAGACATAACCAGTCTTGAATTGTCTGTTATCTACCATATTCGTCATGGGATTCCCTTTTTTGTTCCTAAGACTATTATCTGGATGATGGCTAGGAGTCGTGAGATGAATAAGAATCTTCTCTACGCGTTGATCCTACCTATCATCTTTCAGCATTTCTTCTTGTACTCGTGACTCTGAGCCCAAACATCTGCAACTTTTACGTCATAGTGCCTCTGTCCCTCCTGCTTCTCCTATTGTACCACCTCCTCCACCTTAGACCTATCTTATGTCCTTTGAGGGCATCCATCAGCATTTAAATGAGTTGCACCATGACTAACTAGATGAGCACAACTCTTTGCGAGCATATATGATCGAGATATTAAAGGAACAAAAGTTCTGAAATACCAGTCTATTTTAGGCCCTTGTTAACTCTTTTATAGATCTGTGTTTCGTTCAGACTGATAAGCATGCCAGTTCTCTTCTACGAGATCCTACTATTTCTGGTTACAACTATGAGGATGAGGCGGTTCATCATTTATTCAACCTCGGTAATGGCTATGATTGGTACCATGGTCCTGGTGCAACTCCATATCTGTCTCATAGAGCTGGTACTTTTGGTATTGGACCTTTCGGACATGGTGATGTTGCTGTAGCCCTTGATGATGATGATTCTGCCTAGATAAGGACTTGATGTAGACGCTATAGTTTTTGTCTAGATGTTACCTTATTAAACTCTGCTTATGTCTATGTTTTCTGGGAAATACTCCTATATTCCAAGATAGTACTTTTACTTTATGCATTTTTTCTTTGACTTCTGAGATTCTAAGTTTGTTGTTCCAAACTCTTTTTATTTTATGCATTTTCCTTTCAGCATTGATTGTCCCTTTTGGTATGCAATTATGCTTAGCATTATCTTTCATATTATCTCTACTACTGCTTCGAATAATAATCTGCCTGTAAAATTTATGTTATTTTCTTTATATTATCTCTGTATTTTTTACTATTTGTTGCTTAAAGCATAAATTGTGAGGTAGCTTATATCTTTGCAATTATTTTGCTAAGTGACAACATGGGAGAAAAGGATCTATTTTTTTAGGATAATATCTGCCAAGAGGAGACAGTACCAAACACATATATTTTGATATTTTCAAATCAAGATAAAGATGTTTCATCGGTCAAAGTTTGCCAATTATCCAAATGGGAGAGATTGTTGGCCCAGTGGTCATGGTCGAACCGGATTTTAATAATTGATCTAACACGGTCTCGATATAAGATCTACATGGACAAACTACGACAGCCTGTGCCTACTACCATTCAAGACTTGAAGCTCTGTTTATCGTCGCATCTGTATTTTAATTTTCAATGTACCTTTATATTTTATTGAGTCCAGGAATATAATGTAAACCGCATCGTATTGGCAAATAGGCTATCGAAAAAATATTTTGAAAATACCCTTTTATTTTGAGAAAATGTCTACTCATAAAAGTTCAAACTACTTCCTAACTGCTTCAAAATTTTAAAAGCCCAAAAACTGAGTTACAAACCCAAAAATCAATCCATTCTAGACTAGCTGAATTCTAGTCAAATTTGTTCCGAATTCGGCTACCCTGAACGTTGGATTTTAAACTCAGTCTTTTTGCAGTTACGGATGGAACAGCTGTATGCCAAGATTCTTTCATCGAATTATGTCAGAATTCTGCCCGGATTCTCCCTTTATAAAGCCTATAAATAGTGAAGAAATTCTAACGTTTCAACACACCCATTTAATTTTTATATCTCTTCTCTCTAAGCTTACTACGATCTTCCAAAGCCCCACTAAGTTTTTAATTTCAAATTCCAGGCCAGTTACAATCCTCTAGTCGATTTTTCAGCGCGATACAGTCTAGAAGTTCAGAGTGATTGTAATTAAGAGGCTTGACAGAAGTAAGATACTTTATAATTGAAGTCGGTCGAGAACTTCAGATCAAAGCTTGCATGTGTAGAAGTTGACAAGGACTTCGAATGAAAACTTATGATTTTTCTATAGTGCATTTCAACTGGGAGCTAGAGTTCTTTCGATTGGATTAGTCCTCACAAGAGGGATACTAGTATACATCGTCGTCTTTGAGTTTGCTTTCTGCACTTTACTTTTACTTATAATGTGATATATTTCTCTGATCTTGCTGCTAACATTTTTAATAGCTAATATTCTGCTGCCTACTCTATTTATCCCCCCTCTAGAGTATATCGTTTTATGTTTTATTCCTACAATTGTGACCCTAGCAAAGACGGCTATTACTGTGGGGCAGACCCATCAGCGGATGGATATGATCGCGACTCAGGATAGGGAATTTTTGAATCAAATGTTAGTATCTAGAATGCTCTCTCAGGTAGATGGAGTGAGCAGCTACTACCTAAAACCAAAATTTTTATTCGGAGATAAGGTTGTATGCGAAGAAGCTGGGATCATGATGCTGAAAGAGGAATGTTCTTCGAGGCTTATGGCCTTAAGATGCGTCATCCAACGATGGGTTGTCAACTATCGCTTTCTACATTCTCTTTCCTTACCACACAAAGAGTGATGGACAATGAGTTGACTCCTAGGTAAGTCGAGGCGGTGTCTGGACACTTTAAGGTAAAGTCTTCCATGCGTCATAGGGATATATTTGAAGCGGCACGATGAGGACCTTCTTCTTCCCTGCGGGTGCTTCTTCCGGAGAATATAGTTAATGAGGTATGCCCGTAGTCCTTGGCCTTCTGGGCTACCACTTTTATTACTCAGGTGCTGAAAATGGTCTCTTATATCCTCTAGGTGTCTTCCATCTCACCAGCTGGGTTCACAACGACCGTGAGTGGTATGATCTGATCGCATGGGTCCTTACTGAGTACGAAGTCTGTTGAAGAGACTTGGGCTCTATTATGCCATATGGGATACCCAATATGAGATCGAGGTGAACCAGCATATGTTATTAGTGTTGGTTGAAATGTACAACCCATATACTGGTACCTTCTTCATTCCTGGTAGAGAAATAGGCTTAGCACTGCACGAGATGCATGCTATCTCCAAGTTGCCTTGTGGATCCGAACCCTATGAAGAGTATACCCCTACAAATAAGGAGCTTACTGCAATAGAGAAGAAGGATGCTAATATGGCGGCCGTTTATAGAGAAATGCTATGCCATCATACAATCTGCCAATGTCACGATAGCCAACGGTCCACTCCTCATATTTTAGGAACGAAGTCGTAAAGCAGAATACTCTAGAGGGGGGTGAATAGAGTATGCAGCGAAATATTGCTAATTAAAAACTTGTTAGTAGTTAGATCACAGAAATAATATCAATAATCATAAAGTAATAATTGTAAAGAAAAGAGATCAGAAGGCAAACGCAAGCACAACGATGTATACTGGTTTCCCTCTTGTGAGGACTAGTCCAGTCGGAAGAACTCTAGCTTACAGTTGAATCTATTATTAAAAAATCTCGCAAGTTTTTATACGACGTCCTTACAACTCTACAGACGCGAGCTTTGATATGAAGAACTCGACGAACTTCAATTTTGAAGAGACTTTCTTCAATCAAGCCTCTGATTACAATTTCTCTGAAATCTTTTAGACCGCACCTTACCGACAAATTGACTAGAGAATTGTAACTGGCTTGGAATTTGAAAATGAAAGCTTTTTAGAAAACTCTTTTGAAAGAAACGTAAGCTTAGAAAAGAAGAGATGAAATTGAATGAGTGATATGAAATGATCAAATTCTTCTCTATTTATAGTTTTTCCAAAGGCAGAACTCTGGTAGAATTCGGACAGAACTCTATGTAGCAATCTGTAACTGAAGGGAGACCAAGTTTTTCAAATGTTTGAAAATCAAACGCTCACTAACCGAACTCTGGCTGAACTCGGGCCGAGTTCTGTCAGGGTTGGTCAGGGTTATTTCAAAAGTAATTTTTGGGCTTTTTAAAATCCTTCAAAAGCTTTTATAAATATGGGATGTTTTTCAAAAACATAGGTCATTTTTTAAAAATGATTTTGGATAGCCTATTTGCCAGTACGACTCGGTGTACAATGTATTCCTAGACTCAATAAAAGTAAAAATTATATTTTATAAAGAAATACAGTCTCGAGTGACAAACATAGCTTCGGTCTTGAACTAAATAGATGTCCGATCTTGATCAGTGTCCAAGTGTCCAAAACGTCTTTGAGTAAACATCTGAGTAGCTCCGTATATCGAGACTAAGTTTGATCAATTATTAAAATCAGGTTTGAACATGACCATTGGGCCAACAATCTTCCATATTTTGATAATTGACAAACCTTGACCGATATAACATCTTCGATCAATAAGATTTAAAAGATAATCAAAATTGTATTATATTCTGAAAAATATTCTTGTATCCTTCATTAGATGTTCGATCCTATTTCTCCTCCGTTGTCACTTAGCAAAATAATTGCAAAGAGAGAAGCTCCTCCGCAATATATGCATAAGAACAATCGTTGAAGAAATATAAACATAATAAATAGAAAAAGAACATTTTATAGGAAGTTTCTATTTCGTAGGAAGTTAATATTGAAGCATAAGGAGATAGTGCTATGAGAAATATGAAATATGCTGAACTGAATAAAAATATACAAAAAAAATATATTCACAAAATATCTTTTCAGATAAACTCAATCTCAGTGTAAAATAATTCCAGACACCTGTTGTCCTGGTCGGGGTGCTGGGAGTGTAGGAGTTGTCGGCCTCGGGGTCTATCGAGCGTATACTATCGCCTGCTGCTCTGGACAATCCTTGACCATATTCTGGCTGGATCCCCACCTCAAGCACCATCCATGACGGATCCGACAATCTCTCTGGACATGTCCTTCTTTCCCACAGTAATGGCAAACAGGCTTCTGATATGGTGTGGGCCTCTGCGGGTACTGTCCTGTGGACCTCCTGATAGGTCCATCCTGTGTAGCTTTAGCCGGTACGACTTCTACTGTATGGCGTCTCGATGACTGCTGCTGCTCCTTGCGAAGAATCTCCTGGGCACGAGCTTCTTCCATGACAGCTGAATGGGAGACTCGAGACTGGGTTATCGTATAAGACTTGAGCTCTGGTGCAAGCCCCTGATGGAATCAACTCGCCTTCTCTAACTCTGTCGGGATCAGTCCCACACCAAATCTACTCATACGATTGAACTCTGAGTCGTACTCATCAACTGACATGTTTTCTTGCTTCAGATGAAGAAACTAATCGTAGAGACCGTCTCGAACATGAATGGAGAAGAATTTTCATAGAAAAGATCGTAGAACTGCTTCCAAGTGATCCCAATGCCTAATCGCCTTTCTTTCGCCTTCCACCAGTGGTGAGCATTATCTTCTAAAAGTAGGTCCATTGCTATCATCCAATCACGTGCTAGTAACTGGGATGCCTTAATTATCTTCTCCGTACTAATAAGCCATGCCGACACCTCTAATGGCTTCTCAGTACCTTTGAAGGACTTCGGGTTCATATCTGTAAAGTTCTTCATAGAGCCTTCATAAGGATGCAGAGCCAGTATTGGTGCGAGTGTCGGAGGTAGAGGTGGGGGCCTAGTCAGCGCCGTCATTCTGCCTCATCAACTCAGTCTGTTGCCACTGAGCCTGCATCATGGCGTACATGAACTGAGTGGTAGGGCTCCCATCGGTCGGTGGTGGAGGCATCTGAGGGCCCGACTGTGGCTGAAACTGCTGAGGGTATGGTGGTGGCGGCAGGGGCACATTCCCTCCAGGTGGTACGGTAGTGGTCTGTCCAGCCTGGCTGATTGGGGATGCTTGTGTCTCATGGTGTACCATCATCGGAGTCATAGTAGGCTGCGACTATCCTGGCTGGTACGAGGTCACCGGGGCCATCGGAGGATTCTGTTCCTCTTGGGTGGCCGTATCACCAGAGATGATGGCCAAGGTTGAAGTACATTTGCTTCTTAGATTCATACTGTTGGCACGAGGAAGAATAGGACGATATTAGGAGAAGTTAGATATGAGGTAATTCAAGTAATCAAAGGAATTTGAAAAGATTAGAAGTCAAGGGAAGTAGTAGTTCTGGATGAGATACAATTCATATTCCTATATGCAGGCTTGTTGGGCATAGTCATGTAACCCAACAATATTTTTGGACCTGCATGGGCCACCACAAAATCATGTAACGCTCTAGTCCCAAAATACTTAGGACCAAGTTCGCAACATGCCAGCGGCACATATACGAAGAATACTCCAATATATTAAATCCTCGTATACGTACATAAGCTGTATATATATATAATAAAATCACAGGCCAGAATATAATTATCTAATCTCATTACAGCTTAACATAGAAGAAACGAGAGTCCAATAAATAGTGCATTAAAAGATAGCCGGGTGGACATACCCACTCCAAACAGCTATATAAAATAGTCACAAGATCAGAGTCCAACCTCCGAAAAATATAAAGTAAATGAAAGAACATAAGATGTCCACTACATAGCCTTAATAATCCTCGAAGATAAGAATAGAGCTAAATGTCAAAGGGAAATGCCTCGTCGCCCACAAAAGATAGATTCAATGCTACTCCGTACTCATGTAGGAAATCATCTAATCATGGAGAGATAACCAGGTCATCAGAGGGACGTAACAAGATAAAAGAAAACACCATGCCATATAAACTGTGATATATAATAGAAAATAAGGGATGCATGCAATAGGGTACCTAATCGTACTATAGTAAATATGCAATAAAGAATAATCCTTCACATATGGGTACTCGGGCTGTATAGCAGTGGCATCATCCCTCTCAATAGGAATCAGTACAATCCGTCCATAACGTTAGGCGAACGTCAGAGGGAATCAGTAAGAAAACGTCCATAACGTTCCATGAACGTTAGAGGGAATCAGTACAATAGGGTGAACCAGCGTCTCCAACGGAGCTTCAGATACAATAGCAGTATGTAAATATGGCCCATACATCAAGAAAATGTTCTTCCCTACCAATGCCTAATAGAGTCACATCCATGACTCATATGACCATCTAGTAACTGCCAAGTCCACTAGCATGCAATTCTATTGGTAGTTACTCCTAGCCGTTGCACGCCTCATACGTATCGATGGCCGACCGACTACGCGAGTATGTATCCTATATGTGACTCACAATACGTGGTAAAGTACGTGTCAAGGCCGTATGAGATATACCAATACCTCATCATCAATGGGTGGTCACTAAGCTAAGTCAATGCAAGTAAATAATATAAAGCAATGAACGACCGATATGGTCGCTTGCACCTTAGTGTGACTCGGACGCACAGTGATATAAAACATAAAATGACATATATAAAACTAAAAATAAATAACTGAAAAAAATAAAGTAAAGTAATCACAGAGTAAGGTGGCAAGGTATCTTGCTTGATGGTACAAAGTGGCAAGTCCTGGATGTCACAATGTCAGCCAAGAAACGTCACAATCTCCAAACAACTCTGGTTGCTGAAACAAACATCAAAAATGTACTCAGTGTATAAGATATACCTAAAAAAGGCCTGTCCAAAAGTCTAATTCTGTAAAAGGGACAAAATCATAAATTCGGGTCAAAACGATGTCCGCCGTTGGACCCGCTTTGCACCGTAATGTATGCCAAAGTCTATGGTCTTTAAAGTTATCAAACTACATGTCTACGGATTCAGTTTGAGGAGAGGAACTCAATGATATGTCCAGGTTTGGATTCCGATGAGCCGCGTACAAAATTGCCTGTTTGAGTGGGTCACGGGCCCGCCAAAAAGGGGTTCCGGTCGACCTTTTCAGAAACGAACCAAACTTGGCACACATGACTAAAATTTTGAGTCGGACCTGTTGGCGCATGTTTCGTCTCGATTTGACAAATATACACGAAGTTAGGACGGAGTTTGCAAATTGGCAATACGGGGGTATCTTGGCGGTTACGAACTGATTTTGTTGCGCACACACGACGAAACTGAGTTCCGTCAGTTCCCACATGTCAGCAACATCCGTATGCGCCTTTCCATGCATATAGTGCACGACCACATCGCCCGGTTTGTCGGGGCGCACGCCGTATCGAGAAAAATTTCAGAATTTTATGTAAGCCTAACACAGTTTTTTCTCAAAATTCAACATCAGTTTTCTTTTTACACGTTAATCGAAATGATGATCCAGAAGATGCATTGCCATCTCGGTTATGTTGTCTTTTACTGTTTTTAATTATTTTCTACCTGTTTTTAATACACAAGAAAAAAATTGGCCGATAAGTTGTCGTTTAGAATTGGTTTTAACAGTCCAGAAAATAGATTTTTTTTGCTAACTTTATTTCAATTTTTTGAACCAATTAGATGGTCATGTCGAAATCCATCTAGAAGATCTCAAGAGGGTCAAGTCTACTTTCCAGAAAATCTTACGGATCGAAAATCGGTGTTACGAGTAAAAAGTTACATCGTCGGGAAGTAGGGTACCTTGAGTGGAAAAACTGCTCTGTGGATGACAAGGGACTGACTTTTGATGCTTCGTTCGTCGCGCACACAACTCGGTTGTTGGTGAAATGAACTCGTAGGCGAAGAGGGTATGTTATGCCGCAATTTTTGTTTTGGGAGTCTAGGATTTTGAGGTCTGAAGATATATATATAACAAGTTTTGTCAAAACCTAATGTTACTAGAAATCTAATAATCAATTATGGGTTCTTACGGGTTACTAAGGGTTGGGGCTCACGTCCATGCTGCTACAGCAGCTAGGAAAAGAGAGGGGGCCCGCCCACGTAAGTAGGTGGGTGAATCTTTTTCTTCCTTTTTCTTTTCTTTTTCTTTTCTTTTTTTTTCTTTTCCTTTTCCTTTTTCATTTCTTTTTTTAAATCTATTTTCTATTTTTCTATTATTATCTTATTTAAATATCTAAATTCTATTTTTATTTATTATTTCTAATTAAAAACTCTTTTCAATAATACAATATTTTAGATATATTTATATACACATATATTCCCACATATATGTATATATAAATATATACACCTTAATAAATCAACACATACACACACACACACACACATATATATATATATATATATATATATATATATATATATATATATATATATATATATATATATATATATATATATATATATACATATAATATAACATATAAACTTACACCCATACTATGCATTAACATAAGTATTTGCTCTTACTATTATTTCACACTCCTAATATTATGCATACATGTATTTTAGCACCAATTTCTACACAAAACTAAAATTAAATAATTTAATAAATTAGGGGGGTTTACAATATCCGAAAGGTGTTGACGGATACCCTCAAAAGTCATAGGGTAGGTCTGAGGAGGAACAGGGACAGTAGGAGCAGGTACAGGAGGTGCAGGAGCAGTGGCAATGATGCGACGAGAAAGCTGAAGATACTTGGGCTCAGGGTCCAGAGCGCAAGTCGATAAATCGATATCAAGACGCTGAAAGATTCGAGGGATAAGAATCGCATAAGAGAGATTACGATCTCTTCCGCGACATCTTCCAATCATCTGAATGAAAGTCTTAGGGGCAGAAAAATAAATCCCCTTAAGAATGTGATAGAGGGCAGATAGCTCGAGTGCAGTGACATCATCTTTCGAAGTAGATTTCGGAAGAATAGTGGAATAGATGATGCCATATAACTCGTAGTTAAACAAGTTCAAGTTATTGGCATTGAACTTTTCAGGATGAGCAAGTGCTGGCGCACAAAGCTCATTCTTGAAACTAACAAAAGTTATGCCCTCGGGAAAGTTGAAGTCGGTGATGTCATCGAGCGGGGCACCTTCGTTTGGAATACCAAGAATTTTTGCTAGCAATACACCACCGAACTCGATATCGATCCCGCCAATACGAGTTCTTGCGGTAAAAGTGCCTAACACGAAGTTATAGTAAAATAGTCGAACGACATTAGTAGCTATAGGGAATTGTTGGGTAACGAGACGGTATAACCCTAATACCTCAATCAAAGAATGATGATCTAGAAATACAGTCCATTTGATTGGAGTGCCTGTGCGTATTGTACGCATGGCAAAGTCGGCATACCATAGCAAAGCTTTGTCATGAATTTTGACGTAAAACTCATCCGACACACCGTCACCCAATTGGATCGAGGAAAAGAGGGAATCCGTATTTGGATCGAAAAACGATGCCTCTTCACTGGCATTAGTCTTCTTCCTCTTGAAAGGATTGAATCCCTTAGGCATTCTTTTCCAAAACTAGATAACCCTAAGAATTTGAAAGTGGAGGAAAGAAGGACTTATACCATCCAAGAATCAAGTGTGTTGTAGAGGACGCGATTCTCCATACGAATCCAAATTTTGGATTGATCCACGTAGATTGGAAGAAAAGGAGTGGAGAAGAGCTAGGGTTTGGAGGGACCTTTGGCTGTTGTTGCTGCTGATTAGATAAAGTTTGGAAGAGATAAAAAGGAGGGGGCCTCGGGTTCTAACTTAAAACTTACAACACCAACAGAACTCTGGCCGAATTTGGACCGAACTCGAGCCGAATTCGTCTAGGGTTCTCCTGGGTTTTTAAATAAAATTTATGGGCCACATCCTTTTTATCAACTCATTTCAAATATTTAATTCAAAGTTTAGTAATTTTAAACTTCAAATAATATAACTAATATTATTTTATAAATTATCTTTCGTTACTCAGCGTCTGTTTCAGATTAGCTGTAGGAGTACTATCCCAGCTAACGGGAGTTCACCGGAGAACAATTAAGTACCGTTTCGCTTCAACCGTAGTCGTGGTGACAGACAGACTCTTTGTAGGCTTGTCTCAAAAACAGTTATTGGGTATTGAATAAATTAATTAATAGAACAAATTTAATTAATATTATTGACATCTAAAATTCCTAATTCTTGACGTAAATAATTAAAACGATCTTCCGCTAGAGGTTTTGTGAAAATGTCAGCCAATTGATTCTATGTATCTATGTATACAAGGTCTATATCTCCATTTTTTGATGATCTCTAAGAAAATGATGTCGTATCTCGATATGCTTAGTACGAGAATGACATACTGGATTCTTAATCAAATTAATAGAACTAGTGTTATCACAAAAAATGGGTATATGTGTAAAATGTAATCCAAAGTCTTCTAAAGTTTGCTTCATCCACAAAATTTGTGCACAACAACGTCCTGCGGCGATATACTCAGCCTCAGTTGTTGATAATACGACAGAATTTTGCTTCTTGCTAAAAAAAAAGACTAGGACTTTTCCTAGGAAATGACATTTGTCGCTGGTACTTTTTCTGTCTACTTTGCATCCGGCAAAATTAGCATCAGAATAATCGGTTAGGTCAAATGACGTGGTTTTAGGATACCATAAGCCTGTAGAAGCATGGAATTTCAGAACCAGAAGTCCTATGCGCCAGACACTACATGCGCCAGAGCTCGGACAAAGTACTTCACAGCAAAAACAACAAATATAGACATGGAAAAAGGACTTTTTTATTACATATAAAAGTCTATTACATGTCTAGAAAGGATTGTACAAAGGGGAAATTCTACAAAAAGAAAAGATCCTAAGTCTACAGCCAGCAGCCACCATACGCCCTCAAATAGGCGCAGCAATCACCATGCGCCCCCAGTTAGGCGCATCCTACCATGCGCCCTCAATAGGGCGCATCCTTTTCAGCAGCTCAGTTATGTGCATCCCTTCGGCAGCTCAGTTATGTGCATCCCTTCAGCAGCCCAGTTATGTGCCGCTCTTCCAGCCAGGCTCACCGCCGTCTAAATGCTTCGACTAATGAAGCATTTATTGAGCAGAATGAGGGTGGCAATCAACCCTCTAGCTGGAGGAAGAGCTCCCCAAACCGAGGAAGAGAAGAGCACCGCAAGCCGACCTGTGGCCAGGGGAGGCTTCGAAAGAGCCTCCAAAGGCCAAGGAAGACCGTGATCGAAACCGCGGCTAAAGGAGCAGCTTTCAACACAACAAAAGTGGGCGACACCCACTTTGAAGGAAGAAAGAGCCCCCAAAGCTGCAGCAGCACCATTCCGATCTGCGGCTCTTCCCACATGACGAAGACGAGGCCCGAGCATCCCTATCTTTGGATACAACAGGCACCTTCCGCCTGCCTCGGAAGCCCTCGACTCCGAGTTTTGGATGTAACAGTCATCTTTAAGTGCATCAATGAAGACATTGCGTCGCATCTTCACCCTCGGGAGCATCTCATCAACAGAATGCATCCGAGTAAACGAATTCATGTCGGAAGAACGTAAAAGAACGAGAAGCAAACTCTCTCCATGCCACTATTTATAGGCCGGGCAAATCAAACCCATGTGCCAAGTGGATGGCTCTCTGAATTCTGTGCAATAAATCTGCATTAAATGGATGAACCGGACGCTTCAAATTTAGCCAAGTCAAAACGGCTATTTAAAGCACTCGAAGATCGTAACAGTCGTACCATTAAAGACTGTCACGAAGCAGGATGCGCCGGCCAGACCGCGCATCACACAGACGTGCCCTTCAACATCAAGCGCATCACACAGACCTGCCCTTCAACATCAAGCGCATCACCAAGCGCCTCACAGGGATGCGCCCTACATGTATCACCATACGCCTAGTGGAACGCCAACCGACGTTCCCACTCAGCTGTCTATCGGATGTCAAAAACATTAAATGCTGAACTGACAGAGTTGGCAGCACGCCTCCCGAAGTCTGAATAGTTTAGAAGGCGAAGCGTCGCCAACGTCAACATCATCATTACTTTCCTCCGATGGCTACTGCCACGTGGCCACCCAATACACTCGTATACGCCTCTGCAGCCATGTGCCCAAATCTGTATGTGTCTCAAAAGCCATGCGCCTCAGACTTTTCACTGATCCCTAAAGACAAAAGGAAAGTCACCATTAAAGCTCTGCATGCGCCTCAAAAGCCATGCGCCTCAGACTTTTCACTGATCCCTAAAGACAGAAGGAAAGTCACCATTAAAGCTCTGCATGCGCCTCAAAAGCCATACACCCCAGACTTCTCTCTGATCCCGAAAGACAGGAGTTAAGTCACTGCTGAAGCCTCGCATGCGCCTCAAAAGCCATGTGCCCCGAATGGTTCGTGACTCCTAAAGGTTACGAGCCAAAGTCTCCTCATGCGCCCAATCCCAGGCGCATCCTACCAGATCATTCCCCATCAAATCTGAGATCTCTGAGCCATACGTCGATGACATGTGTCCTTTGACTCAACTCACCCAAGATCTCAGCAACAGAAAGATCTTCTCCTCTGCTACGTGCCGGTCCACAATAGCAGCATGAAGAATTCAACCCCTCGATCAGGGCACATTGTTCATACGCCTCCATCAGCAATCACCACGTGGCGTCCCCACGACCAGGCGCATCCTACATATGCGCGCATGAGCAGCCAACCTGCAGACTATATAAATAGAGAGATCATTTCCTTCTACACGCATACACACAGGAACGGAAAAATAAACAAACACACCACCAGAGAGGCAGCTACAGACACTCAACGTCTTCCTCCTCTCAGAAAGCTCCAGCACCCAGAGCAATCCAGACCTTCAGAGAACCGATAACCGTCGTCAGATCATCAACGGAATCAACGCATTACCACTCACTCCATCGGCACAAGGGACCCAGATAAACAAAAGCGTACTCCTAGGACTACATCTAAGTCCTACATTGTAACACTGTTTTGTTTGTATTGAAATTTACAATAAAAGAATTTTAATGGCAAACAAGCTGACGACTCTGCTGGGGACCTCTTTCTCCTCCACCGAGAAAACTGTGTCGCAATCCGACGATGTGAAGGTGGGCTCCTCCCACAAGACGCTGGTCGTACGCCTCAATCAACAGGCGTATGAGGAGTTCATCTCTGAAGGCAGTGCGAGTCCTTCGAAGCGGCTGCCAAAGCCGAAGAAGACCCGGCGAGTCTGGGTGCGTAAGGTCGACGCCTCGGGCACCACCATCGAAGGGGATGCACCGATCCAGCCTTCCCTTCCTGCTGACGTTCTCAGCAACCAAGATGCGCCCACTGTTGTAGTGCATCTCTCGGGGAAAAGTACGGCTAACCACATTTCCCAGCCATCTCCCTCTCAGGCGAGAAAGATGCGTCGACGGAGCAGGGGCGCAGCCAATGCCTCGTGCATCACCTCTGATGCGCCACAAAAGGTCTCTGTCTTTGACAGACTCACTCGCTGTAATAACGAGGAGAATTTGGATTCTGAGTACTATGTGCCCAGCGGACTGGTACGAAGAAATCGAAGGCAGTACGGGCCATGCCCCCAAACGTGCTATGCCAGCAGCAAGCCAGAAGCATGCGCTCACAATCATGCGCACTACTGATGGTAAGCTGTATAAGGTCAACTCAGGTACTTCTGCGCTAGAAACGAGCCGACCTTCAAAGTCCTTGTCTCACTTGGGCGCATCTATTGCGTGCACAACCAAGTCGAGTAAGGCAAATCCAGTGGTCTTGAACTCCTGCGCCTCCTCTGGTTGTGCGTCTGAGGTCCGTTCAAGTCACTTCAAATATTGTTCCCCCACTACTGATCGGGACGCCTGTTTGGTGTTAGATCAGGGGGCACAACATTCACCTGACCACCCGGGCACTTGGCCTTGCCATGCGCCTGAAGGGGGTGTGAAGGTGGCACTCTCCTCCAACGATCTGTGCAACGTGATCACTCACAAGCGTCGATCAGGAGAGTCGGCTGACAAGCACGATACGCCCCTCACAGGGCACACTTGTGATGTGGTCACCATCAACTGCTGTTGTAAGGCGACAGTCCCACCAAGGCAGTCAGTGTTCTAGCGGCTGCAATTATCGATACCCTTCCGACGTCGCCTCGGACAGAAGGTGTCAACAAAAGAAGAGCCAAGGGTTGCTTCATGCAACGTGATCTCTAACTCCTCGTCAGTCCGAAAGACGACTGGCAACTCCTCGTCCTCGTCCAAGAGCCAGTCAAGGAAAACCAAGGTGAATGTCTCGTCCTTCGGAGTGTTTCAAGGCACTCGGGGGAGAAAGAAGATCTTAGAGGAAACTGGGGGTAGTAAAACCCTTGTCGAACATCTTTTCGAAGACGAAGCTGTCTTACAAAGTACAGCTGAGGATGATCTTCTCGAAGTCAGCCTGCCGGACATAGCTAAGGGTCATCTAGCCCCTATCCTTCAAGACGAGGATGTCCCCCAAAACACAGCCGGGGGTAGTCTAGCCCCCACGGATCTGAGTCTCGGCGACGAAGAGGTCCTTCAAGACAGAACCAAGGGTAATCAGGCCCTTGCAGATGCTCCCGTTGAGAAGGTTCTCCAGAACATAGCCGGGGGTGGCCAGGACGAAGCTCCAGGAGAGGCAACTCCCCTACAAGAGAGTAAAGCCGAGAGCGAAGCATCAACCGATCCATCAACTTCCAGCCGTGTCATGACAGTATACATGGCTGGGGGTGATTCCGAGTCTGATGCACCACCACCAGACCTCGTCCAGCGCTTGGACACATTAGAGGGAGGACTCAAAACCCTCTCTGCCTCCAGACAAACACTGACTCAAGTAGTGTTTGAGATACGGTCAGCTTTGGCCAAGACGCCTTCTACCGGTCCTGACCCAGGGGCCAATGGAGAATCAAGTGTACCCCTTCAACGGGTATCCTTGGATGCGGATCACCGAGAAGCACCTCGAACATCGGAGCCCTCAAATGCTCAACTGCAGGTGGTACCACCTTCCCCGACTCCTAGCTCTACGGAAGACGTGGTCGAGATGATCAGGGACTTGCGCGAGCGCTTTGAGTCCAAGACGAGACAAGAGGAACGCCAGAAGATGGGGATTCTCCAACCTTATCCCCTCGAGTGGAACAAAGTGGTTTATCCTCCTAAGTATAAACCACAAATACTGACGCCATACGACGGGAAGGACTCTCCTCGTCGCTATCTGACGTACTTCTAATCTCAGACGGGACATCTTCCGAAGGAGGACGCGCTACTCACCAGCATATTTGTTGGGGCACTGAAGGGAGTGGCGTACGACTGGTACTACAGCCTCCCCGACAATTCCATATCCTCCTTCGATGACTTGATGCACCTTTTTCTCGACCGTTTCTACGACGGCGGAACGGACATGACAATGGCGTCCCTTATAGAGATACGCCAGAAGGAGAAGGAAACGGTTCGAGTGTTCATCGAACGTTTCCGACAGGCCTGCTTCAGACTGCCCCCAGGTATGCCAGAACATGCGCTCCTCTCCTCCTGTAGCATGAACATGCTGCCTGCAGTCAATCTATGGCTCAACTCTAATCCTCCTCCCGACTGGAGCTCTTTGATCATTGAAGCAAAAGCTGGGAAAAAAAAGGCGGCCAATGCTCGTCTTCTGGGAGTCAGTTTCCCTGTCTTTGAGGACAAGGGGAAACGGCCTGCAGCCAACAACCCCGGGCGAGACACGAAGGGAAAACAGGCGTTGACTGTCAATGCCTCAAAAGGTGCACCAGCACCTACTCAGAAGCCTCCACCTGCACCAAGGCCAAAGGAGGTTTATTCGTTCAACGATGAAGACACCTTACAACTCTTTGAGATACTGAAGCAGGGTTACAAGATCAAGCTGCCGGACCCAAAGCGTCCCGATGAGGTTAGGAAAGTGGACAACCCGAGGTACTGTCACTACCATCGGTTTGTCGGACACCCAACCAAGGACTGCTATGTCCTCAAGAATCACATCCAGCGCATGATCAATGCAGATGTAATCTCCGTCGACTACGAGGAGAAGACGGTGTCAGCCAACCTAGTTTTACTCCAGTTCGGCACCCTGCCGTCGACTACAACACAAGATGGCGTCGTCCCCAACCCTAAGGCGACAATGGAGGTGGTTAACTTACCACCTACTCGTGACAACGTGAGTGGACTTATCCCTTTCACCACATCTCGGGGAGAGATCCTCTGGGTTCACCCGGATCTTGTCTCCGAGGTGACTCAACCGGAGGTACGCCCTACCTTCAAATCCAAAGGCAGGAAGATCAAGTCTTTCCGTATGGTCTCTTCTTCAGCAGAAGAGGTACTTCCTGTACAGACGTGTTCACAACAGAATGTCCAATCCGATGAAGCTGCCGTCGAAGTGGTGCCTCCTTGCACCGTCCCTGCTGTCCAGGAGGAGGGCCCGTCTAAGCCCCCAGCAGCCAATAAACAGAAGCAGATAGAGGCCCGCATCGATAGGCCTCTACAAAAAGAGAATGCTTCGGGGTTAGCCAAGCCCCACAACTTCGACATACCGGCACAACTAGCCAGTACTCCCACCCGCTTATCTCTGTTTGAGCTCCTTCGTCTTTCCAACGACTCCCGGGAAGCTCTCTGTGAAGCTCTGAAGGATGCTGAATCCTTTCTCAGTCAGGTCAAGCAGCCTGAAGATCTCTCGACTGTATGCACGTACTGCCACTGTACGGATGAGGTTATCCCCTATATAACCTTCACCCAACAGGACATGCTGCTCAAGCACAACCGACACAATAGGCCACTGTATTATACAGGGTACATCGGTTCAGTCAAGGTAAAGCGGATTCAGATCGATCCGGGGTCTTCCCTCAGCATTATCCCGAAGACGTTGCTCTCAATACTGGAGATCCTAATGTACCGGTTGGCGCCTTCCAATACAACTATCAGCGGCTTCAATGCCAGCAAAAGTGAGCCGCTAGGCAAAATACGACTAAAGTGCCATATTGGTAACCTCAGAACCGAGGTCACTTGTTATGTCGTGTACGCCGAAGTCAACTACAACCTGTTGTTGGGTCGTCCATGGCTGCATGAGTAGATGGTGGTGCCATCCACGCTCCACAAATTTATGATGTACGTATCTACCAACAACGTCATCCGGACAGAGTTCGCGGACATCGATCCTTTCAAAGGAATCGAAGCCTACTTCACGGATTTTGACATGTACAAGTCACCTGACGAGGAGGAAGCCAATGATGCTAATGACGAAGCAGAGACGGCAGCTGAGCCGGACATGGAGCATGAGGTCACTCCCGACGCTCCTTTGAAGATCCGACTCAGACGCAAACCGCCTCAGAAGTTGCCTCCCATGAGCATTAAGCTGCCCGGGAAAGCACCAGCTGCTCCTGAAGCTCTCCTGAAGATACGGCTCAAGGAAAAGTCACCTCAAACATCGATGCCTCTTGTGGCAAAACTACAGGGGAAGGCGCCAATCATCGGAGGCACAGTGGAGGCACCTCTGAAGGTACGTCTTAAAGGCAAGCCGTCGCCATCCAAGCTGCCAGAAAAGGCCCGCATAGTTCTATCGGACTCCAAGACCAACGCTGTGGTGGACTCTTCCAATCCTACTCCAGTACTCACAGATGAAGAGCTAGGGGAATATATCTCTGCTGATGTAGATGCCACCTGTCTGGACAATATAATCCTGCGGGATAAAATCTCGTATTTCATCAATAATAGAGTATCTTTTAATTATTCTAGTCTTCCACATTGGAATGACATGTATACATTAGATAACGCTCTACGGTCGTTACAAACACAAATAACGACCGTCCATCATGTAAATCGAGTAGTCCCGTCCCAAGGGGCCTGTTACATAGTCCCGCCACGGAATCGAGACGAAGAATCCATCATCTTCGGCAAAGTCGAGCGTCATCAAGACCTCCCGTCACTCGAGCCAGAACCAGATACCTGCAGAATGCAAGTCTATCGGTACACGGACAAGGCAAAATACCTCATCCAAAAGATGGGTTACGACCTAAAAAGCGACAAAGGCCTATACTACGGCAAGGGTCGACGTCTTCCCCTCCGGCTTCCGACACCTAAAGGAAAGCCGCAGGACTACTACAACAAAACTCGACGGGGAGTAGGCTATGTCACGCCACCGTCAACTCCAGAGAGTTCAGACGCAGAAGAGGTAAAGCATTCTCACTCGTCTGAAGCATCGACTTGGAATTTCGATACCAGCATCGGATCAGTCTTCAAGAAAGTGCTGTCAGCCAACATGACATCAGAACAACCTCAAGAAGATGAAGGCCAAACGCCAGAATTCTTTGAAGAAGAACCCTGGGCTCAGCGCCTGGAAGAACAGTGGGAGTCTCGTTTTGAACTACGTGAACCTCACACCGAGGATGAGGTCGAACAGATCGACCTTGGGGATGGATCTTCTTCCAAACCCATCTTCGTTAGCAAAAGCCTAAAAGGAGAAGACCGAGAATCTTTAATCCAGCTGGCTAAAGAGTATATCGACGTCTTCGCCTGGAGTTACGAAGATATGCCGGGACTTGACCTCCAAATCGTGATGCATAGGCTGAACATCATACTTGATGCCAAGCCTACCAAGCAACAACAGCGACGCTTCCGTCCGGACATCATAAACGCCATCGATCAAGCGGTGGACAAGCTCTTGACCAGCGGCTTCATCCGTGAAGAACAACACCCAGATTGGGTAGCCAACGTCGTCCCCGTCACCAAGAAGAATAGGAACATACGAGTTTGTATCGACTTCAGGAACCTTAACTCTGCCTGCCCGAAGGACGAGTTCCCGCTTTCAATCACCGACGTGATGATCGACAACACATGTGGCTTCGAGCGCATGTCTTTCATGGACGGGTATTCGGGCTACAACCAGATCAAGATGTTCCCCGATGACGCAAAACACACGTCATTCAGGACTCCGAAGGGTGTTTTCTGCTACACAGTGATGCCCTTCGGCTTGAAGAACGCTGGTGCGACATACCAACGAACTATGAGCACCATTTTCCGTCAGCATCTTCACAAGACAGTCGAATGCTATGTTGACGACATCGCAGTCAAGAGCCGTCTCAAAGGAGATCACCTGCAAGACCTGAAGACAGTCTTCGATCTCATGCGGGCGCACTAGCTCAAGATGAACCCCGCTAAATCCTTCCTAGGGGTTTCTAGCAAAAATTTTTTGGGCTTCGTCATCACGACGAAAGGTATTTATGTCGATCCCGAGAAGACCAAAGCCATCCTCGATATGGACCCTCCGAAGAACCTTCGAGAACTTCAAGGCCTACAGGGGCGTCTGGCATATATCCGGAGGTTCATAGCAAACCTTTTTGGGAAATGCCAACCCTTTACTCAGCTCATGAAGAAGGGAGTCTCTTACGTCTGATAGAAGAGTGCCAAAAGGCTTTCGACGACATCAAGGCTTATCAGACAAGCCTGCCAGTCCTAGTGGCACCCGTCGCCGGCAAACCATTTATCCTCTACGTCCATGCCATGGATCATTTCCTCGGTGCTCTGCTAGCTCAAAACAGCGATACAGGCTATGAGCAAGTAATCTACTACCTCAGTCGAACTCTGATCTGGGTCGAACATCGGTACAACCCCGTTGAAAAGGAGTGCTTGGCTCTAGTATTCGCCATCCAAAAGACTCGTCATTACGTCTCGGGCCAGACAATTCATGTCATTTCTCGAGTTAATCCGCTCAGAGTCCTCATGACGAAGCCAGGATCATTAAACTCCCGGCTTGCCACATGAACGATCTTGCTAACGCCATACAACATGGTGTTTGTTCCACAAAAAGCTGTTAAGGGTCAAGCTCTAGCCGACTTTTTAGCTGCACACCCTATCCCAGAGTCCTCACGACTCTACGAAGACATTCCGGATGAGGTCCAAGAATCAAACGTCACCGAAGAAGGCTCCGTCTGGCGGATGATTTTCGATGGCGCTTCAAGAACAGGCCCCAAAGGCCAAATCATCGCTGGAGTGGGGGTGGTATTAGTCTCCCCCGATCAGCTGGTCATCCAGCGTGCTTACTCCCTTTCAAAGCCGTGCTCCAACAATGTTGCTGAGTACAACGCGCTCATTATAGGACCAGCTGGCACAACAGCTGGGGGTGAATCATCTGGAAGATTACGGCGACTCAAAACTCGTCGTAAACCAGATCAGAGGGCAATACGAAGTTCGCCATGAAGATCTGATCCCTTACCATGAAGTTGCATTGAATATCATTTCAACCTTCATCGAGTTTTTCATCGAACATGTACCTCGTCTACAAAATCTGGAGGCTGATGCTCTGGCTGGCCTCGCGGCCTCATTGGCAGCACCCCTCGGGACTCAACACTACATCACAGTGGTGGGTCGAGACTTGGTCTGTCCCAAAAACAACCTGTGCTCACGAGTGGCCCATGCCATGTCAACCAGTGCCGATGTTAATATCCGAGACTGGAGATTCCCGTTCATTGACTTTACTGTCTACGGAATTCTTCCAGGGGACCCAAAAGAAGCCGTCTCAGTCAGGATATGCTCTCTTCGATTCTACTACGATATGGCTACTAAAATGCTGTACCGACGCTCCTACGATAGACTTCTCTTTCGATGTTTGTCCAACGAAGAAGCAGCCGAAGCCCCTCGGGAAGCTCACGATGGAACCTGTGGGGCCCATCAACCTGGCCCTAAGTTGCAGGACCGACTGCGACGTATTGGCTACTACTGGCCAACCGTGGCCGCTGACGTTGTTGAATATGCTAAGAAGTGCAATGCGTGCCAGCTTTACGCAGACTTCATTCATATACCGTCAGAACCACTACATCCTACAGTCGCCTCCTGGCCCTTCGAAGCTTGGGACATGGACATTGTGGGACCAATCACCCCTCTTTCATTGAGAGGACACCGCTTCATCCTAGCAATCACCGACTACTTCTCCAAATGGGCAGAAGCAGTTCCACCGGCAGAAGTGAAAAGCTCCAGAGTGATCAGCTTTATCAAACTCCACGTCATCTACCGTTTCAGAGTACCCTGAAGGATCATCCACAATAATGGTCCTCAGTTCATCAGCCATGTTTTCAACAGATTCTGTGATAAGAATCGCATTTAAAATGTAGCATCAACCGTCTACAATCCGAAAGCAAACGGAATGGCCGAGACGTTCAACAAGACTATCGTCAGGCTACTAAAAAAGGTCGTGTCATCCAACAAACGCGACTGGGACGAAAAGCTCGGCGAATGCCTTTGGGCCTACCGCACGACAGTACAGACACCGACAGGCAACACACCATTCTTCCTCGTCTACGGGAGCGAAGCGGTACTGCCTCTCGAGATCTAGATACTCTCTCTCCGTGTAGCGATCACAAACCAACTCACAGAAGAGGACAATAAACGTCGTCGTCTGCGGGAACTGGAGGCACTTGATGAAAAGCGTCACCTAGCTCAACAATGCATCGAACTCTACCAAGCCCGTATATCACAGGCTTTCAACAAAAAGGTCAAACAGAGGACTTTTTAAGTTGGCGACCTGGTTCTGGCAGTCAGGAGACCGATGGTGTTGACTCACAAAACACTAGAAAAGTTCGAGCCCAAGTGGGAAGGACCTTTCATCTTCGAGACGGTATACTCAAACGGTGCTTACCGCCTCGCCAAACCCAATGGGGACTTGTTCATGATGCCCATCAACGACAAGTTCCTAAAGAAGTACTACTTTTGACATCTTTCAGACATTTGCTTCCACCAGGGGATCTGTGGACCCAATCATCAGGGCTCACGGACAATTCCCGTCCAACAAAATCATACGCTTCCGGAACCCAGCTGTCCGTAGCATCCTCTAGTAGAAGGGCAACCACGTCCATATCACCTCTGAGTTGTCCCCTACACCCTACAAAGCGGAATCTTACATCCCATAAGACTATGCTACCCATCATGTTTACCATGTCCACATTACCTCTGAGTAAACATCCCGTACAGACAATCCCTGTGTTGCCATACATTAATCGCAGAACTTCCACGTCCACATTAACTCTGAGTAGTTCCGCGTATCCTCTAGAATAATTCCTACCACGTCCATAACACCTCTGAGTGGAAAGATTCTATCATTTTGAATCCCATATTTGCCACGTCTAAATTACCTCTGAGCAAACATGTTGGTTCTTTCAAACTTATTATTTGTACCTAAAAACCAAGGTGCGCAAAAGATAATTGGTCCACACAAATCATCAAAGTTCATGATAGCAAAAATGAACACATCACAGAAAATTGTGTACTTTTTTATTTTCTAAAGGGAGAGTAAAGGATTACACTATCCCCAGCGAGAGTTGCAAATACACAAAGAGAAGAGACTACAAGCCCTAAACATTCCCAGGATTGGCTGAAAGCTCTTCAATCCGATGCCTTAAATCTGCCGCCCGAGTCTCCACAGTCGCCAAGACTCGACGTTCAGCTTCTTGACGCATCGCTTCAATAGCCTCAGGAGAAGTATTATTTTCATGCTTCTCATCCAGCTGTTGCCGCTGCTGAGCCAAAGTAAGAGCCCGGGGGGTGAAAGCTGCCTCCTCCTTCTTGAATGCTACGTGTTCAGCCTGGACACGTTCGGCGTCAAATAGAAGTCAGGCCCGTTGGTCCTCAAGGCGGTGGATCTGGGCATCAATCTCCGCGATACTAGTGTCCAACACAGCTCGCGCCTCCACCGTCTCCCGCGTAGACTAAGACAACCAACCTCCATGCTTTTTATTCAAAGTATTCTAAAATTTGTCCAAAAGTTTTGAAAACTTTGAAGGGGGTCTTATAGAAGCATGGAATTTCAGAACCAGAAGTCCTATGCGCCAGACACTACATGCGCCAGAGCTCGGACAAAGTACCTCACAGCAAAAACAACAAATATAGACGTGGAAAGAGGACTTTTTTATTATATATAAAAGTCTATTACATGTCTAGAAAAGATTATACAAAGGAGAAATTCTACAAAAAGAAAAGATCCTAAGTCTACAGCCAGCAGCCACCATGCGCCCTCAAATAGGCACAGCAATCACCATGCGCCCCCAGTTAGGCGCATCCCACCATGCACCCTCAGCAGGGCGCATCCTTTTCATCAGCTCAGTTATGTGCATCCCTTCTGCAGCTCAGTTATGTGTATCCCTTCAGCAGCCCAGTTATGTGCCACTCTTCCAGCCAGGCTCACCGCATCTAAATGCTTCGACAAATGAAGCATTTATTGAGAAGAACGATGGTAGCAATCAACCCTTTAGTTGGAGGAAGAGCTCCCCAAACCGAGGAAGAGAAGAGCACCGCAAGCCGACCTGTGGCCAGGGGAGGCTTCGAAAGAGCCTCCAAAGGCCAAGGAAGACCGTGATCGAAACCGCGGCTAAAGGAGCAGCTTTTAACATAATAAGAGTGGGCAACACCCACTTTGAAGGAAGAAAGAGCCCCCAAAGCCGCAGCACCGCCATTCCGATCTGTGGCTCTTCCCACATGACGGAGATGAGGCTCGAGCATCCCTATCTTTGGATGTAACAGAAACCTTCCGCCTGCCTCGGAAGCCCTCGACTCTGACTTTTGGATGTAACAGTCACCTTCAAGTGCATCAATAAAGATATTGCGTCTCATCTTCATCCTCGGAAGCATCTCATCAACAGAATACATCCGAGTAAACGAATTCATGTCGGAAGAACGTGAGAGAACGAGAAGCAAACTCTCTCCATGCCACTATTTATAGGCCGGGCAAATCAAACCCATGTGCCAAGTGGATTGCTCCCTGAATTTCGTGTAAGGAATTTACATTAAATGGATGAACCGGACGCTTCGAATTCAGCCAAGTCAAAACGGCTATTTAAAGCACTTGAAGATCGTAACAGTCGCACCATTAAAGACGTGTCACAAAGCAGGATGTGCCGGCCAGACCGTGCATCACACAGACGCGCCCTTCAATATCTAGCGCATCACACAAACGCGCCCTTCAACATCAAGCGCATCACCAAGCCCCTCACTGGTATACGCCCTCCATGCGTCCCCATACGCCTAGTGGAACACCAACCGACGTGCCCACTCAGCTGTCCATCGGATGTCAAAAACATTAAATGCTGAACCGACAGAGTTGGCAGCACGCCTTCCGAAGTCTGAACAGTTCAGAAGATGAAGCGTCGCCAACGTCAACATCATCATTACTTTCCTCTGACGGCTACTGCCACGTGGCCACCCAATCTACTCACATGCGCTTCTGCAGCCATGCGCCCAAATCTGCATGCGCCTCAAAAGCCATGTGCCTCAGACTTTTCACTAATCCATAAAGACAGAAGGAAAGTCACCATTAAAGCTCTGCATGCGCCTCAAAAGCCATGCGCCTAAGACTTTTCACTGATCCCTAAAGACAGAAGGAAAGTCACCATTAAAGCTTTGCATGCGCCTCAAAAGCCATGCACCCCAGACTTCTCTCTGATCCCGAAAGACAGGAGTTAAGTCACTGCTGAAGCCTCGCATGCGCCTCAAAAGCCATGCGCCCCGAATGGTTCGTGACTCCTAAAGGTTACGAGCCAAAGTCTCCTTATGCGCCCAATCCCAGGCACATCCTACCATATCATTCCCCATCAAATTCGAGATCTCTGAGCCATGGGTCGATGACACGTGTCCTTTGACTCAACTCACCCAAGATCTCAGCAACAGAAAGATCTTCTCCTCTGCTATGTGTCGGTCCACAACAGCAGCATAAAGAATTCAACCCCTCGATCAGGGCGCATCGTTCATACGCCTCCATCAGCAATCACCATGTGGCGTCCCCACGACCAGGTGCATCCTACATATGCGCGCATGAGCAGCCAGCCTGTAGACTATATAAATAGAGGGATCATTTCCTTCTACACATACATACAGAAACGAAAAAATGAATAAACACACCACCAGAGAGGCAGCTACAGACGCTCAACGTCTTCCTCCTCTCAGAAAGCTCCAGCACCCAGAGCAATCCAGACCTTCAGAGAACCGATAACCGTTGTCAGATCGTCAACGGAGTCAACGTATTACCACTCACTCCATCGGCACAAGGGACCCAGATAAACAAAAGTGTACTCCTAGGACTACATCTAAGTCCTACATTGTAACACTGTTCTGTTTGTATTGAAATTTGCAATAAAAGAATTTTAATGGGAAACAAGCCGACAGAAGAAGTGCCCTTAAGCTATTTAAAGATACGCTTAACTGGGCACAGATGTGATTCCTTAGGATTGGCTTGAAAACGTACACACAAGCAAACACTAAACATAATATCAAGTCGACTAGCAGTTAAGTATAGTAAGCTACCGATCATACTTCGATACTTACGTATGTCGATGGGTTTGCCTTGATCGTCAATATCAAGCTTGGTTGAAGTCGTCATTGGAGTGCTAAGTGGTTTGACTGCTTCCAGGTCGAACTTCTTTAATAAATTTTTGTACTTTGCTTTATTTATGAACGTCCCATTGTTAGTTTGTTTGATTTGTAGTCCGAGAAAGAATTTTAGCTTTTCTATCATGCTCATCTCAAACTCATTCTGTATTAAAAAATTTTGACAAAAAGATTCTTCATTGGATCCAAAAAATAATATCATCTACATAGATTTGAATCAAAAGAAGATTGCTATTCAAAGATTTTATAAACATTGTAGTGTCAACCTTTCCCTTTGAAAAACCGTTGTTAAGTAGAAAAGAGCTTAGACGATCGTACCAAGCACGAGGGGCTTGTTTCAAACCGTATGTCTTTTTTCAACTTAAAAACATAATCAGGATTTTTAAAATCAGTAAAACCTGTAGGTTGATCTACATAAACCTCTTCTTTTATAAAACCATTCAAATGTATTTTTAACATCCATTTGAAATAAAACCATTCACGTAATTGGAGCATAGGTCTCATCGTAGTCGATACCTTCTTCTTGATTGTATCCTTGAACTACGAGTCGAGCCTTATTACGAGTCACTAAACCATTCTCGTTCAGTTTATTTCAGAATACCCAATGGGTGCCAATGACCGGATGATCAATAGGCTTGGGAACAAGTTCCCAAACTTGATTTCATTCGAATTGGTTTAATTTCTTTTGCATAACATCTAACCAAAAATTATTACTACATGCTTCTTTAATGTTTTTTGTTTAAGCTGTGAGATAAAAGCAACACAGGAAGCTATATCTTTGTTAGAGGAACGAGTACTTACACCCTTGGTAATCTCACCAATTACCAAGTCCTTTGAATGATCTGCCAAGAATCTCATCTCTTTTGGCATATCCTCAGGATTGCTGGTTCTGGCTTCTGGTTCTATATGTGATTTGCTTGAAGACTCAGATGGTGCTTGGTGTGAAGGTTCTGCATCTTTGTGTAAAGGTTTTGTAGTAGCTGTACTTAGTGTACTTGCGTCTTCATTATCGTCATCGACTAAATGTTGATTTAGTTCATCAAACTTGACATTAATTGATTCTTCGATGATCATGGTTCTCTTATTGAAGACTCTGTACCCTTTGCTTTTTGCCGCATAACCTAAAAAGATATCTTCATCGGCCTTTTCCTCAAATTTACTCAGGTTGTCTTTAGTATTAAGAATAAAGCATTTACAACCAAATATCTTGAAATATGAAATAGTGGGTGTTCTATCAAACCGTAACTCATAGGGAGTCTTCTTCGATATAGGTCAAATTAGAACCCTATTGAGAATATAGCACGCTATATTGACAGCTTCAACCCAAAAGTATCTAGGTAGACTAAACTGGTTCAACATTCTCTAGCCATTTCAGATAGAGTCATGTTCTTACGTTCCACAACTCCATTTTGTTGTGGAGTCCTAGGGTAGAAAAACTCATGCAGATAACCGTGTGTGTCACAGAATTGCTTGAACTATGCATTCTCAAATTTGCTGTCATGATCACTATGAATGCGAGTAATCATGAAACCTTTTTCATTCTGTACTTTCTTGCAAAAGGTGATGAATTCTGACAAAGCATCGTTCTTGCGTGCAAGAAAATATACCCACGTGTATCTAGAGAAATTATCTATAATGACAATTGCATATAACTTACCACCTAGACTAGCAATTCTACTAAGTCTAAATAAATCTATATGCAATAATTGTAGAGGTCTAGTGGTACTTACAACGTTCTTAGACTTAAAGATAGATCAGGTAGCTTTGTTATTTTCACATTTGCTACATACCGTGTCCATCATAAAAGATATGTCCGGTAAGCCCCATATCAACTTCTTTGTGGATAGTTTTGAAATTGTGTCCATGTTTGCATGATCGAGTCTTATATGCCATAGTTGACTCTCAATGTTCTTGGCCATCAAGCTTTACCTGCTTTGTTAGCATCTTCTAACAGATAGAAAACAGATATATATTGTCTTCCCTGATACCTTCAAAAATAGTACTGCCAGTTGAGCTATCAACTATAGTACATTTGTCTTTGATGAAGTTAATGCCTTAACCGTGATAAGCTAAATGGCTTATGCTGAGCAGATTATGTTTTAACTCGGTAACTAGACAAACATCTTTAATCACAGGATAGAGAGCAGTACCAATGTCACCGATACTAATTATATATCCTCTCAAATTATTATCGAAGGAGACTTATCCTTCTTTATTCTTCTTCGACAGTGTTGCGAATAATAATGCATCACCGATCATGTACCGTGAGCAACCACTGTCGAAGATCCATTTGCTTCTAGCATTTGAAGGGTATCCCACCTACAAAATAGTTTGCAGATGAAACTCTTGGTACCCATTTCTTGTAGGGTCCTGACATGTTAGTCTTTGGTATCCATGCATAAACATTTAAATCTACTAACTTTCTGATTCTACATGCAGAGGATATATGACTAATGAGGCCACAATAATGACATTTTGCATGTTGAATGTTGAAAGTTGTGTGAGGTACATGATTGGTAGGTTTTAGTTTTCTAGTATAGAAAAATGCATGCCTATTAGTCTTCTTGGGAAGTGGTTTGGTATGGTTTGGTCTGACAATATTTGGTTTGGGTGTGTTTCGATGATTCGGTAATTGACACATGTTAGAATAGGAAGCAGCAACTTATGGCCGTTTTCCTAAACTAATTTCCAACTTTTTAGAGGTGTCATATAATCTAGTATAATCAGATGTAAGTGTTTCCATTCTGACTTGTACACACTGGAGACTCTTTCTCTCCTTAGATAGGTCTTTCTTTAGCTGGATGATAGTTTGGACTTTTTTTCGGATAACTTGGTAGTCTCGTGTAACAACAACTTAATAGAAGAAAGCTCACCAGACTCAATAGAAGAAACATTATTTCTAACATCAGCTAGTTGGTCGGTAAGTCTTCCTATCTCACCTTTGTACTCTTTAAGTACCTTCTTAGAGGTTTCATATTTGCTACGCAGTTTCCTGTAGTCATTTAACAGGTCACTGAAAGCCTCTCCTAGTTGCTCAAAGGTGAAATCATCATAAGGATCAAACAGAGGATTAGTGTTTACCTGATCACAAGCCATAAAGCATACATTTGTAGCGTCATTCGATTGTTCGTCTTTTGAGTCGCTGGCTTAACTCTCTTGCCATATGCTTGTATTAACGTACTTCCTTGATGCAGATCTCTTCAGGTAGCCTTTGTCATATTTGCTGTTTTTTTTATTGATGATGATGTTGTTGGACAATCTTTCTTCATATGTCCTTTATTCTTACAACCGTAGCAAATAGGATCTTCCTCGTTGTTGTTGATGTTGCTGTCTTTTATTCTTCTGTTGAATCTCATGAACTTCTTGAATTTTCTTACCAGAAGAGCTTGATCTTCCGAGTCAGAGTCGCTCTCGTCAGAATCATCTTTGATAGTTCTTCTATGTTTAGCCTTAAAAGCGATCGACTTCTCTGACTTCTCCTTTGGTGTAACATCTTCAAAGTCTTAGAGTTCCAACACGTGAGTGAGTAGCCAACCATGAGTGTTTCCAGAGACATTGTTGAGAGGTCGTTTCCTTCAATAATTGTTGTACCTTTGGAATCCAGTTCTTCGTGAGAGCTCGTAGAAGTTTGTGAATCTTCTCATGGTTACTGTATTCTTTGCCTATTGAAGACAAATGATTTACAATATCTAGAAATCTCGTAAACATCTGAGTGACGGATTCATTTGGCTTCATCTTGAACCCCTCATACTTTTGAGTAAGTATGTTGATCTTTGACTCCTTGACTTGCGTTGTTCCTTCGTGGGTTATATTAAGAAGTTTCCACACTTTATTCGATGTTGTGATAGTCGACACCCTGTTAAACTCAGTTTTGTCTAAAACACAAAATAAAGCATTAATAGCACGTGCATCAAGACTGGCTTTTTTCTTTTCATCCTAAGTATATTTATCATGGGATTTATCAACTAAAACTCCCTCAACAGTAATAGGAGGAGGCTTTTTGTAGCCATCAATAACTATAGATCATAAGTCAAAATCAAGAGATTTTAAGAAGAAACTCATCCGTGTTTTCCAGTAACTGTAGTTTGTGCCGTCAAACAATGGAGGTCTATTTGTGTCTTGGCCTTCACTTGTAAATTTTACAGTTACCATGTGTAATACTATGATCTATAAAATAATTAAATATAACTGCTTGCTTTACCTGTATAACCCGCTCTGATACCAATTGTAGGAACGAAGTCGTAAAGCAGAATACTGTAGAAGGGGTGAATAGAGTAGGCGGCAGAATATTGCTAATTAAAAACTTGTTAGCAGTTAGGTCACAAAAATAATATCAATAATCATAAAGTAATAATTGTAAAGAAAAGAGATCAGAAGGCAAACGCAAACAAAGCGACGCGTACTGGTTTTCCTCTTGTGAGGACTAGTCCAGTCGGAAGAACTCTAGCTTCCAGTTGAATCCACTATTGAAAAATCCTGCAAGTTTTCATACGAAGTCCTTACAACTTCTACAGACGCGAACTTTGATACGAAGAACTCGACCAACTTCAATTTTGAAGAGTCTTTCTTCAATCAAGCCTCTGATTACAATTTCTCTGAAATCTTCTAGACCACACCGTACCGACAAATTGACTAGAGAATTGTAACTGGCTTGGTATTTGAAAATGAAAGCTTTTTAGAAAACTCATTGGAAAGAAACGTAAGCTTAGAATACAAGAGATGAAAGTGAATGAGTGATTTGAAATGGTCAGAATTCTTCTCTATTTATAGTTTTTTCAAAGGCAGAATTCGGACAGAACTCTATGTAACAATCTGCAACTGAAGGGAGACCAAGTTTTTCAAACGTTCGAAAATCAAACGGTCACTAACCGGACTCTGGTCGAACTCGGGCTGAGTTCTGACAGGGTTGGTCAGGGTCATTTCAAAAGTAATTTTTGGGCTTTTTAAAATCCTTCAAAAGCTTTTGTAAATGAGGGATGTTTTTCAAAGTCATTTTTTAAAAACGATTTTGGATAGCCTATTTGCCAGTACGACTCATTGTACATTGTATTCCTATACTCAATAAAAGTAAAAATTATATTTCATAAAGAAATACAGTCTCGAGTGGCAAACATAGCTTCGGTCTTTGTCATGACCCGCACCCGCTGTGAGGGTACGAGAATGTAACAACGCCTAGCCTACGCCGCAGTATCGGCGGTAGAACGCTGTCCTAGGTCGCAACATCTAACAATATAAGGTACCTAAACAGTATATTCACTTCGAATGGAGGTGACATAACAGAACAGTCTCAATCACGTCTAAGGCAGATACAGAATAGTAAAGGTAAATAGATAGATCAAAACTATAATGTCATACAAATAAGAGAGAGAGAGAATCTAAGTGTCTAAGATAACAATTCAAGAAACATCCAACTCAATACAAGTCTCCAAAATATATACAACATCTCAGAACAACAATTGAAAGTCGAATAAACAATGCTAAAAAAAAGATAAAGCCTAGCTATCTAGCCTAGACTATGGGAGTAGCATCCTGTACTGCAGCTGGGTCCTCCAGAGGAACCAGGTCGCAGGTGTCGTCTAAGACTTCTCCGTAATAGGTGGTGCATAGGGCCTTATCCTCATCCTCTGTAATATTTTCAACAGGTCCAATCAGGACAGGAACGAGCACAATACATCTCACACAGTTCATATCAAGTTAGGAAAAATAAAGCATGCAATAGAGTAAGATAAATGAAATGCTGAAAAGAGAATATATGAAGTAAAGGAGATAACTGTAAGGAGATATCTACTATAAATAGAGAACTAGTAGTGACTAGTGAGTCAGAGTAAAATATAGACATGTGAATGGCGTAGGAAGATTCATGACTACAGCTAAGAGTGATTCATGACTACAGCTACTTGGATATTATTCACATACCTATTTCTACTCCTCCATCCCCAATCAATACACAAGGATCTGATCAAGTTATGTTAAGATTCGTGAAACTTTACATGGCTCATAAATGAGCGATACATGAAGGTGATTCATGATGGCTCTGTGAACATGAGAGTACATGTGTCACAAGCGATTCTTGAATCAGTAAAAGCATAGAGATACGTGATGATTCGTGAAACACACAAAACATACAGTATCCGATGCTACCGAGGGGGATAACATCTCATGAAAAGATCTATATAGAACCGATCCGTGCTACCAATGTGTCAGCATCAAGTATAATAATCTAGAGCAAGAATATAAATCCTAGCGAGTATGAAACGGTCAGAAAATGTACTCGCCTAATATCCTGATTGTCCGAAAGAAAAATACTGTCTGAGGAGTGATGTCTGGCTCCTAATCAGAACAGTACAAGTCACAACATGTCCAGCTAATAAAGTAAGATACTATGATGCAGTCTACATGATATTAGGTCAATCCTAGACCAAAGTCAACCCTGGTCAACTTCAGTCAACTATAAGTCAAAGTTAGGTCAACTAGGTCAACCTAGACTCAAAGAAGTCTAACTAGGCCTAACTAGTCTACCGTAGCTAGAACATACCATACATTAGTCTATACATCTAGGTACACATTACCTACATAGGCTATACCTCTATTGAATTACAACCACATATAGGCCATAAGCTAAACACAAAGCCATATCATATATAGGCCTAAACACCATATACCATATTAGGCTATATACATACACGTAGAGATAAAGAGGGGAAATATAAATCAAGGTAAAGTGTGTGTGTGTATATGTGTTCCTGTGTGTGACAGGAAAGTGAGAGTGTCATAGATTTTGTGTGTGTGTGTGTTTACATGTAATAGGGTGTGTGTAGTGTTTATGTGTGATAGAGGTTATGTGTACAGGATACTTAGGAATAGGCATGTTCCTGTGTGTGTGTGTGGATGAGTGTAGCCTGTGTGTGTGAGGGTTGATAGTGTAATGTGTCTCAGGTACCATAGTGTTGTGTGTGTGAGTGTCCTGTGTACAGAAAAGCAATTGACAATGTACAGGAATTCAAAACAGTGTCTTAGGTGTTCAGGACAGTGTGTGTGTGTGTGAGTGATTGAGTGTGGCAATACATGAGAGTGTGTGAATAAATGCACAGGTGTATAGGACAATAGGGTGTCTCAGGTTTACATAAACAGTGTGTGTATTCAGTACCTCAGGATTTTAGTGAGATGCAAGTGTGTGTGTGCCTATTAATTGTTCTCAGGTTTTAGGATTAAACAGTGTTCAATTGGAGAAATATTCCCAGGTGAATCAAGTGACAGTGTGTCACAGGTCTACAATGCCAATGCCTTAATTGTGCCTCATTTGCTCAGGTTCATGGAATTTAAAATAGTGTCTCAGTGTTCAGGACAGCAACCTGTGTGAGAAACAATTCAATGTGTGTATACATAAAACCTGTTTGTGTATGGGATACTTAGATGACAGGATATAGGTTGTGTTCAGGTGACAGGAAGTGTAATATAAACTCAGGTTTAACAAATGCTAATGTCCCAGTTTTGTGTGTGTAGTAGGATATAAATTAGTGTGTGAGTGATTGATCAAAGGTTTCAATCTCAGGAAAACAAAACATAGTCACAGGTTCAAAATTCCAAATCAACAATTACAACTAATTCCACATTCAAAATCCCATACAATAATTCTTCACAAAATAATCCTCTACAAACCTAAACATGTTATTTAATGTTCAAAAAATTAAACCTTAGCTAAATTACATGACATTAAATCATTAAAATGAAAAGGGAATGAAGAACAGTGAATTAATTATACTGATTCATTAGAGTATCAGTCGAATACTCACTCCCTCTGAAAATCGAATCCTCCTTCATCAATATTAACACAAAATGAATCCTAACATGATATCTAATGTTCAGACATTAAACCCCCTGGTTATTTCACATGCTATTCAGCATAAAAGTGTAAATTAAAAATGGAGAACAGTACACAAATGCTCACTAATACTCATTGTATCAGTCGAATGGGGAAATTCCCATTCCTATATTAAATAACAATTAATCGATAGGATTAAGGTTGGTAATTATTAACCAATATGTGCTCGTGTCATACACTTATTATTGTGTCCAAAAACAGGACACAAATGTGTCCAAACTCTACACGAACCCAACACTATACTGGACACGAACAACAGTGAACCCATGCACGAGTCCTAGCTCACTCGACACGAAACCATTGGACACGAGACTTTGGGAGTGTCGTGTCAGACACTGCCCCGAGCTCTGTGTCCAATCTCACGTGTCCACGAGCCCTAGAACAGCCGCACGGACACGCGAGTAGTAGGACAATGTTGTCCAGGCACGCACGACCGTGTCCACGGGTCTGACTCAATCCAAACACGACACAAAACACGCTCAGTCGTGTAGAAACCCATAAGCGACACTAAAACCTATTTTTTTATTCAAACACATTCTGGAAACAAGATCGAAATGCCCACTGTGGCATTTCGTCGAACACTTAGAAACCTATACTGATACGTATCCGATACGGACACGTACAGGACACGAAACTTAATAAATCATATTCCTACAGTGAGAGGACACCTAGGGCTATGCATCCATGCCTAGAAATCAAAATTTCATAAAGGGAATAGGAATTTATCTATGGGTGTTCTTCCTCAAAGAAAACTTCAAAAATGGGAATTCCTTCTAGCTAGCCCCAAGCTCCAAATTGTCTCAAATCTGTCATTAGCCTCCACGAACAGTAGGGAAATACAAATTAGGTCACCATGGAAGAAGTTTGAATGAAAAAGGATTAATATTGATCAAAATAGGAAAGAGTTTCAATGGAGACAAACCTTGTTCTTGTAAAATGAGGGAATGAACAAAAGAGGCAAGTATTTTGAGAGGGATTAAATAGTGATGGAGGGATAGGTAGGCCGGCCATAAATGCTAGGGTTAGGGTTTTGGGGAATAAATCTAGGGCTCTCATTCCATCTAGTCAAATCAATGGCCTACAACCTAGGTTTCACACTTGACTTAAATGCAACCTAGTTAGCTATAGCTAACATGACTTAACCAAGACTAATCAATACTAACTAACACTAACCATGGCTAGCTAAGTCTAGCTATGACTAATCTAGGTTAGGTCAAATCTAGGTTAGTGCTAATCACAACACAAGGCAATTAATTAAATAATATTAAAATCACACCATTCAAAATAATATATATATTAAATGCCAAATAATTATAATAAATCACAATAAGCTCAAATAAATCCAGAAATGACCAAAATACCCTCTAGGCTAAATGCACTAAATTGAACCTCTACTCACATGGTTAGGCTCTAGGTCAAACAGTCTCTAAGGTCACACTAGCAACACCAAAATCATAGGTCATGACTTAAAAATAGTTTTTAAATGATAAAAATCATAAAAAATCATATTATGATTTAAATACCATTATTAAATGATTAAAAACACAAAAGTTTAATATTACACTCATTTTAGAAAACTGGGTGTTACAAGTCTACCCTCCTTAGAAAAATTTCGTCCTCAAAATTAAAATGGTAGTAATCCTTCTAGGTCAACACCCCACAATCAAAGTCTCAATTCACACAGTCCGATAATCATATGCGTCTATCCAAAATCATGATACTCAGAATCTTCGTCATGCTAGTGAGCAAGGCTACGATAATCACAGAGCCCTCGACTAAGGTACATACCGCTAGAATTATGGTATTTAAAATTTTTGCATTGCCGCATGCTTGGCCGCGAAAACCTTAAATTCCCACACCCAAAAAATACTTCCAAAATCTGACTATATGTCCTCACTATGCCAGCTAACATGACTATAGAAGACTCTATATCCCATAACTTAGGCGACCTAGCCCATACGACTTATCTCGAAAGAAAACCAAATCAAAAAGAAATGCCAGATCAAAACTTATCAACAAATAAGGAAGCAGATAAGAACAGATGGAATTGAATTTCAAGATAGATATAATGAGGCAAGGTAGGAATGGAATCGAAAAGAACAGAACTTGTAAGCTCCTCTTCCACTACCTGAGCATCATCGACTGTCATGGCGTAAGCTCGCCCCTACTGGCCTCCTCCAGTCTGATGCTGATATTGCACATATCTCTGCTGCTGTGTCTGAAAGGGTAGTCCCTCCTGCTGGCTCAGCAGAGTCCTCGCTCCTACTCCCTGAGCTGTCCATTTAGGAAACTTGGGACACTCTCTTAACTGGTGATATGATGCTCCGTAAAGTAGGCACTTGCCCAACCTCATTCGGCATTTACTCCAATCGTGCCTTTGTTTCCTACAGGAAGGGCAACTGGTAACCTACTGCTGTCTAGGGGTCTGCTGCGTCTGTAACGGTGGTCGCCTCGGCTGCTCTGTCGGAGCCCTAGCTCCTGCTGCTACCTGAGTCATTGTTGTCTGGCTCCTGGGACATTCCCTACACCGATGCTCCGTTGAACCACAAAGTAAACACCTGCCAAGCCTTATCTTGCAGTCGTTCCACCCATGGCCTGCCTTCTTGCAGAAGTTGCACCTAGCGTCCTGCTGCTGTCTTGATGCCTGGTGGAAATATGCACGTCCCTGACCCTGAAGGTGTTGCTGAACAGGCCTCTGCTGATACTGATGTTGAATCTGTACGTGAGGCCTCTTAGCCTGACCTCCACTGCTGCTAACTTCATGAATGTCATGTCCCCTCTTGAACAACTGTTGTCGCTGAGTTTCTACTATCTGTTGGAAGAAGGAGAACAACCGCACTACGTCCTCTGGTCCTGATGGTGACTGCTGCTGAAGAACATTCGGAACGACTGGGAAAAGTCTCGTAGTAGGAAGAGGTGCACTCCCATAAGCTGCAGATATCCCAGCCTGAGCTGGCATAATAGGAGCTGCAGTCTCGAGGCCCTGCTGATCAGAATGAGGAGTAGTAGACTCCTTAGTGGTGTCTTCCCAATCGAGACGATGAGATCGCGCCTCCATAACCATCCTGAAGACAAATCAAATGAGAGGACAATCACTGAGAATAAAGCGATAACATCAAGGGAGGTCGATTTATTTTCAAGGAAAGACAATAATGCAGGAAATTTTTTAGGTAACAGGAATCCGAATAAGAATTTTTCCTAATGTGATTGAGTACCTCCAAAAATATCCTAATCCTACTCCAGGCTGTAGTGATACTCTAGTTCGAATACCACTACATAAACTCGACCTGTATAGGCCACCACTAAAAACGTGTCACGACCCGCACCCACTGTAAGGGTACGAGAACGTAATAACGCCCAGCCTACGTCGCAGTTTCGACGGTAGAACGCTTTTCTAGGTCGCAACATCTAACAATATAAGGTACCTGAACAGTATATACACTCCTAATGGAGGTGACATAACAGAACAGTCTCAATCACATCTAAGGCAGATACAGAATAGTAAAGGTAAATAGATAGATCAAAACCACAATGTTATACAAATAAGAGAGAGAGAATCTAATTGTCTAAGATAACAACTCAAGAAACATCCAACTCAATACAAGTCTCCAAAATATATACAACATCTCAGAACAATAACTGAAAGTCGAATAAACAATGCTAAAAAAAAATAAAGCCTAGCTATCTAGCCTAGACTATGGGAGTAGCATCCTGTACTGCAGCTGGGTCCTATAGAGGAACCAGGTCGCAGGTGTCGTCTAAGCCTGCTCCGTAATAGGTGGTGCATAGGGCCTCATCCTCATCCTCTATAATATTTTCAACAGGTCCAGTTAGGACAGGAACGAGCACAATACATCTCATGCAGTTCATATCAAGTTAGGAAAAATAAAACATGCAATAGAGTAAGATACATGAAACGCTGAAAAGAGAATATATGAAGTAAAGGAGATAACTGTAAGGAAATTTTACTCTAAATAGAGAACTAGCAGTAACTAGAGTCAGAGTAAAATATAGACATGTGAATGGCATAGCAAGATTCATGACTACAGCTAAGAGTGATTCATGACTACAGCTACTTGGATATTATTCACATGCCTATTTTTACTCCCCCATCCGCAATCAATACACAAGGATCTGTTCAAGTTATGTTAAGACTCTTAAAACTTCACATGGCTCATAAAATGAGTGATACGTGAAGGTGATTCATGATGTCTCTGAGGACATGAGAGTACATGTGTCACAAGCGATTCGTGAATCAGTGAAAGCATAAAGATACGTGATGATTCGTGAAACGCATAAAATATACAGTATCCGATGCTCCCGAGGGGGATAACATCTCATAAAAAGATCCATATAGTACCAATCCGTGCTACCAATGTATCACATCAAGTAAAGTAATCTAGAGCAAGAATATAAATCCTAGCAAGTATAAAATGGCCAAAGAATGTACTCGCCTGATATCCTGAATTTTCGAAAGAAAAATACTGCCTGAGGAGTGGTGTGTGGCTCCTAATCAGAACAGTACAAGTTACAACATGTCCAGCTAATAAAGTAAGATACTATGATGCAGAGTACATGATATTAGGTCAATCCTAGACCAAAGTCAACCCTGGTCAACTTCAGTCAACTATAAGTCAAAGTTAGGTCAACTAGGTCAACCTAGACTCAAAGAAGTCTAACTAGGCCTAACCAGTCTACCCTAGCTAGAACACACCATACACTAGTCTTTACATCTAGGTACACATTACCTACATAGGCTATACCTCTATTGAATTACAACCACATATAGGCCATGAGCTAAACACAAAGCCATATCACATATAGGCCAAAACACCATATATCATATTAGGCTATATACATACACATAGAGATAAAGAGGGGAAATGTAAATCAAGGTAAAGTGTGTGTGTATATATGTTCCTGTGTGTGACAGAAATGTGAGAGTGTCATAGATTTTGTGTGTGTGTGTGTTAACATATAATAGGGTGTGTGTAGTGTTTATGTTTGATAGAGTTTATGTGTACAGGATACTTAGGAATAGGTATATTCCTGTGTGTGTGTGTGTGTGTGTGGATGAGTGTGGCCTTTGTGTGTAAGGGTTGATAGTGTAATATGTCTCAGGTACCATAGTGTTGTGTGTGTGAGTGTCCTGTGTACAAGAAAGCAATTGACTGTGTACAAGAATTCAAAATAGTATTTTAGGTGTTCAGAACAGTGTGTGTATGTGTGTGTGTGTGTGTGTGTGTGTGTGTATGTGATTGAGTGTGGTAATACATGAGAGTGTGTGAGTGAATGCACAGGTGTATAGGTCAATAGGGTGTCTCAGGTTTACATAAACGGTGTGTGTATTCAGTGCCTCAGGATTTTAGTGAGATACAAGTGTGTGTGTGCCTATTAATTGTGCTCAGGTTTTAGGATTAAACAGTGTTCAATTGGAGAAATATTCCCAGGTGAATCAAGTGACAGTGTGTCACAGGTCTACAATGCCAATGCCTTAATTGTGCCTCATTTGCTCAGGTTCATAGAATTTAAAACAGTGTCTCAGTGTTCAGGACAGCAACCAGTGTGAGAAACAATTCAGTGTGTGTATACATAAAACCTGTGTGTGTATGGGATACTTAGATGACAGGATATAGGTTGTGTTCAGGTGACAGGAAGTGTAATATAAACTCAGGTTTAACAAATGCTAATGTCCCAGTTTTGTGTGTGTACTAGGATATAAATTAGTGTGTGAGTGATTGATCAATGGTTTCAATCTCAGGAAAACAAAACATAGTCACAGGTTCAAAATTCCAAATCAACAGTTACAACCAATTCCACATTCGAAATCCCATACAACAATTCTTCACAAAATGATCCTCTACAAACCTAAACATGTTATTTAATGTTCAGCAAATTAAACCATAGCTAAATTACATGACATTAAATCATTAAAATGAAAAGGGAATGAAGAACAGTGAATTAATTATACTTATTCATTAGAGTATCAGTCGAATACTCACTCCCTCTGAAAATCGAATCCTCCTTCATCAATCTTAACACAAAATGAATCCTAACATGATATCTAATTTTCAGACATTAAACCCCCTGGTTATTTCGCATGCTATTCAACATAAAAGTGTAAATTAAAAATGGAGAACAGTACACAAATGCTCACTGATACTCACTGTACCAGTCGAATGGGGAAATTCCCATTCCTACATTAAATAATAATTAATCAATAGGATTAAGGTTGGTAATTATTAACCAATACGTGTTCGTGTCATATACTTACTATTGTGTCCAAAAACAGGACACAAATGTGTCCAAACACCACACGAACCCAACACTATACTGGACACGAACAACAGTGAACCCGTGTACGAGTCCTAGCTCACTCGACACGAAACATTAGACACGAGACTTTGGGAGTGTCGTATCAGACACTGCCCCGAGCTCTGTGTCCATGAGCCCTAGAACAGCCGTACGGACATGCAAGTAGCAGGATAGTGTTGTCCAAGCGCGCACGGTCGTGTCCACGGGTTCGACTCGATCCAAACACGACACGAAATACGCTCAGTCATGTAGAAACCAATAAGCGACACTAAAACCTATTTTTCTATTCAAACACATTCTGAAAACAAGATCGAAATGCCCATTGTGGCATTTCGTCGAACACTTAGAAACCTACACTAATACGTGTCTGATACGGACACGTAAAGGCCACAAAACTTCACAAACCCTATTCCTACATTGAGTGGACACCTAGGGCTATGCATCCATGCCTAGAAATTAAAATTTCATGGAGGGAAAAGGAAGTTACCTATAGGTGTTCTTCCTCAATGAAAACTTCAAAAATGGGGATACTTTCTAGCTAGCCCCAAGCTCCAAATTCTCTCAAGTCTGTCATTAGCCTCCATGAACAGTAGGGAAATACAAATTAGGTCACAATGGAAGAAGTTTGAATGAAAAAGGGTTAATATTGATCAAAATAGGAAAGAGTTTCAATGGAGACAAACCTTGTTCTTGCAAAATGAGGGAATGAACAAAAGAGACAAGTATTTTGAGAGGGATTAAATAGTGATGGGGGATAGGTAGGCCGGCCATAAATGCTAGGGTTAAGGTTTTGGAGAATCAATCTAGGGCTCTCATTCCATCTAGTCAAATCAATGGCCTACAACCTAGGTTTCACACTTGACTTAAATGCAACCTAGTTAGCTCTAACTAACATGACTTTACCAAGACTAATCAATACTAACTAACACTAACCATGGCTAGCTAAGTCAAGCTATGACTAATCTAGGTTAGTTCAAATCTAGGTTAGTGCTAATCACAATACAAGGCAATTAATTAAATAATATTAAAATCACACCATTCAAAATAATATATATATTAAATGCCAAATAATTAAAATAAATCACAATAAGCTCAAATAAATTCAGAAACCAAAATACCCTCTAGGCTAAATGCACTAAATTGAACCTCTACTCACATGGTTAGGCTCTAGGTCAAACAGTCTCTAAGGTTACACTAGCAACACCAAAATCTTAGGTCATGACTTAAAAATAGTTTTTAAATGATAAAAATCACCAAAAATCATATTATGATTTAAATACCATTATTAAATGATTAAAAACACAAAAGTTCAAAATTACACTTATTTTAGAAAACTGGGTGTTACAGTCTTGAACTGAGTAGATATCTGATCTTGATCCGTGTCCAAGTGTCCAAAACGTCTTTGAGTAAACATCTAAGTAGCTCAGTATATCAAGACAGAGTTTGATCAATTATTAAAATCAGGTTTGACCATGACCAATGGGCCAATACATGTCAATACTTGGAGGTGGCAGATCGTTTTACAAGGGTCGGTTTCGCCGGGTAAATACGTCTTTGGTATCCGCTCTGGCTCTATGCCAGACGTTATTGAGGAGCAGATGGAGAAGAAAAATGAGAAGCATCCTGACTTGGATGAGTTTCAACGTCCTACCACATCTACCTACAGCTTTTTCTATCATAACATATACTAGCTATTGGATAAAGCGTTGTTGGCTGTATATCTAATGATATGGCTGCGTGATTATGGGGTTTCTGGTGGCTCGTGGTTGCTTGAACGAGTGAGCCAAAATTTGATTCTCTCGGCCGTCTAACTCGTATTTGGCTATAGATTGGTTTTCTTCCCGCTATGGTGTGTAATCTCCAACGAGGTTTGCGATAATTCGTAGAGAAGACGGTGAATTATGATGGTAAAGGTGAGTTTCCTCGGTCGAAACTACCCTTCCATTATCTAATGGGGTGGCTCGTGCTGCACCATATCTCTTTGATGAACCCGGGCTCGGAGGTCTCCGTCAGCCCAGAGGACGCTTTCCTGTACTACTACCGAAAACAAGTCTGGTTGGTCAAACATTGATGGGTGCACAATTATCATGATTCCCCTTCTTATGCAGAATTAAATGAGGGAAGCACGTTGGTGGATGACGAAACTCGCTTTTTCAATCTTTCTGAGGAGGCCTTCCATTGGTTGCAATCGATACGTATAACTACCTATCCGAATTTCTATTTTTAAAAATTTTGTACTATCTTTTGAGTTATAAATTCTTTTTCTAAATTTGAGACTTTTTTGGAAAACAATATTATAATTTTTGGAAGTTTATAAAATCATTTTTCGATTATTTTAAATTATTTATAATCTAGATTATTATTATTTAATTAATTAATTTTATTTTAGAATTATTTTATTGGTGAGCCTACCAAGCCTTGAGCTTGGATTGTGGGCTAGCTATTCTAATTGCCTACAAAAGTCTCGGGCTTAGATTGTGGACATATACTTTGGGATAGAAAATAGCTAATTAATTAATTAGCCTTAATTAATTGATTTGTTACTAATTAAGTAATTATTTAATAGCTAGTTAGTGTTAGTTATGGTTGGTTAGTCCTTTGCACTATAGATTCTAGATCTATTGCAATTTGTATTTATGCCACTTTGACTTATGGAGCACTCCATACTCTCCCTAGTAAAATATTGGATACTTTCTAATATTTTATTACAAGAAATTTCTATACTCTCTCTCACTCTCTCTTTCTCCTACCAAGACAAGCGCTGCTGTTCACCGCCACGCGCTGTCGTGAGTCTTCGATGACCTCGCCTGAGTTCCTCCTTGACAGCCTCCCTGTTTTCTTCGCCTAGCCATCCCCACTCCTCCATATTGCCATCATGAACTCCATACCACTACGGCCATCAATTCCAGCCGACCTCGACTAAGCCACATTGCCACCATCTTTCTCACTCTCTACAGCCTCACCACAGCCAGATCTAACCCCATCTACTCTGGCCACCTCGCTGGAGAAACCACACCATAGTCACCCGACTCTAGCTCTGTTCCCGATTTCTACCGTCTACAACCAGTCCCGGCCATCGCCTCCGCAGAATAACCACCACCTAGACTAGATCCCCACCACCGTGACATGCCCCACTGGTGGTACACTATCGCTCTCCCCTACTCCACTACTGTATACTCTGCCTACAGTCCGGCCAACCGACGACGGATACCCTAATCACCGGCCACTTTACCTGACTCCACCCGGTCAAAACCACAAAATACCACCATCGCTAACGCCATCACCAGACTCCATCTAGTATCACTCACCGCCACCCCAAGCCGATCACCACGACACCCCCGCTAAGATCAGATCCACTCACCTAACGTCGAGCCAACATTGTAATGCCTTAGTTTCATCCGTGGCCGAGCTCCACCCACTCTGGATGACGCCACCAACCTCGTCAATACCCTGACCCCAACCATGGTGATTGTCGGCTTTAGATCTGTCTTCTTCCTTGCTAGATCTCATTATTTTTGACCATATCTGGCCGTACTAGAGTTTCGACGACCGGCACAGCTACACAAATCGGGATCCGTACCACTGCCACTTGTATCGACTGCTCAGCAGAGCCCCATGCAGTCCCGATCTTGGTTGACTCCAGATCTGGTGTTCCTAGGGTTCCTTTACCTACGTCGGTGATCTCCATCGTGACCGTATAGCCCCGGTGAGAAGCTCTCATCATCTCTCTCACTCTCGTTCACTCCATCTCTCCCTTTACTTGTTCTTTACTCTTTTAGTAAGGATAGTTGTTGTCTCTCTCCAGCGGTGGAGATTAGAGTTTTTGTGGATGAATGGATTGGAGCCCATTATACACTATTTTGGTGTTGATTTATTGTTTAGTAATTCCTAATAATTCAATGGGCTGGGCTTCAAGCCCTTCATTGTTTTATTTTTTTTATTTTTTGTTTACGTTGGTTCTAAGGACTGGGCCGAGCATTGGGTTAGCAGAATAGTTTTTTTGTAAATTGTTTATGGTTAATTCAGTGGACTGGACCAGGCCCAGAACGATGGGTTTTGGATTCAGTCCAGGATTATATATATATAAATTCTGTTGTAATAGCCTTTTGTATATTATATAAAATTATTATAGATATTATGATTATTAGAGTAAATAAATTCTAAAAAAAAGTTTTCAACTGTAAATTATACTTAAGTAAATTGTATGTTGATAATATGAAGTTTGGCATAATTAGACTATATTCTTGGTATTAATATTTATAAGTAATTCCAAATGGTTTCTAATCAGCTTTAGGAAAATATTATATTTTGATTCTAAAATATTATTATAGTGCTTTATATGATTCTAACCTATATTTCAAATAATTTATCTAAATAGTATTGCTTTACTAAATTACTTCTTGCTAGCTAGTGTATAAATATAGTTAATTAGAATATATTAGTGAATTAGCTTGTTAGGAGATAGCCAGATAATGCTATTGAGTAGAATTTAACCTATTCTTGCCTTATTCTAGGTGGACATTGAAACTCATTGATTGGCAAGGACAACGCAAGTACTTCTACGATTTTGACTCTTTACTTCATGTCATGGTCTTTTCATATTGGACATACTGTTACACAACTTGATCTATTAATGTGGTTCATGATCTTTTACTTGTATCTGGAGAGGGGAAATACTATGGATATGTGACCAAAGCCCAACTTAGGATTCATGTTGATAGCTTAAGTCTCACACCTGTGCACATGGGATTTTAAGGCATACCATATACTTGTTCTTATTCATGATCTTATCCTACAATATAGGCTGGGCGTGTCCGAGTCATATTTGATTATTCGGGGGCAGGTCATGACAATACGCCCATCTCATTTGTTATATCAGAACTAGAATAAAGTATTCCTAGAGCCCTACCTACCGAGCCAGTTTGTAAAACATTTTGGCTATAGTCAGCTACTGTTGACCAATGCCAGCACTTGACTCGCTTATAAAGGAGGACTCCTTGACGGTGTGCGGGCCTGGCAGTACTATAACACCGGTTGTACCAGTGTGCTTTTTATAGCTCCCTTGCGAAGACTAGAGACGTACATCATGTTTTATTGTTTGGCGAATACCTACCCTCCAGACTATAACCGAGAACAGAGTCTTCTCTTGGGGATGAGTTTAAACCTTAGAAGGATGTCATTACTGCATCACATACCTTCTTGCGCCATGGTACACACTTAGTTATGGATATGGAGTCGGACACCTATCCGGATAGACTGGACGATTCCAGTCATAAGCGGCCTACACCGACCGAGACGAGCCTATCGCCTCTGAAGAAGTGGAAAAGAAAGGTGACGACAACTAAACAGCGGCCGTCCTCAAAAAAGGAGGAGTCTTCAACCACCGTCACTTCTCCAGTAAGTGAATTTATAGTTCAGCGAGGTAATGTTTTGGTAGTGTCTTCTTTGTTAACTCCATTTTTTTGCAAGGTGCAAAGAGAAAGTTTATGCATAAGCACAAGGCCCCTAGCCCTCCATCCTCATCCAACCACGGGAAGGATCTGTCACCAACAAATTTGCCCGTAATTGATGAGCAAAATCCTCTAGCGGATGTGGAGGCCTCGATAGATAATGACTCCGTATTGATTATTTGACCGAGCATTTCTAGGACCTTATACATGTTTCTCATCAAAGGCTGCTTCATGCAGGTCCTTCTGGTGAGTAAATTTTTGTTTTTACTACAGGGCGACCTTCCACGGTGCTAACTTTTTATTGTTCTTGATCTTATAGGTTTGCAAACAGAGTTATCGCAACCCACGAAAGGGCCCACGGTGGAGGGTGGAGTATTTGTCCCCACTTCTATTGCCTTAGTAGAGGATCTGATCCCTTAGCCTTCTAAAAAAAGGTGTCAAAAGAGATAGGCCGGGTTAAACCGGTTACGCGGGTGATGAGACCGTCGTAGATTTAGATGTCCAGGCTGGTGAGGAGCCGACTAGTAATGAACTGACTTCTTAGGCCATCGTAGTGGTTGAGGAAGGGGCTGTTTCTGAGCCTCCAGCTCTGGTTGAAAAAGAAGAGAAGAATAGTACGTCCCCTCGTCTACTGTGGATTCAATGGTTGAGAAGACAAAACTAGAAGATGTCTTTCGCATCGGACAAGTGGCTATACCACCATCCTGTCCTTTAAGGATCGTTTTCAAGTTTGCCGGCTCGAAAAAGGTACCTACCTCAGCAGAGCATTCGGTGCCATCCAAAGAACTAGGTGGGTCCCCTCCATAGGAGAACGGGATCGTGGTGAGTGACAAACTCGGGACAATAATGTCTTTGACTCCCAAAAAACTTCCTGTTAGCTCCTTCTTTGTTGGAGTTAACCTGGGGCATTCGTCTCTCCGAAAGATCCAAAAATGTCGAGTAGGTTCCCTTTTGGCACTATATCATCGGGTCCTGTGTTCGTGGCTCGACCTTTAGATTTTGCTAAGGTGGCTACCTCGGTGGTCCCACAGACTCCAATTTTTATAGGTGCTCTGAGTGTAGCACCGCCAATGACGCCTCTTTCGGTTGTCGAGGACGATGAGTATACTAGACTCACCATTGAGACTTTCTACACCATCCTGAACTGAGGTATATAAGGTATCCTGGATCTAGATCAGTCATTCATGATTACCAAAATGCGACCTTAAATCTACTCGTGTCACTGCACGCCCGAGCAGGTTAGGAGGTTAAACCGAATACTCTTGAGGCATCCGTGGGTGTGTTGGAGCGTCATCTTATGGAACTTCATATATTAGAGTCGAACGATCTCTCTACCTTGAATACAGAGGAAGTATTGACCTTATTGATCGAGATTGCTATAGCTAGCTCGGCATATGCAGCCGACTTAGAGGCTCTTGAGTAGAGCATGGAAGAGGCCCATAATAAGGAGATGGAACTCCTATCTGCCGAATAAATCAACCACTCTTCTCAAACTATCACCAGGATGCGTATAGATACCGTCTGGGAGGAGATCTAGAAGTTGTAAGAGAAAGTGGCTATGTTGGAAGCTGAGCCCACCAATTGGATGATAATGCTACATCTTTTCTCCAGCAAGTGGAGGCATAAGCTCAAATCAAAGCGCATTTGTTAGATCAGAAGGACGAACTGGATACGGTCCTTACTAAATTTGCTGCCTTTAAAGATGAAGCCGCGGTACGGGGAAAGGCTGAACGTTGGGTGATGGCCAAGGCTCAGGCAAAGACTAAATTTCTCTGCCATCATATTGGCGAGCTGTGCGTCGACCCTTCTTAGTAGTGCTTTTGTATCTTTTCTATTTGTCTCTTCAGAACAAAAAGCTTTTCTCTGTAGTTTTTGTTTTGTGTTAAACAAGAAACAAAGTCTTTATGTTCCTTGTTCGCTTTGTTCTCTATGATACTATAATTTTTTATTGTGATAAATAACAAGTCAGAGGTAACTTGGATGTGAAGGTTATATGACATCATTAGAAGACTTTTTGTGGACCTACCATCCCTGGCATACCCAAGACTGGGTATGGATGGTAAGTATGAATGTTTTGACCAGAGGTCATATGAACGTGGCAAACAAGAGTTGTGAAATAAGAAGTATCTTTTTCATAGGTGACATGGACGTGATAAGATAACACTCTATGGGGGTATTTCAATAAGAAATTCAGATGTAATATGGACGTGATCGCTTTTTGATATGAGAGCATAGTACGTAGGTTACTAAAATAGAAATGTTTACTCAGAGATAATAGGGACATGGTAAACTTTTATTTAGAGTCATATTTACTCAGAGGTTATGAGAACATGGTAAGATAGAACTCTGTAGAGGTGTAAAAGTCAACTCAAAGGTAATATGGATGTGGATGTCTTCTTCGGAAGAAATGATAAAGGAATATCCTAGAGCATCTGGGCCCCGAATGATTCTGATCTGGTTAAGGATTGTAGACTTTCGTGGCAAAATTATCTCGATTGACTGTTTCATAGGTACTTGTTGGAGAATGCGGAATGTGAAAGTACATGTTGGTAGGTCTCAAACGTAGTACTTCTGGATGAACTTGCCGTTGACTGGCATCATGAATAATTCTCCGTTAGACTTTGCAAGTCGGTAAGCACCGTTAGAGTATGTCGTCTCTATGATGAAGGGACCCTCCCATTGAGTTCGAATTTCTCGGCTGATTTATGAGTCATACCATTAGCCTTCTAAATGTAGGACAAGATCACCTACTTGGAATGTTCCTTCTTTAACCTTTTTGTTAAAGGCTCCAAAAATGTGAGCCTAATAGAGCTGAATGTGCCGTTGAGTCAGAATATAGTTTTCGTCAAGCCACTCCAACTTTGTAACCGGCGACGTTAATTATCCTCATCCGTCAGCTGGTTCGTAATGGCCATTCATAGAGAGAGAGTCGGGATTTCAAGGAGATGTACCGCTTCGCTCTCATACACCAGAGAAAATAGCATATTTCCTATCGGAGTCTGGACTGTTGTACGATATGCCCGGAGACATTCACCTAACTTCTTGTCCCAGTCACATTTGTTAGTCGATACAACTTCCTTGAGAAGTTTTACGATTGTCTTGTTGAAGGCTTCGGCCAATCCATTAGCCGCTGGGTTATAGGCAGTTGATGCCACATTCTGAAAACAGTTTTTATCGCAGAATCTGCTAAACATGTGTCTTATGAATTATGGACTATTGTCGTGGATGATCCTCCAGGGTATCCCAAAATGGTAGATAACATGATGCTCAATGAAGCTAATCACATTTGAGCTCTTTACCTCAGACAGAAGTACTGCTTTCATCCACTTGGAGAAGTAGTCGGTGATAGTCATGATGAAGCGGTGCTCTCTAGAGGACAGAGGGGTTATTTGTCCCACTATGTCCATACCCTAGGCCTCAAATAGCCAAGACACGACTGTTAGGTGTAGGCACTCCGAAGGTCGAGGAATAAAGTCAGTATGCAACCGCTATGCTCGACATTTCTTGGCGTCTGCCATCATGGTAGGCCAGTAATAACCCATGTGTTAGAGTCGATCCTGTAGCTTACGACCATGTTGATGGGCCCTACTGGTGTCATCATGGGCTTTCCGGAAGGCTTTGACTGCCTCATCGTTGGACAAACATCGGAGGAGAAGTCCGTCATATTAGCACCGATATAGCATATTTGTGGTCACATCATAGTAAAACTGGAAAGACTGTATTTTAACGGACAACACCTCTTCTGGATCGTCTGGAACGATTCCATAGACTGCGTAGTCTACGAACAAAAATCACCAATACCTAACATCGATATTAATGTCTGTTTGTAGAGCATAGTTTAGATACATGCATAAGTTGTTCTTGGGATATACCAGCTCTCGACCAATCACCATGATGAGTATTAGATCACAACTGGAACTGCCAAGGTGGCAGCGAGACCGGCAAGAGCTTCAGCCTCTAAATTCTAAAGTCGAGGTACATGTTCTATGAAGAACTTGCTGAAAGTGAAGATTATGTCGAAGGCTGCCTTATGGTAGGGAAGTATATCAACATGACGGACCTCGTACTGCCCTCGAACCTGGTTGACTATAAGTTTGGAGTCGCCATAGGACTCGAGGTAGTAAACACCTAGTTATTTTGCCGACTAAAGTCCGATGATGAGAGCGTTTACTTAGGCACAATATTGGAGCATGTCTTTGTGAGGGAATAAGCACGTTGTATGACAAGGTGATCGAGGGAAATAAATACTACCCCTACTCTTGCAACAATTTATCCTTTAGGACCTATTCTAGAAGTGTCATCGAAGACCATTCGCCAGACGGGGCACATTCGCCAGACGGGGTCCTCCTCTACTGTAAAATCCTAAAATTTTTGATGATTTTATTTCTTTTTGATGTATTTTTACAGTAATTGTAATCTATTTGATTTTTATTATTTATATTTTTGCGAATAATTTGGCAGCCAGTCAAATGCTACAATAGATGTAAATATAGATAAAGTGACTTACTTAAATAGAAGTATAATTACATTAGTTTTGAAGTTTTGAGGAACTTTATTTCATTTTTAATTTTGAAAACAACATTTGCATTTAAATTGTGATTTTTGTCATTATTAAAAATAGCAGTTAAGGGCTACACCATATATAAACAAATATATAGGTTGTGCTAAAACTGTACTAGAAAATATTAGAATTACTCTTGTAATTTTAAATTTTTTTACAATGTAATTAGATTTAATTAAGTGTGTCTATCTATCTATCTATATATGTATATAGATAAAAGGAAGAAAATATTAATTTTATAAATTAAAGAAAAGAAAAAAGATAAAAGAAATAAGAAAAAGAAAAGGAAAGGAAAGATAATTTGGCACCCGCGGGGGGGCACTGTTCACCCGAGCCCATCCAAGCGGCAGTGAACCCGAGCCCTATTGTCATCCGCTCTCTTATACATATAAAAAAAAGAAAGGAACCAGTCGTGAACCTTAACCCTAATCCTCGTGCCTTGTCGTCGACCTCTGCCGTGGCCGTTGAACCCCGCCAGGCCGACAACAGCAGGCCGCGCGCAGGGCAAGCACAGCCAGGCGCAGCAGCAGTAGGCAACCGGGAGAGAAGGTTTGAGGTACGATTTTGCCCTCTACATTCACTCATTTTCAATCCGTAAATTTTTATGGAAAGCCTACTTAACCCTCTAGAATATCCATCAGGTGGTTTGAATAGAATCGAAACCAATTTGACAGAAAACGAATAAAGAAATTGATAAAATTTTGTTCAAACAGGATTAATATAAGAGTTGAACCACTGATTTGAAAGCTAGGTTTTGGTCAGGATATTATAAAGTTTCAAAATCTATTTAAACAAATTTTGAGTTAACCTATACGACTAGAAAAGCCATTTTACAGAAGTCGATTTCGACAACTGTGCACCGAGAAATCGGTTTCCCAAGTTTAGGAAAAACTTAGTTTTCAAACAATGAAAATTCGTAAAAACCAACCGATACGACGTGCGCCCCGACAAACCGGGCGATGTGGTCGCGTGCTATACGCATCGAAAGGTGCGTATGGACGTTGCCGATGTTTGGGAACTGACGGAACTCAGTTTCGTCGTGTGTGCGCGACGAAATCAGTCCGTATCCGTCGAGATACCCCCGTATCGACGTTTTGCAAACTTGACCATAACTTCGTGCACATTCGTCGGATCGATGCGAAACTTGTGCCTGCAGGACCGTATCATTTTTCTGGTCCTGTATGCCTTGTTTGGTCCGATTCTGAGAAGGTTGATTGGAACGCCAAATTGGCGGGCCCACAACCCGATCCAACGGGCGATTTTGTGCACGGCTCATCGGAATCCAAAATTGGACATACCGTTGGGTTCGTTTCCTCAAACCGGATCTGTAGACATATAATTTGATGACTTTAGAGACCGTAGATATTGGCACGTATTTCGGTGCAAGACGGGTCCAACGGCGGACATCGTTTTGACCTGAAATTACGATTTTGCCCCTGTTCCAGAATTTGACTTTTGGACAGGCATTTCCTAGGCATATCTTTTATTCCAAACTCGTTCGTGATTTTGGTTTCAGCATCCGAAGCTTCTTATGGATTTTGACTTTCGTGTTGACGATTCTGATTGTTGGATTGTTGCTTCTCGTACCACCCTCAGGCAAGATACCTTGCCTTATTTACTGTTTATAATTACATGCACCTTTATTTATTTATTTACTGCATATTATTAGTTGTTCTCAGATGGATCCATTACTTGCTATTTTTATTTCACTTTATTTTGCTTTCAGTTATTTTTCCTTCTTGCATTTTGTTTGCATATGGACCTAGTCTTAGCGAATACCTTCTGTTAGTGACCTTGGGAGGGAGAAGACAATTAAATATATGGGCTACCCCAAATCCAAAAGCTGTAGTAACTGCGTACTACGGTAGTCGAGTCACGAGGGTCACTAGCCTCGAGCTATGTGGACTGATGGGTCACGTGGGCCGCTAGCCTTGAGTTATGCCGGCTAATAGTATTGGTACATGACGTGTGCATGTTGTGAGTTGTTACTTGTCCTGGGGGAGTCAGCCTTCACCTGCCCATAAATCGAGATGTCTTCTAAATTGCCTACTAGAAAGGTTAGGAGACCTTAGCAAATTTTATGGTCCAGTCATGGCATGGAAAAATGTCACATCGCGAGATAGTAAGTTACCCCTTGTCCTTGTTTGGTTGTAAGGGTAGCTACTATTTCGATGATGGGATATTGAGCCGTATTATGGTTTGGACACTTTTACTTTATCTTTATTTTACGGTGCAATTATATTCAGTTCATATGGCATGTTCTTCCTGTATCTTGTTACGTCCCTCTGAGGACCTGGTGATCTCTCCAGGTATAGACGATTTTTCGTAGGAGTATGGCTCGACACTGGATCCTTCATCCCTTGATGACGAGGCATCTCCCGCTGATATCTAGATTCATGTGTTCTTTGAGACTCATAGTGGACATCTACTTTATTTGAAATTATTTTTATTAGCTGTTTGGTGTGGGCATGTCCACCCGGCTATCTTTTGACTCACTCATTTATTCTATTTGGACTCCTTTATCTTCTGTATTTGCTGTGGATGAGATGTAGTTTATTGATGTTATGGCCTGTGATTATTTTATTACAGCTTATTTATATATACTAGGATTCCACATATTGGGGTATTCCTTGTATATATGCAGCTGGCATGTCTATGTACTTGGTCCTAAGTATTTTGTGACTGGGGCGTTACATATTTTTGTGGTAGCCCACGCAGGTCAGAAAATATTGTTGGGTTACATGACTGTGCCCAACAAGCCTGCATATAGGAATAGGATTAGTATCTCATCCAGGATTATTGCCTCCTTTGACCCCCAAACTTTTCGAACACTTCTTGATTACCTGTATTGTCTCTATCTGACCCTACATACTATCGGACAAAGTCATGCTTGGTAGAGGTTAGGACGATGACTCGTACTTGGTAAACATGTTCCATCATTCCCACATTACTAGTCTAACTTTTATAAGTTGGGTAGAATGCCTCAATACATAACACTTCCCTGACCATCACCATTGCCTCAGACCGAAAGACAGTAGAACGACTGTATAGGCACGAACCCCGAACAAAACTTTAAATTCTTAAAGGACTGTATTTTTACTTTCATCATTATCTCGCGTACTTATGTTTTACCATCTTGACCAATGCTGCTATTATAGCCTAGATTTGCAAGCCTATTCATTTTTCGAGCTTATTCACGACATATATGTTATTGGAGGTACCCCACTAACATATTGTTTATCAGAACCGGTGCATGATGGTCTGATCAACCTAGTGCACTTGGTTCGCTCTTCATAAAATTATTTATTGAGATATAGTTAACTTGTTTCTCCAAAATCTCATCCGTAACTTCGTTGACAACTCTTCCTCAACTGTTTGACCTGTAACTTGCTTGAATCTATTCTAACATTATTCTATTTTTGTGCCTGTAAGGATGAATCTTCGAAGCGGACACGTTCCTACCTCGGCGATCACACTTGGTGATGCAGCCACTCAGGAGAGAGAGGTCCTACCAATGACCCCAGTGACCCCGTATCAGCCAGGACAGTCGCAGGCCACCATGAGCCCATCAAAGGTACAACAGGGAACCCAAGTGCCACCAGTCATCCAGACTGGGCAGACTACCGAGGTACCAACCGAAGAGAATGTACCACCACCATTCACTCAGCAGTATCCATCTCAGTGCGGACCACCGATGCCTCCACCACCAGAGGATGGAAACCCTACTACACAATTCATGTACGCCATGATACATACTCAGTGGCAACAGGCTGAACTGATAATGCAGAGCATGATGGAAGCACTAACTAGGCCCCCACCTCCACCTCCGATACCGGTACCAGCACTAGCTCTACTTCCATATGAGGGCTCTATCAATGACTTCATGGATATGAATCCCAAGCCCTTCAGAGGTACCGAGGAACCACTAGAGGTCAATAGGTGGCTTATCAGCACGGAGAAGCTACTGAGGGCATCCCAGTTGCCAACAAATGATTGGATGACAGCAGTAGACTTGCCCTTGGAAGACAATGCCCATCATTGGTGGGAAGCCGAAGAAAGACGCAATCAGACCTGGGAAGAGTTCTACAAACCCTTCAATGAGAGGTTCTTTCCTATCCATGTACGCGATGCCCTCTATGATCAGTTCCTACACCTCAAGCAAGGAAATATGACCGTAGATGAGTACGATGCAGAATTCAGTCGACTGAGCAGATTCGGTGAGACACTGATTCCTACTGAGCAGGAAAAGGCTAAAAGATTTCACCAAGGATTGACACCAGAGCTCAAGAAGCATACTACAGTGTAGTCTAGGGTTTCTCATGCTGCAGTGTTAGAAGAAGCTAGAAGCCAGGAACTCCTTGACAAGAAAATACAACAGGCTCAGAGACGCCATATTCCAGCAACTGGGCCAAGTAACCTTATCTATGGTGGACCAATCAGACATTCTATGACACAACCACCAATAAGAGCATCACCTTATCCAATTGATGAGCTTCTTACATGTCGCTTCTGTCATAGTAAAGGTCATGTCATGAAGGATTGTCGTCGTAGATTAGGACAATGCATGATTTGTGGCTCCAATCATCACAAGGCCCGAGACTGTACAGAACAACTAAAAGCAGCACAACATCGGATGCAAGGACCCGTAGCACCAAGACCAATAGTAGAGCCCATCAACTATCACATGGAGGTTATCCTAGAGGATCACACTTAGCTGACCAATCTATACAAGTTAGGCAGGATGAACAAGAGGCAAATGGACAAAGGTATGGACAAGCATTTAGCATGGCCATGATAGATACCCATCTTGAGGTGGAAGATTTAGCAGGTATTACTTTAGACACACCATTTATTTTTTTTAGACATGGCTTAGCATTAGAACAACACATTCATTAGCTTGGTCAACATGCGTGGCATAACACTTGTCATAGTATAAATTACTAGTTACCAACGGCAATGCATATGTAGTGCCTGTGACACCATTAGAAATCTATTGACTATATTCTAGCAACCGTATTACAGAGATTATGACTTAGTAGTTAGAGATCCTTGCATGACATACCTTATAATTTAGTACACCATCAGTAATCATCTTGTGCTATAGAAGAGTGAATCATCCAACACCCTCGGTACATGTGTCATCCTGGCAACCCTCACTAACGCGGAAGCATAAAGATGACATGGGTAATCATTTCACTATTGTACGAAATTCGAAGAACAATTTTTGACTCGACACAGTTCTTCCAACCGAGTAAATAACCTAATAGTTCACAACATCCACTTCTATCGGCAACAATTTGGATACTCATATTGTGACTTTAAAAATTTGAAGCACAACACTAGCCATTATCTTCCAACAAATTCCACCCTCATGAACTAGACAAGCCACTCTACACCTATGACATACCTGTCCTAAGCAAACACTCCATCCTATGATCTATTTCAATTACACCATGTATAACATAATTTCTTTGTAGCAAACCATGTATGTATATTCTCGTCCCAATTGATTTTTTTACCATGTGATTTTGTCACAATCCCTCAAACGATTGGATACCCATGAACCATGCCAGACTAAGAATGTCCTACCTTATAAAATATGTTGTTAGATGGATTCCTTCTATAAGTACCCCATCCATATTTTCGAAAACTAAATTATGATTGGATATTTGATATAATTACTCTTCCTTCGTATTCAGCCTCATTATATTTTTATATTTAAGTCCATTTTTAATTTTGAGGACGAAATTCTTATAAGTTGGGTAGGATGTAAAATCCCAAATTTTTTGATGATTTTATTTCTTTTTGATGTATTTTTACAGTAATTGTAATCTTTTGATTTTTATTATTTATATTTTACAAATAATTTGACAACCAGTCAAATGCTACAATAGATGTAAATATAGATAAAGTTGACTTACTTAAATAGAAGTATAATTACATTAGTTTTGAAGTTTTGAGGAACTTTATTTCATTTTTAATTTTGAAAACAACATTTGCATTTAAATTATGATTTTTGTTATTATTAAAAATAGCAGTTAAGGGCTACACCATATATAAACAAATATATAGGTTGTGCCAAAACTGTACTAGAAAATATTAGAATTACTTTGTAATTTTTAAATTTTTTTTACAATGTAATTAGATTTAATTAAGTGTGTCTATCTATCTATATATATGTATATAGATAAAAGGAAGAAAATATTGATTTTATAAATTAAAAGAAAGAAAAAAGATAAAAAGAAATAAGAAAAAGAAAAGGAAAGGAAATATATATATATATACCCGGGTGAACAGTACCCGCGGGGGGGCACTGTTCACCCGAGCCCATCCAAGCGGCAGTGAACCCGAGCCCTATTGTCATCTGCTCTCTTATATATATAAAAAAAAGGAACCAGTCGTGAACCTTAACCCTAATCCTCGTGTCTTGTCGTCGACCTCTGTCGCGGCCGTTGAACCCCGCCAGGCCGACAACAGCAGGCCGCGCGCACGGTAAGCACAAGCAGGCAGCAGTAGGCAACCGGGAGAGAAGGTTTGAGGTACGATTTTGCCCTCTACATTCACTCATTTTTCGATCCGTAAATTTTTACGAAAAGCCTACTTAACCCTCTAGAATATCCATCAGGTGGTTTGAATAGAATCGAAACCAATTTGACAGAAAACGAATAAAGAAATCGATAAAATTTTGTTCAAAATAGGATTAATATCAGAGTTGAACCACTGATTTGAAAGCCAGGTTTTGGTCAGGATATATAAAGTTTCAAAATCTATTTAAACAAAGTTTGAATTAACCTATAGGACTAGAAAAGCCATTTTACAGAAGTCGATTTCGACAACTGTGTACCGAGAAATCGGTTTCCCAAGTTTAGAAAAAACTTAGTTTTCAAACAATAAAAATTCGCAAAAACCAACCGATACGACATACGCCCCGACAAGACCGGGCAACGTGGTCGCATGCTATATACATCGAAAGGCGCGTATGGATGTTGTCGATGTGTGGGAACTGACGGAACTCAGTTTCGTCGTGTGTGCGCGACGAAATCAGTCCGTATCCGTCGAGATACCCCTATATCGACGTTTTGCAAACTTGACCATAACTTCGTGCACGTTCGTCGGATTGACGCAAAACTTGTGCCAGCAGGACCGTATCATTTTTTTGGTCCTGTATGCCAAGTTTGGTCCGATTCTGAGAAAGTTGATTGGAACGCCAAATTGGCGGGCCCACAACCCGACCCAACGAGCGATTTTGTGCACGGCTCATCGGAATCCAAAATTGGACATACCATTGGGTTTGTTTCCTCAAACCAGATCCGTAGACATATAATTTGATGACTTTAGAGACCGTAGACATTGGCACGCATTTCGGTGCAAGACGGGTCCAACGGCGGACATCGTTTTGACCTGAAATTACGATTGTGCCCCTGTTCCAGAATTTGATTTTTGGATAGGCGTTTCCTAGGCATATCTTTTATTCCAAACTCATTCGTGATGTTTGTTTCAGCATCCGGAGCTTCTTGTGGATTTTGACTTTCTTGTTGACGATTCTGATTGTTGGATTGCTGCTTCTCGTACCACCCTCAGGCAAGATACCTAGCCTTATTTACTGTTTATAATTACATGCACCTTTATTTATTTATTTACTGCATATTTATTAGCTGTTCTCAGATGGATCCATTACTTGCTATTTTTATTTCACTTTATTTTGCTTTCAGTTATTTTTCCTTCTTGTCTTTTGTTTGCATATAGACCTAGTCTTAGCGAATACCTTCTATTAGTGACCTTGGGAGGGAGAAGACAATTAAATGTATGGGCTACCCCAAATCCAAAAAGCTGTAGTAACTGCGTACTACGGTAGTCGAGTCGCGAGGGTCACTAGCCTCGAGCTATGTGGACTGATGGGTCACGTGGGCCGCTAGCCTTGAGTTATGCCGGCTGATAGTATTGGTACTTGACGTGTGCATGTTGTGAGTTGTTACTTGTCCTGGGAGAGTCAGCCTTCACCTGCCCATACATCGAGATGTCTTCTAAATTGCCTACTAGAAAGGTTAGGAGACCTTAGCAAATCTCATAGTCCAGTCATGGCATGGAAAAATATCACATCGCGAGATAGTAAGTTACCCCTTGTCCTTATTTGGTTGTAAGGGTAGCCTACTATTTCGATGATGGGATATTGAGCCGTGTTATGGTTTGGACACTCTTATCTTTATTTTACGGTGCATTTACATTCAGTTCATATGGCATGTTCTTCCTGTATCTTGTTACGTCCCTCTGAGGACCTGGTGATCTCTCCAGGTATAGATGATTTTTTGTAGGAGTATGGCTCGGCACTGGATCTTCATCCCTTGATGACGAGGCGTCTCCCGCTGATATCTAGATTCATGTGTTCTTTGAGACTCATAGTGGACATCTACTTTATTTGATTATTTTTATTAGCTGTTTGGTGTGGGCATGTCCACCCGGCTATCTTTTGACTCACTCATTTATTCTATTTGGACTCCTTTCATCTTCTGTATTTGCTGTGGATGAGATGTAGTTTATTGATGTTCTGGCATGTGATTATTTTATTACAGCTTATGTATATATACTAGGATTCCACATATTGGGGTATTCCTTGTATATATGCAGCGGGCATGTCTACGTACTTGGTCCAAAGTATTTTGGGACTGGGGCGTTACATCTACAGTATTAGATTCTAATACCTCATTGGGGATTCTATCATAAAGCTTCAATGTTTTCTGTATTGGATGTGCAGCTAGGAAGTTGGCAAGCACTTGGCCCTTGACGGCTTTCTATGGAACAAATACAATATCATATGGTGATAGCAGTATTGCCCACGTAGCTAGTCAGGAGTTCAGTCCTCCTGGCTTCGGCATAAGGATCCTGAGTGGGTTAACTCGGGAGACGACGTAGATTGTTTGACCGGCTACATAATGATGAGTCTTCTGAATAGCGAAGACCAGATCTAGACATTTCTTTTCGACAGGATTATACCGATGTTCGACACCAATCATTATCCTACTCAGATAGTAGATGGCTTGTTCGTAGCTTGCATCATTTTTTGGGCAAGTAGGGTGCTGAGAGAGTGATCCATTGCACGGATGTAGAGCTGGAAGGGTTTGCCCTCAACGGGTACCACCAGAACTGGAGGGTTCATAAGGCATGCTTTCATGTCGTCGAATGCTTACTGACACTCTTGGTCCAGACGTAGAAAACTCCCTTCTTCATAAGTTTTATGAAGGGTTGGCATAGTCCAGAGAGATTCGCTATAAAACTTCTGATATATACAAGACGTCCTTGTAGGCCTCGAAGTTCTCTCAAATTCTTCGGAGGACGCATGTCAATGATGGCCTTAGTCTTTTCTGGGTCAATGTGGATACCATTTGCAGAGATAATGAAGCCTAAGAACTTGCCACTAGAGACCGTAAGGAAGGATTTATCTAGGTTCGTCTTGAATTCATGTACCCACATAAGACGAAAGACTATCCATAGATCCTGCAAATGATCACCCGAAAGCGACTTTTAACCGCGATGTCACAAAAAACATTCGTATGTTTTACGGAGATATTTACGAAAGATAGTACTCATAGATCGTTGGTATATTGCACATTTATTCTTTAATCCAAAGGACATCACTGTATAATAGTATGTCCTTTTTGGGGCTCGGATTGATGTGTACTTCTTGTCATCCGGGAACACTACGATTTGGTTATAGCCGGAGTATCCATCCATTAAGTACATGCGTTCGAAGCTACATGTATTGTCAATCATTATGTCGGTGATCGAAAGGGGGAACTCATCCTTCGGACGAGCAGAATTGAGATCCCAAAAGCCTAAGCAGATCCGAATTTTTTTGTTCTTTTTAGTGACAGGGACAATGTTGGTTACCCAGTCTAGGCGTTGTTCTTCGAGAATAAACCGACTTGTTATGATTTTGTTGACTTCCTTCTCAAAGGCGTCCATGACATTGGGACGAAAGCATTATTGTTTCTGCTTAACAGGCTTAGCGTTGGGCAAGATGTTACGTTCGTGCATTACAACTTGCAGATCCAACCCTGGCATCTCTTCATAGCTCCAGGAGAAGACGTCGATGTATTCCTTAATGAGTTGTACCAAGGATTCCTGACTTTCCACTGGTAGGCTTTTGCTGATGAAGATGGACTTGGCGAGGATTCATCCCCCAAGTCAATTTGTTCAAATTCATCCTCGGTGGAAGGTTTCCTCTGTTCGAAATGTAGTTCCCATTGGGACCCTAAGCGTTGAGCCCAAGGTTCTTCTTCGAAGAACTCTAGTATCTTTTCGTCGTCTTCTTCTAGAGGAAGTACGAACGTCATAATGACTGACAACACTTTCTTGAATATTAGACCGATATTAGTATCGGAGTCCTAAGTAGAGGATCCAGACAAATGGGAATGCATCTCAACCTTGATTTTGAACTTTTATGGGTTGTTGGGGGCGTTACGTGCCCCCCCCCCCCCGAGTGCGATAGTAGTAATCTTGAGGTTTTCCTTTTGGAACAAAAGTTGTAGGGAAGGTGTCGACCTTGTTTGCCATAAAAATCAACAAGTATTACAGAATACTGGAATTGATTACAACCTCGCTTGTACAAAGAAACAGACTAGAAAGAAAGCCTAGGAAACAATCTAAGTACAATTGTTTAGTTTTGATTCTAGGGGGTGATGGTGGAGGCTCGGTAAAGTGCTATCAACTCTGCCTTACTCCGTGAACTATCTGATGTAGTCTCTAGCTCGTGAAGATATTACTTTTTTTAAGGTTGCCAGCCATTACAGGGATATGGCACCCTGCTATTTGTAATAGGATAGATTTTGAGCCACATGGACGGCTTGCGGCCACGTGGATGATTGGCACACAAAGACCCGCTCTCGGGCTGCCATCTGTCGGTTTGTTGGGATTTTGTTGCAGCAAATCTAGATAGTTAAGGAATTGGTCAGATTGTCACGTGTCCCGCTGTATTTGGTGTTCTCAGTCTTTGATCATGTGGGGTCGCATGAGACTCAAGCATGCGGCCTGAATCACAATTACTCTCCACTACTAGAAATTTCGTGGCCGCCTAATCTGGGTCGCGTAAGTGTCTTGCAGCCTAGATGACACTCTTCTGGCTGTATGGAGGCGTATGAACCCTGCTTTTGGGCGACATCCTACGTCTCATCTTTCTTGTCAAAGTGTCAGAACTGTCATATTTTGCCAGGACTTGTCAGCTTTATCAGTCGAACTGCTCCTCCTTGGTCGCATATTTTCCTTCTACAGCTGTTCGTTGATGGGCTGTATATGTCTTTGAACAGTCATACGGCTATCCCTCATGCGGACCTGTTTGGTCCAATGTACCTATGCGGCAATTTGTAACCCGCATGAACTCCATATTTTTCATGTTTCTATAAGACACCCTTCAAAGTTTCCAAATTACAAATTTGGAATACTTTGAATAAGAAGCATGAAAAATATGCCAAGCCGTAGGGAGTCTTCAAGTTGCAGGAAGTGGTTTTCGAACTTGAGTCACAGAGAAGTACTGAGTCGCAGAACAAATCTTGAGTCACAGGGACGCTTTGAGCCGTAGGGTGTCTGCTAGCTGTCACTTATGCATTTAATGCTCTTGATTCAATTTCGGATTTGGGCTCTCTTTTTTGAGATAAAGCTGGCGGTTACTAGGGATAAAATCCCCAAACGTCATCATTATCTTTAATGATCTCAAAAATCGAAGCGACACCCTTTCTGGAACCTCTATAAATATGAATGATTTTAAAGAGAAATTTTTTCTCTTTTCACCTCCTTCTATTTCATCTTCGTCTTCTTGTCTTCAATGGCTCCCAAAACTTCCAAGTCGACTGCGGCCAAAAGAAAGGGGCTTACTTCTCCATCGAGGGCGGTGGACTCCTCTTCCACTCACTCCAACGTGCACCCTCCCATCAAAGGTAATGACAGTGGGGAGACGATGGCTATGTCGTGATATCGCTTTCTGTGCAATAAGCTTTGGTCGATGCGTGCCCTATCTCAGTTGAACCACATGTGTTCTGTATGATAGGGCCGTACAAGGTGAGTCACATAAGTGCTACATAAATGACTCAAGATTGATCTTCATCAATGTTGCATGGTTGTGCCGCATAAGTGTCCCATGTTTGAGCCGTATGGGTATTTCACATCTCGAGTCGCAGGAGACGCTTTGAGTCCAAGCCACCTCAGTGCCTCATTACTGAGCCGCATGAATACTCTGTATCTGGGTCGTATAAATGTCTCATGAGTACTCTTTTCGGGCGGCCTAAGTATCCCCGACTGTGCAGCATGAGCATGCGACCTAACCGCATGCGTCTTATGTCGTAGAAGTCTTCGTTTTGGCTATGTTGATCGGATGAACTTCTAACTTTATTTCTCTTCTGTCTTTTGTAGTGGACTTGCCTTTAGCTCCCTCGGGGGAACTCTTGATAGGATATGCCCAATCTGCGTTGGATGTGAGACTTGACCAAATAGTCGATCGTGTGTCGACTCAGATTACCCGAAATCAGCGTGAAGACAGGTTAAGGAAGATCATGAACCATTCGTTCTTTTACTTACTCGGTATGATAAATTCTGGGAAGCTAGGGGGCATTCATCTGAAGCCCTACTTTTTGTTCGAAGATGCTATAGTTGTCTCAAATCCTCGTGCTTTGGAGCTTTTTGAGAACTGGGATTTTCATTCCAATGAGCTATCAATCCATCTTCCTCAGATGGAACACCACTTCTCTCTGTCAAGTTTCAACATGGTGCCTATCGAAAGGCGAATGGCGAACCCCATAACTCAGGACCGGCAAGCCATCTTCATAGGCAACATCCACTATAATAGACGAGTGCGGTCGGCGGTCGCGACCAGGGAGTCGATCAGTTGTTCCATCGTCGGGCTGGCCCTTGGTAGTTTATAAACGATCTGAGGCCCAATAATTGGCTCACTGAAGCTGAAACCTACCTGAACCAAATTACCCGTAAAGGATCATACCCCATGGGCAGACTGTCGCTGCAATTGGATGAGTCGCTC